>JANIJI010000061.1:3755000-4227500 GCA_024500535.1 Leptonema lineaticorne
TACTATGGTAATATACTACATCAAATGAGCTTTAACGTCGTCCAATTTCTTTTTAATATTAAGTTTTTTTCATTACATTACATTTGAGACCAAGAATTACAGGGTTTATATACAAACAGTTATTTAAGGAATGATTATTTGATATCAAATCTTGTGTGAATTCTGTGAAAGTTGTTAACGATTATTAGATTTTACAATCTATTTATTCTTCACGATCGCTTTTAAGATATATTTTGTAATTTTTCTATGTTTTAATATTTCTTTTATGTATATCAAGTTTAATGTCAAAAATATTGATCAATATGTAAAAATTAGCAAATAGATTAAGGATAAAGATGCTACATTCATATTGCGTATCATACAAAAATTATATATAATTACATTCTTCGAGTAAATTATATGTCTTAAATTTAAAATAAATGCGTTATAATATCAAATGTGTTCATTTTAAAAAATATTATGAATGTAGTTTTTTATTCCTTATTTTTCCTTAGACATTTCGAATCTCATAAAATTGTCAATAATTTTTTACTATTTCATTTCGATACAGTATATATATATATATATATATATATATATATATATATATATATATTATTGTATCAAAAATATCATTAATTTTATACTTAAAATTTAATTTAATTTCTTAATCATAAAGGTCACATTTTATGTTATTCTAAAACATTTTTTAATGATTGATCGTCAACCCACTTGCTGCTGTCTTTCAATCACTGCGTTACGTATCTTAGCCAAATAAATATTAACTGGACGTCTTTTGTTAAAAAACGAATAGAGCACTAGTTTACCATGTCCATGATATAATTCTTAATTGGCAGTAAAGGAGTTAAGAAAGATGTGACTGAATAGATATATAAGGATTTCCATCCTAAAGTTTTGTCATTTGTTAATAATACTACAATTTATTTTATTTTTTTCATTTTAAAGTAATACAGTTTTGTCTTTATATTTTAGGTTGTCTTATATTATATTGGTGCTGTGAAATATGTCATTCATATACCTTTGTAAGTTACGTCTGATTTAATTTTTATATTCAATATATTACTGAATGAAAGTACTTTTTTTTATACATATATTTAGTTTTAAATGCGAGTTATATACTATGCTTAAATTATCGTCTAAGCTCAGATCTAGTATTTATGAACTTCCTTTACAAAATTATTTACATAGTAATAAGAAAAAATATTTAACAGAATGGTGATTTGAATATGAAATATACTCGATATTGTATGAACTCATGGTTACGAAGAATTATGATAAATATTTTTGGTTCCATCATCACATTATTTCCAATGAATTGTTTATTGTGTAATAGCATGTAAATTATATTTTAGCTTTAGTAAAATCCCACAATTTTTCATAAATATATTATGTAGATTTTGTATATATTATTTCTGCTCACTGGCTAATAAATTTTGTTTTAATCGCCAGTAGTTTTTTCCAGACTGAAGTCTGCGAATATTATAAAATCACTATAATCTTCATACTTTTAAGTGGCTTAAATAAACAATCACGTCGTGCATTTAATTTCTCTAATTGTAAGAATGGTTGCTTTTTCAAATCATCCTGGTTGTATAAAATATATCCATGCATTGTTTTCGAATTAAATTTGTATTTAATGGAAAACACGTGCATTATATATTTTTTCAATGTTCCAATTTCCAGGTATGAATTACATATTTATGGTAAATCAAATTATTAAAGCAGCCATTTGATATATTTTTTGAGTGTACCTAATATTTAGGTTTTTAGTTGTTGTTGAGAAAATAAAGGTACTAAAATAATATCATTATTTTTAATTTGCCAAAATCTTGTGTTCCGTCTTCGTCATTATTTGACAATTGATATTATCTAAAGTTTAAAAAAATATTCTAAATATTTATAGATGTAATTTATAATTTTACTTTAATAATAAATATAAATTCAAATTTTTTTATTAAATCGAAACTGAAACTAATCAGCGGGTCAATATTATGTGAGAAGTTCTTTTTCTAACCACAGATTGTTTCATAGCAAATAACTTTTTTTTCTTTAGTAAAAAAAAATTCTATTCTCTTTAATAAACAAAATATAGATATTAAGATCGTTGTTATAAATCCAAATAATAGCGAAATTCATAAATCATTAAAATTTAACATATCAATTCAATATTGTAATTTATTCTAAAACCGATTATTTTGTTTGAAAAAAAATGGTAGTGAAAAGAATAGAAATAAACATTTATAAAATTTTATTGTAAAAAATCACAACGTTAAAAAAAGTTTTTACACGATTATTTTAGTATCTTTTTGGTATGAAAAAAAGTAGCAGGAATTATAATATAATTTTTTACTACAAAATAAAATTTAAGATAATTGTTAAATATATAAATATTATTATACATGAAATGAGAGGAAAACAGGCATTCAAAC
The DNA here is from genome assembly GCA_024500535.1 of Leptonema lineaticorne. Lineage (NCBI taxonomy): Eukaryota > Metazoa > Arthropoda > Insecta > Trichoptera > Hydropsychidae > Leptonema > Leptonema lineaticorne. The sequence goes on from JANIJI010000061.1 coordinate 3,757,430, forward strand.
ATATGCATAATATTAAAAAATATGTCGTTAATAACATAAAACAAGTTTAATACGTTTGAGACCTTTCAAAAATTTCATGGTCTTAAAATGAAATCATCAGAATAATAAATCAATTATGCGAGCGACTTAAGCAATAATATTAAACTAATTATTCAATTAAAGGAACGATTTATATCGTTTTACTTTTTTTAATTTTTACAAGTTTACCAAAATAATCTTTTGATAATATCATTTTTTTACATATTTTTAATACAAATGTTATTATTATAATGACATTTGCACTACTTAGAAACAAGTCATTGATATTACGGACTAAAATATTAACTATGTATAAAATAAATAATATTTACTCTTAGAGAAATTTGCGTATTTATCTATCTATCTGGTACCTCTGGTGTTTCTTCTGGAAGAGGAATATAATCAGGATCTTCTTCAGGATCAAAAAGCGTTTTTCTGCAAAAAAAAAACCATTTAATTTATTGTTATATTTTTATCTTTTATTCCTTCAATCATTATTTAATTAAAAATTAAATTACAGAAATTGAGGTGTCCTTAATATGCGGTATCCACCGCGTTGATGAGGTAACACGTCTTCTATAAAGAAATACATATGACCCACAGCTATACCTACAAGATCAACCTTAATAGAATTACCAAATAAAACAGAGAATCCTAATAAGACCCATGGTAAATAGGGTACCTGGAATAATAAAAGAAACACAATAAGTTTTAAAACTTAGAGAAAATTGAAATATAAAAAAGGCACTAACTTGGAAATTAAATCCAAAAATATTCATTCGTACAAAAGGATTTCTGCGTGACCAAACATAGACCAACATCACGGTGAAAGCTTGGCCCAAAAATAATATATTAACAAAGAAAGCAAATAACTGAAAAGTATATCGTTAAGAATTATATTATTTAATTGATGGAAAATTGTATTGAACGACTCGTTATAAAGGATACAACAGTCCAAACACCACCAAATAAGAACATCATCACAAAATCTGCTGTGCGTCCTCTAAATGAACCTTCTTCGAGCATGCGGCAATATCGATATGTAAAAATTATATTTAAAAAGAAATTTAAGCCCATATGACCCAGAAATAGGAATGTTGTTATGAACCTCCATAATTGGTAATGTTCGAGTATTAATATCGGATTGAAATATAATTGGAAAGGAGTCACTAAATCTAATTGCTGAAAAAAAAAATAATACATTACTATTATGCGGCATTATTTTTCATTTATTTTATAAAAGTATGATACAATGTTAGACATAAATAAAAAATGGTTTAATTAATTCAATGGAATAGTTACGAAAATAAATTATCATTTCAATAGATATGACAAATAATGTCATATATTTATATGCAACGAGCATTTTAATTAGATCATCAAAATCAATCATTATAATAATAAAATTAATTATGTTTTATATAATATTATGTACTTAAAAAATAAATAAAATGTCAATAAACTCACAAATGTTAAAAATTAAATTTTAATATTAAAAAATAAAAAAGGGCTATCGTGCCACGTCAAAATTTTTATCTGTTTAACCTTATAACATCGAAACGTCAATCGTGTTAGATTTTTTTTTAATAAAAATTCACTTTACATTTGTAATGCTTCCTTTTTTGGCAATAAATATTTCATTTATTATATAAGTATGTCATTTTAAAATAATAAAAATATATTAAATGAAATCTTTCAATCAGATTGTGTTAAACTATTATGAAAAAAACGCAACTAAATGTGACTACATACAACTTGGAAATGTTAAATATAAATAAACATACTAGTGTATTTATAATTGGAAATTATAACAATTTAAAAGAAACTTATTCAATTATCTAAATTATTTATATAATTTCTTTGGCGTTTGTGCATATTACAATAGTTAGGAATTACTAATGTGTAAAAACGGAAGTTATTAATCACAAAATTCAATACAACCTTTTTGTCTAACATAAAGATCAACTTCTTAAAGCATAAGATAGTGTAATAATAAGACCAAAATGTCAAAAAAACATCTTCGAGGGCCATGATTAAATATTTCGTAATATAGAAGTATGTATTTATATCTATTCAAAACAAAACTTGATTGCTAATAATTATATATATTTTGTCTACCATATAACTTTCTTTTTTATCGCTCTATACAACTTATAGCAAACTCTAAATTACAAATCACTGTAATAATGCATAATTTATATGTTGAAAATTAAATAGTACTGAAAATTGAAATTCATACGTGTCGAACATTTTCATCAAAATATTCGATATCTAAAGAAAATATCAATCGACATTCGTTATCAAAAATAGTGAAATCGAGATTTAAACGATTCGGCATATAAAATTTGAATTTATAATTTCATCGACAACTGCGCTGCAGTAATGTGAAAGTTTTTTTTTTGTTTTTAGAGAGCAGTTTGCTAGATATTAATAAATAAAATCGGTAACAACGCAACAATTACAAATAATGCTTATATGACAATAACAATAAGCTACATAATATTGTTAAAAGAATAATAATTATTTTCCATTTAGTTTATTACTAATATTTTTTTTAGAAAACGATTCGCGAATATATAATGTTATCCGAAAAAATTGTGATATGAAGATTTAAACGCGATTTCCTATCGAATTTTATATGAAAATAGTTATTAAATAAATAAATCAACAATATTACGTTTGTCGTAAGTTTTAAAAATCGCGAACGTGAAACGATATTTCGCATGCATAAAAATATTTAAATAAAAATCATATATGATTTTTTTTAGACATAATAACAAAGTTCACTTTCTCGTCTAAGAAAATTGTTCGTCGAGTTAAATTTAAATATACTGAATACATCGAAATTGTACTCAAAAAATGAAATAGAAATTTTCATTAAAAATAAAAACGATCTTACACAATTACGACTCATATGCACAATTATACGAGGGGAAAAATTTGAAGGATCGGTCGGATAATAATTATAGATATTAATAGACGAGTTACCACGGCAAGAGTGGTGAGCACGCAGGCGGTGGTGTAAGCTCTGGTGACGGCCGGCACTTGAAGGTACTCCTGTCTGAGCGTCTGGTAAGCCATCGGCGCGAAACCGACCGCTGCCGAATTGCGAACGCCGAAAACAACCGACGACCGCGGCTAGCACACATCACCACAATGCCGCCAACATCACAGTACAAACGTCACATCGCCGACGCGCGCTACCAACCTTGCAATTCTTAAACATTAGCAATGAAACGAATATATTTTTTATATTAATTTTAATTATTTAAAAATATTTTTTAAAGATCAAAATATTTTATTTGATAATATAATAAATAATAAAAATATCATAATATCTATTTATTTTTTTTAAATAGACATACTGTAAAATGCGAAACGCGATTATTATGACCAAAACATGGCGACTATTATTATTATATTAATTGTAAAATCTTTTTATTCTAATAAATATATTTAAAATTTTTAAACCATTATTGATAATCAATTTTTGTTTCTTTTAGATTTTAGTTAAGTATTACAAGTATTCAAATATTCAAACCGCATATATAATATATGAATTTTTAGTTTAATGTTATACTTTTTAATTTTTAATATATTGATATGAGTACACCTATCGTAGATACGTTCCATGAAAAGTCGAGTAAGCCGAAACCGCGTAAACCGAAACTTGAAGTTCGTACAAAAACACAAGAGAGGTTCCAAAAAATAAATATCCACATAAATCGAAATTTTGAGTTTATACAAAATAGGGGGATAAGTTCCAGAAAAAAATCACATAAAACGAATCCGTTGTATATACACATACATTACTTAAAAATAATTGTAGAATAATTTATATTAAATTCGCGCGCAAAATAATGTGAAAATATCTAAACTAATCGTGTTTACGTGGGCTTTTCGTTTGAAAGTATGCAAACATGTGCTCTCATGTGAGACGATAATTTCTTATTTTTAATGGCATAACCTGAATCAATGGTTTCCACTCTGCCGCTCCGAGTTTTCATTACCGGACAAAAAGATTCAAAATGTTGTATGGAGAAATCTTGGACTTAGAAAAATTTATACTTTCAGTTTCAGATTTAGTTAAATAATATATTATAAAATTTAAATATAATAAAATATCTATTAGAAAACAATTGAGGCCCAAACACTTTTACTGTACTTAATCACATACTACATAAATAAACTGTAAATAAAATTCTCAATATATTTATTATGTTTGTAAAAAATAAAATAGTTGTGTATTAACGAATATTAGACGAACTCGCTATAAAATATATATATTAATATATTTTTAATCATTCAAAATAAGTACATGTTATATGAGTAAAATAATATACTAAAGTGTGTTTGTACATACCTTCCAACCCTCTTATCGTTTTTCAGCAAATATGCCTTTTTGTCAATTCACAATTCGTTTCATATTTCGTCATATTTTAAATTGATTTCTTTATCGTTTAAAAATAGAAAATGAATAAAATATAAACTTGATCACGATATAGACATTTTTAACTATCGATTATGTAATATTAGTTAATTACGTAGTGTATAATTTGATAGAATATTTAAAAGGTAAAATTGTAATATAGACTGATGAATTTTATAATACAAATATGAATTAGTGCTATAATATATATATATATATATATATATGTGTGTGTGTGTGTGTGTGTGTGTGTATAATATATATATATATATATATATATATATATATATATATATATATATATATATATATATATATATATATACTTTTTAACTCATATTCATTCCATAAATTTAAATAGCCGCCATTTATTTGCATATGCATTCAATGATAATTGTTGTAATTTAACATCGATCACAACACAGATAAGAATTACGTTCAATTAGATATAAAATAAACATTACTATATTATCCCGATCAATTTTGATAGATAAATTTTATTTATCGTCGAATGCCTTTCGTTTAACCCTCGAATGACATTTAAATATTTATTTCGAAAGAACTCAATATTTTTGTGAATAAAAAATAAAAAAAAATATGTTATATTATATTAAAAATATATATATATTATTAATTTATGAATTTTTAAGTTATAAATATATAAATATAGTACTAAATTTTGTAGTAATGATATTTTTGCATTTTAATTACTTCGAATAATATTCGAATTTATATGTATATCGATATTCAATTACGTAAATATATATGGATTGAAAAATATTTAACAGTTTCAAATTGTTTTTTCTATATCAAACAATAGATCATTCAATAATATATATTATAATATTATTCGGCTTCAATGATTTGATTATGCAGAACTATATTTTTCAATGCACTAGGTTGAGATCTTTATATTAATTACATACAATTATTAAAATTAATCTCAAATTTGATATTTTATGTTATCAATATTTTTAGTCAATATATAGAATATGTTAGATTTTGAACAATTAAATTCAATCACTCGATAATAGATAATTAAATTCAATCAATCGACCTGTCAGGTGTAATATATACATCATTATAATGACAATAGTTATTAAAAATAAATATTCACAAACATGTCGAATAATTTTGATCCGAAATTATTATGAAAGATATTTTTATTCATCAGTAAATCATTCGAACTTGGAACTTCGCACCGTAGTGAAATACAAGTCGCAAATACAATTAAAAATTATTTTTAATTATTACAATAAATATATTAAATTTGATTAGAAATGAAAATAAAGTAATTTGTGGGTTGACTTCTAAAAAAAAATACAAAATCGTGCAAATTCACGGTCATCAAACAGCAACGATTGATGATTTTAGTACTGAATTGACATTTGCAAATTATACATTTACACAGACTTTTTTTTTACATTTCAACACGTATGCTCACGAAGGCATATATTTATTTATTTTTTTCTCATATATTTCTTATTACTGAAATAACCATTATAAAGTAATCAAGTATATTTTCTATTCATATTCACAATATTCGCCACAAAATATTCTTGTTATAAGGAACATCTTTGAATCGACCTTGTTTCATAATCGTAAATCAGGTTCATGTATCATATATATATACATGAAATATATCATACCGTTACTTCTTTGTACCAGCCTCATTGTATAATCGTTGAACGACAAAAACGGACGCGTAAAAACGTTAAAAAATAATTGTTAATTATCATTAAAAGTGTTAAGGGACGATCGACATGGAGAAAAGGAAGCCATCAGATGGTGATCAAGATGAAGAAACTCAAGTAGGTATATGATTTATTACTATAAATTCAATATATTACTTACTTTAAAAAAATGACATCGTTACCGAAAGACATGTCGAGTTTTTTATTTATAAATATTATGTAATAATATTTAGTACAAAAAAAATCATTAAAATTCCTAATTTTCTAAAATTAATATTTAATATAAAAAAAGCTTATCGTACTTAGTATATCTAAATAATAATATTATTATAGTATATTTTATAAATTGAATAATGTAAAAAAAATAATCGAAATATTGTATATATGTATAATTTTATAGTCATTAAAATCGAAATTAATTCTGAAAAAAATTGTGTTCATTGGATTGAAAATTAGTAAATTTTGTATTTCTTTTAAAATTATTTCTTATTTATGAAAAAAAATGTACGTGAATTTTTTTCTTTATACTTCAAATCCAAATGTTAATATTTACCTTATTGTATTTAAGGAAAAAGCATTGTATGATAAAATTTCCAGAATTGAAATTATTCCTAGAAATTATTTATTAATAATTTATTAAAATGTAATCGTTCATAATATTAAATGTAAAATCATATTTAATTTTTTCATAAAATTTTGATAATTTAAATATCCTTGAATCTCATAATAGCTAATAACCTTACTGTATATCAATTAACAACATAACATTCGTAAAATCACTAGTATCAAAGAAAATAAATATTAAAATTGTAACGAATTAGTAATTAAAAATATTATAATATATTATAATCGAAAGCGAATTGTATTCATCCTAGTGGCGGCACTGCATTTATGCAATCATTTAAAGATTTGAATTTTAAGAGCCGTAGTAAATTAAAATGGCATAGTTTTTTTTCTTCAACAAATTAGCGCCGTTTTATTATTTAATGCACATAATTATATAATGCATTTTCTTGTTCTTGTTTAAACTTTATATATAAAAATATTATGATTTCGGTGCGCATTTTATGATTTCAATGGTTTTAATATGCTAACAATTTTAATTGCTAATTATATCGTATATTTTCTTACGCATTTACGTACAAAAAAAATTATCAAATGTTATCATTTTATCATCTGTTTGTTGTTATCGAAAATAAAAATATAACGAAAAATCTTTATAAAATTTGAAACGAGTATTATTTTTAATGAAATCAAATTTTACACTATTGATATATTAATTAATTCAGCGCTGTATTTACCGTAATTTATGTGTAAAATGCAATTAATCACATTGGAATTCCTAATAAGCTTTACATTGACCTTCTATTGAAAGAAAAAAAGTAATAATTTGAAGAATAAATACTTTTCAGCACCTTTCGTCATTATTGACACTAAAAAAATATATAAAGAAAAATAAATATATTACAATATATAAAATAATGCAATTAAAATTAATAATAGTCAAAAATTATATTAAATAAAATTTAATTATATAAGAAATCAATCGATCCAAACGATTTAAATATAAATCTTGAAGGGATATATTATAATAATATGCAGAAAGATATTTTAATTTTAATCTTCAAAACTATTCATATTATAATGCTACGCCACTGTATTCAATATTCATATATTTGTCGACTCGATAAAGAAAACAATATAATGAAATTAAATATGAAATGAAAAATGAAAACGGACCCAGGGAATCGTATGCAAAATATATTGTCATACAATTATTGTGAAAAAAAAAATATGAAGATGTTATTGTCGGTTAACGCATATCAATTGTGTTCAATTTATTTACTATTAGTGTAATTTTCAAGTATATGTATAAGTATGTATGTTTTATAATTTAACTAGTTGGAGTTTGATCTTAGATATTTTTAGCATATCAATAATTCACAACCATATCATTCGTTTTATATATTATTAAAAATTTATAAAATGAAAAAATAAATATATAAGTATAAATTGAATGATATATATATATATATATATATATATATATATATATATATATATATATATATATAATATTAAATTGGATATGGTTTACATTTGTTGTGTTATAATCAAACATTGTTTATTATTATACACCACGATTTGTTTATTATTATTTTATATTATTTTTTTTTTACTAACAAACTCGTTGTTTTATTTTTTAAAAAAGTTGATTGTTAAATATAATCGATATATCGCCCTAAATACAAATAAAACGTTGATAAATCTGAAGAAAAAAAAAATGACAATAATAAAATGAATTACATATTGTATTCTATATTTAATTTTGTAAAAATTTGCAACTTAATTATTCATAAAACGAGTTCTTGCACGTTTTCAATACAAGGCTAAAATTGTTAATTTAGTATAACTTATATAAAAATTTGGACGTTTTCCAATCTTAAGTTTAAGTCTCTTCATATTCATAGTGCGATTTTGACTGTTGTATAATAAATACATAATTGCATTTGATAAAATTTTACGTCTTTATCATAAGTATATTGATTTAAAAGTAATAATAATAATCTAACAGTAAGTACTTAATTTGTATATGGATTTAAGAAATACGAATATCACACTGAAAATAATCATTTTATTGATAATAATGCTTAAATATACAATAATATCTAATTATTGGAATTGTGCATACTTTATTTTGCTGTTGAAATAGAATCGAATTTATTTAGTTAACACATTCGACCCGATGATATTTCAATAGGAATATTTTTTTTAAGATTTTATTTAAATTTCAATCTTAAATACGTATACTTTGTTAATTTGTATTAATCGTATATAATATTTTTATAGTTATTTTTCAATATCTTCGAACAAATTAATTACATGTAAAATAATACGTTATTGTCTATTCACGCGTTTTCACATATCAAAATTGATGTAATTATGATTTGAAAAAAAAAAAATATATATATATATATATATTCAGTTAAATTTATATTAATTAATTTTATGTGACGTATTCTAATGAGATTTCTTATTGTTCTCATTAAGTTGTTATATTAAAACAAAATTATTTTTTCACTCATTAATAAAAATCAATATAAACTATAACAAATACACTAATAAAAATTAGTTTTAATTAAAAATTAATAAAGTTTACGAATAAGGCGTCGTTTCTTATGTTCTTCGGAAAATCGGGTTTCAGTATAGTTTAATATGGAAAACTTAACCGTAATGAGTTAATTATGTCGTAAATTCGAGTTAATCGTCGAATGTTTATTATGCCAGAGGTTTTTAAATTGCAAATGTATAACATATACAGCCTATTGTAGCGAATTTAAAAACATTAAAATTTAATGAAAAAAAAATATTATTAAATTTTTTGTAAAATATTTATATTTCATAAATATTATGAATTTATTTATCCATGTAAAAGATTTTATATTATATATTCTACGTAAATAATGTCGCGAAGGGGGGAATCTTTGTTTATTTTGGACACTACGAAAATACAAAATATAAGTTAATTAATATTATTTTTACCGTTATATAATAGATTTGAAACGTTTTAATTTTCACAAAAAACAATATAATTTACATATAGTTCAAAAATATGCAGTTGGGCAAAATATTTTTTTAACCTCAAGGTTGCTAAACTTCTAAAAATGTATATTTTTCTCAAAACATAGAATTATCATAAATAATGTCATCTATTGTTTTTCAAGCCATTTATAAGCTAACTCTAATATAAAGCGTCTTAGTTCGATATCGAATACAGAATACTAAAGTAGATACACTTCTTGAAAATTGAATTAATAATTTTATTTTATCTTATATCTTATTAAATTTTCATTTTAATTATTTAATATAACGAAAAAATAAATAAATAATTTAATTTTAATATCACTATTCACAATCAATCAATCACTAATAATAATCTACTATTTTATTGCCGACTATTAATTTGTTATAATAAAATATGTATGCGTATAAAATAATATAAAAGTTTTAGAATAATTAAATTTAAAATTGATTATTATGGTTTATTAGTCAAATATAAAAGTTCGCTATAAAGAATAACGTCAAAGTTCTGATTTAGTATGCAGCTTAAAACTGTAAACTAAACATGTAACTTAAAATTACATAAGAATTAAAAAAAAAATAATACATCATAGTATAGTTCAATACAACTGAAAAATTAATATCAACTTTGATTATTAATAGCTTTTTTTTTATTTTTAACGCAGAAACCTCTCATTTCGTCGTCGGATCGTTCAAAAGCCAACGTCATGGAGACGAGCAATCAGCGATCGATTCCACAATTTACCCAAGGAAAAAATGTGGCAACCGGTGATATTTTATCGGAGATGATGGGTAATTGGGGATTATGGCAATTCAGAACAGTGATCACAGTTTATTTAACTAAAATACCGTCCGCTTGGTTTATGGCATGCCTCATATTTACGGCTCCTCATCCATGGATCGAAGATTACTGGTGTGATACTTCCGAATATGAAAATAATACTAGCCTGTTTTCAATTGCTCATCCTAATATAACTATTGCTGATGGAACGTTTATACCAAATTATTGCAATGTATTATTAAAAAATTCTTCTATTACATTATCGAAACCGTGTAATTCTTTTCAGTATAATATAGACAAATATACGTCCGTTGTTACGCAGGTGATTTTTAAAAATATTTTCTTCAATTTAACCATTTTCTCACGTCATCGAATATTATTTATTTCTAAATTACTTAATGATTTATAAATCTCAATATATTTATTAAATTAAAAACACATCCTTTTCTTTTGCTCTTTTTTTATTTTTATAAATTTAAGTATTCTCAATGTGTCGTATTTCAGTTTGATTTACTGTGTTCAAAAAGCATTTTAATAGCGATCACTCAAAGCTTTCATCTCTTAGGCGTTTTAATCGGAGGAATTGCTGCAAATGAACTCATGGTTTAGTATGTTTTTTTTTTATAATTTATATATTATACTAAGTTTTTTTTTCTCGTTCATAAATTTTAATTGCTAAATATTATGATAGTTTCAGTCCTAAATTTGTTATGTTGGTCGGAATGGTATTTTTACTTCCGTGTGGAATTTCCACAGGATATGCTCCTTGGTTCTGGTTGCATGCAATATTGAGGTGTATGTCTGCTGCATGTTGCGCTCTTTCTTTCACTCCAGGAGGAGTAATAAGTAAATTTAAATTATATCTACATATTTTATATGGTTTTCACCAAAAAAAATTAAAATATTTATCTAAATCAAAATATTTATCAAACAAAGTGTAATATATATTTTCTTTATATCGTCGTTATTCATCTGAAAAATTGAGATTTCTTTATAGTTATGGATCAAAATCTTTGATAAAGTCACATAATCTTGTAAAAAAATTAATATTAAGTTATTAGTCGAAAAACGGTTTAGAAATATTGATTTGTTCAATTATTAATTTTGTGCATATTTTATGAAAATAATCAATAATTCAATCAAGGTTTGTTTGACGAAATTTTTCACGTTTTTTTTTAAATTTATTTTTCAGTAAAATTTTTTATTTTTTTTGCATATGCAGTTTAATACAGTAATTTTCGAAAAAAGTTCCATAGAATTTTTTTTCAAGTCGAAATTTTTTTTGATCATATACCAAAAAAATGTTTTGCGACTCAAAAATATCATAAAATTAGATTAATTAATTTTTAATTTTAGTGTCTGATATAACTGGCGGAACAGCAAAGATAATAGTGAATGCGAATTTTGAACAATTTTGGTCCATTGGTGTGATTCTTTTGACTGTGATAGGTTATTTTACTACAAATTGGGCTCAAATATATATATCAATCACTACACCGATGATCTTAGTTATAATATTTTGGCCGTTAGTTTATTTTCAAAAAAACGTATTTTAAGAAAAAACAAACGTATTTTTTTAAAAAATCCTTAATTTTTTTCCAGTTGGATAACTGATTCACCAAGGTGGCATTTAGAAAAAAATAATATCGAAAAGGTTCAAACGATATTAGAAGAAGCCGCAAAGATGAATAATTCCAATAAAGTTATTCCTGATAATTTATGTGATATTTTAAGAAACGAAGCCTCTATTGTGACAAAAAGGTACAACGACATAATTTTTGAATATATATAACTTTAAATCTAGATACGCACCCATCACGCGCACTTTTTATTATAGTTACATTCTCTATATAATTCATGATTAGAAATCTGGAATCGAAATCTCAAGACAACTGGTCTCATCTATTTTCTCTCAATAATTCGATTTTGATTGTGACATGCGTTTGTACAACGTGGGCTTTAATACTGACGTCTTATTATGGAACATTGCTGAATATAAGAAGTTTTGGACGTCAATATCTCTTTCTAACAACTCCAATCGCTGGTAAAATATTTTCATATGAAATGTATGTGATTTTTATAAATGTGTATATATATATATATATATATATTTATTTGTATAGGTTTATGTGAACTTCTTGGTGGATTTTGTGGATTTTTGATATTACTATATTCCAAATGTAAATGGAAAATAATAGGACTTTTTACATTTTTTACAGGAATAGTTAATTTTACAATTTGGTTTTTACCAACGCATAGTAAGTGTTAAAAGTACATAAAAATACAATGAAATTTCAATCTAGCACAAAATAATAAATTAAATAAAAAACATGCCCTTTTTCTTTTTAAGCGATTAATAGTTTTAGATTAAAATATTACAAAATTAGAATGCATTATTATAGTACTTAAAAAGAATAATTAAATTTTAACACTGTTTTGTTAGTTTATCTGTTTGTTTTAAAATATTTTTTGACCCAATAGTATTATATAGTAACATTATTATAAAATAATAATAATAAAATAAATTGAATTATTAATGTTTATAGTTGATGGAAGTCATATATTATCTGATTTAATTCTTGTTTCAATGATAAATAAAATTGGAATTAGTGCATGTTTATGTGTTCTGCTCACATGTACGGCGGAATTAGCCCCTTTTCCTCATAAGAAAAGATTAGTTTATGCATCAACAGTTGTTGGTAGGATTGTATTTATTACAGCTCCTTTGATTGGAACAGTGGTAATGATTATTAATTATTATTTTTATTTAATTTAAATGAAGTAAACAAGAAATAACTAATAATGAAATTTAACATTACAGGCAAAATATGGAGATGCGGTTTCTCTTTCAGCATTTGGTTTATTAACAATGATTAGTGGACTTTGTATTTTTATTACAAAACCAATAAAATCCACAACTCAAAATAATGCACAAAATGGCATTTATTCAATAAATATTTCAAACTCAAACAGTTGACAATATGTAAATTAAATATAAATAAATTAAATTCTATTTGTTATTTAAAATGTTTTTATCTTTGTTGAAAATATTAAAAAAACTCACAAGTAATATTTTATAATATAAGATTTATGAAAATAAATTTGTGTTGATATTTCTATTTTATAAATTAATGTGAAATAAATTTTATTTATTTGACATTCTGTAAAATATATAAAATTTTGCATAATATTTTAACGTAAATCAATTATATTAAAAAATACCGATAATATAAAAATAAAAGATGATATAAAAAATATAAGTTATATTTTATATCAAATTAAATATATTTTTCAATAAACAGATTTGTTTCATTATTTTTTTGTAGTAAGTGTATGAAAAAAGTTTGTTTAGACCAAAAAGTGTTTGACGTTCGAGCGGAACTCTTGCTTTGATATATTTTTAATTGAAAAGCATGGATTTGCCGTGGATGGCTATTAGTCCCGAGTAATTATAGTTTGTTTTTATTTTTGCAATTATTAATTCTATATAATATATTAGTAAAACAAAGAATGATACAAGGCATTCTTTCATTTTAATGTTATGAATATTGTAAATAACATATAAACACACACACACACACACACACACATATATATATATATATATACATATATATTTATTTATATATATATATATATATATATATATATATATATATATATATATATATATATATACATATATATTTATTTATGAGTCGCTTAATATTTAGTGCTGATTGTTATATCTGAGAAAACAATTGTTTTTATTACGACCTGATAATGTGCCATACATTTTTTTAGGTTTAAAATCATTTTTATTGAGTCTATAAATTTTTAATCATACTCTAGTGTTCTGAAGTCATAAAAGCCATAAAAATATAATTTATTTGCTTTTTAATCAGATAAAAATAACTACGTATATAAAACTACCTTGTATTGGACCAATTTCTATTTTGAATAACTTCTTTTATTCATTTAAGTTTTATGAAAATAAGTAATTCAATAAAAAAAAACATATGGACTATTTACAAAATAATTGTTTTATTCCTCATTTAATTTAAGATGTTTATTTCCACAAAAATGCTATTTTATTGAATGTTTTCTTCATACCATTGATTTCAGATTACAAAATGGTATTCAAATTATTAATCAAATAGATAGCGCCAAATTTCAAAAATTTCTTAATCATATAAAAACAAATTCAGGATTGAGGACTAAAAATGAAATGTTCACATCTGAAGAAGCAACTGCTTTAGAAAGAGTATTTAAAATAAATGCTGACGAAGTTATTCTTGTAATCAAAGTCACATTATACATCTTAGAACGCATGTCAAAATTTCTAATGAAACCTTCTTGTATATTGAACGATTTACAAACTGTCTTAAATATGAATCAAGATAAAGCAGAAAGTTTTATTAACATTTGGCGAGATGTTATAAAAATGATTTCAGAAAATTATGAAATAACTAATTTTGGTAATATAGCAGAATTAAATGATCCAACATGGCAATTGAATATAGCATTATGTTCACATTTAAATAAAAAAGAAAGACAAACTACAATTTTAATGGATATGAAAACTGAACAAAGTACATCAAATTTTAATGAAAAATTTTTCGTCGAATTGACATCTGAAGAACTTTTAAATTTTAATAATCAACTTGAAGCAGTACAACACGAAGTAGATGCAATTCTCAGAACACAAATATAGATTATTTTAATTTAGTGAATGATATTTTTAATTATAAATAAAAAATAGTGCAGTATAATATTTTTATTCTATAAAATTATATTGGAAACATTATTATAAAAAATATATACATTTTATAATTTTGAAACAGTCTCGTATAAATCTATTCGACGTTGATTGCGGGTAGGAATTTGACTACGTACTTCGTCAACGGCAGTCAAATCTAAAAATAAATATTAAATAACAATTAAAACGTATACATTAATCCTCTGATTTACATGGTGCTTTTATTAATTTACATTCAAAAACAGAGAATTAAAAATTCTTAATATAAAAGTATTAAACATGTGTTTACACAGTTTTTATAGTATTTTATGTTAAATCAAATAAATTGTGCATATATATATATATATATATATATATATATATATGCACAATTTATTTGATTGTATGTATGTTTCTCTGGATTATGAAAATCAAGAGGCAGATGTATTATAATACAAAATATATGATTATCATACCTATATCAGCTAATAAAATTTCTTCTTCATGATCAGCTTTAGCTATCACGCTACCCCAAGGATTAACCAATGTTGAATGTCCCCAAGCAACATATCCAGCATTAGCATCACGCGCCGGACTTATTAACCCCACGTATAATTGTAAATCATTGGCTCTAGAACGAGCAAGTAATTCCCAATGAAGAGGACCCGTAGTCATATTAAATGCACCAGGATATAATAACACATTGCATCCTATATTACAAATGTAATTTTAATATATATAAACCTACCTGCATAAAAATTAAGGAAATTAAAATAATACCCATATTAGCGTATAATCTTGCCATTTCTTCAAATCTCAAATCATAACAAATTCCTAGTCCAATTTTTATATCGCCAATATCGAATGTATTGAATGTATTTCCAGCGGATAATACTTCAGATTCTTTAAATGTGATTTTTCCAGGAATATCGATATCAAATAAATGTACCTAAAATATATAATATAATAAGAAACAACTAATAATTGATTGCAATTATTATGGAAAAGTGTATATTAATATAACTAACTTTTCTATGTTTAGCTATTAATGCTCCATTACCATCCCAAACAGTACATGTATTATAAAGCTTTCCATCACTTCTTTCCGGGATAGTTCCTCCGACTACTACAATACCAAGTTCTTTAGCAATATTGGAAAGTGCCACACATGTGTCACCTTTTGGTATTTCTTCGGCATATTCATTGAAGAATTCTAATTATAAATATAAAAATAAACTATTATAACCTTAAATAAGAATATAATTTTTATATTTTGAAATATACTTGTTCCGTATGGTGAATTGAAACATTCTGGTAAAGCGACTAATTGTGCCCCTTTATTTTTAGCGGTTCGAATGCTTTCTATTGCCTTTGTTACATTTTTAATTCGATTTGGTCCAACTGATAGTTGAATAAAAGCAACTCGTAATACTGTAAATTAAAATTATTCATTAAAAATCAAATATAATATTAAATATATATATATATTTGATGATATGCAATAGTTTTTGTGTTGAAATTCTGATTATAAATTGACTGAATAGGTGGTTTTTAGTGGTAAAAATGTTTTTTTTTAACTTTTTGTAATAACAACTTTAAATATTGAAACTATTTTTAGACATAAATATATTTTAATAACTAAACGATAAATTATTAATATGATCACTAAATAAATAATTTAAAATAAGAAAGTAAATATTATCATAATAAAATATACGTAAAATATAAATCTCACATTGCCGACTTAACATTTTAAATACAGATAGTGTATTAAAATGTTAAGATTAACGATTAGATTAGATCAACGATTTAAAAGGTTATGTTAGAAACAAAACGAACCGTTGCTATGCGGCAAAATATCGTCGTCAAAACGTCGGAAACGAGGATGTGAAGAATCGGCGACAGAATCTGAATCGGAGTCTGTGCTATTATGATTGATGATATTCTGTGCGTTCATTATGAATGAAACGATATACGTGATATAGAAACGACACGATAGTTTCTAGGACTCACCGCGACTCAACATCCCAACTTTGAATTCAGATAACGTCAAATTACTCGACGCCGACTGTTATCAGTGACACCGGCATTGACCTCGCATTTATAAACATATATAAGCTAATTATATTGACACACCAATTTCTTACTGCGCCATAATAAAAGTATATATATATATATATATATATATATATATATATATATATATGTGTGTGTGTGTGTGTAGATAAAGAATAAAAATATATAAACAAATATAGGTAAATATGTAAAGATTATAGATTTTATAAATTTAAATATAAAATTTTACCTATAATTTTACATTAAAAATAATAAGTTGATATTTATTATAAATTTGATCTAATATTATTTCATACAAAAAAAGCAAAATTTTATCATTTAAAAATGTTAAAAATATCCATTTATTTTTTCTTGAATTGACTTCGAAAATATTAAAAAAAAATATATATTCTAGATTATGGTCGATTAATAAGAAATTATTATATTTTTTTATAGGTTATGCGCTTCTAATGTCAAAATTGTATTCGGAATCGGTCAAGAATGTTGGGAAGTGTAAGGAACATTTTCGGAGTAACTTGTCGGCTTTTTTCTGAAACGACCCCTATATCGTTGCAATCGATTCAAATTCGATTCAAATGGAGGCCTAATTTAGAATTACCGAAACCGGGGGATGGTATCAGTTACCGTCGCACTGTACATTATCTTGAAGAGTACACTGTTAAGCCGCTACAAGTTACTAATCTCGGTGGAAGAGATCCTGTTACAGGTATTTTTATGTGATATATAATTATTTTTGCATATTGTATTATATTATTTTTACATATTTTACATTTGATTTAAAATTTTGCATTTTAGGTCGTATAATTGCCAATGGTATAGGGGGTGGAATTAAACATAAATATCACTGGATACATTGGTTGAGAGATGGACCCAAAGAAGGTCCACCCAGAGAAGAGAAAGTCGTTCAGGTATATTTAATAAAAGTAATAATAGTATGTAAGTTTATTATTAATTTTTTTCTTTAAAATTTATAGGTGTTTCAAGATGGTTGTCGCACCGCTTTCGTTGCTCTAGTTGCTTTCGAAGATGAAATGAAATATTACATAGCTACTGAAAACATGAAAGAAGGAGACATTATCAAAACTTCTAGAAATTTACCTATAAATCCAGGTTTATTCTTATATCTAATATTTAACAAATATTAACTAATAGGAATTTTAGGTTTTCAGAAATTTCATTTTATTCATTAATATCATTTGCTTTGTTAGTTCTTAATAAAAAAATATATTAGTAAATTGATCGTATGATGAACAAATTTGACTTGTATAAAATCAATTAAATTATTGTTAATTTACGAGGAAAATGGATAAAATTATTTAAAATGTCAAATTAAAAAGAAAACACAGATAACTTGCTTAATTCAGAAAAATGTTAATATTGCAAATCTAAACATTATCGAATCCAATTATGCTATTAAAAATGATATAGAAATGTATATTTTTTGTCCATGTATACAAATTTTATATTTTATTTAGTCATATTGGTCAAATTTAAATGAACTTAAAATTTATAGTTAGAGCTAATGAAGGAGATGCCCATCCATTAGGAGCTTACCCAATAGGAACTGTTGTTTGTTGTATTGAAAAATTACCAGGTGAATTATAACTTTGTTATTCAGAAAGAGAAACTTATATTTCTATTTATATTAAATTTATAATTTGTATTTATTCATAAAACTATTATGATCTGGAACAAAATTATAGAAATGGGAGGAGTTTATATACAATCTGCTGGAACTTCTGGAACAATACTTAGAAGAGAAGATGACAGAATTATAGTAAAAATGCCATCAAAGCAGGAATTTTCGTTCGACCAAAATTGTTTAGCAGTTGCAGGTAAGAATCTTAATGTGCAAAAATTATGAAGTATTTTTGAAGATTTTCTTTACACGTTCACGACATTCGAGAAAAACAATATAACAATAATAATAACTGTTCCATATTTAATATTCATTAATAGAAGTCCATCACGAAACCAATAAAATATTCTAAAATTATGAAATTAATAGTTCTTAAATATTCTGATAAGCAGTCACAAACTTAGGACTCAGTGTGAGTCGTATCAGTCCATACTTCTAAAAGTTTAGTGCTGATATTTTTTTTTAAAAAAGGACGTTAATCACAAGTATCCTCTAATGCAAGCGTGTCAAACTCATAGCACATACAGGCATTAAAGAAGGCTCATCAGCAGTTGATTCGTTCCTCTTAATAATCCAAAAGTCAACTGCTGAGCTGTGCTCCTCAGGAAAAACAGGCCGATTGTTAAATAAAGTCAATATTTCTACATGACTTCCCTATTACGCGACTGTCGCGCACACTTACTTTTTTCATGCAAAAATCTTAATACATTATGTTACGTAATATTTTAGGACGTGTTTCCAATGTTTTGCATGGTTCTACACCAATTGGATCTGCACAAAGAAATAGATGGCTTGGAAACCGACCTCGTTCAGGCTTGTGGCATCGCAAAGATGGTAGACATGGAAGAAAAATTAAACCCCCAAAACCAGTCAAATTTGTAGAATTAACGAAATACAGACGACCGCCTTTACAACTAACTTTGCCAGAAATACTTTAGATTTATATGCTATTTAATTTTTTATATTTTCATTTCAAAAAAAACTAGAATGAAAAGTACAAGGTCTTTTTTAAATCGAATATGATAGAAAACAAAATTTGACATATTCATATTATTTTATTGAAATAAAAGTTATGAATAAAAAACAATAAATAAAATTTACAAGCATTATTAATTTTTACCATTTACAAGTATTGGTTGTCCACTAGGATTTTCTAATATATATGTTACGTCTTTTCCATTTTTTAATTTATTTATAAATTTGCAATTTGGAGTGGAATTAGTAGTGATATTGTTTGGTTGTAATGGAGATACTATTATAGTTTTACCTGACAGAGACTTTATATCATCATTGGTTAATTGTTGGTTTTCATTCCATAGGTAAAATTTCATTCCATATAACCCAAATAATTTAGTTATTTCCAAAATTAATATATCAACAGAGACACTTTTATTGTTAAAATCTTCTAATAATACCATTCCATTTGGAGAAATTGCACCAAATCTAGGTTCAATGCCTAATAGAGTCACGTTAGCCCAAGACAATGCTGGTTTTATATTTTCATTTTTCGAATGACAAATGTTGGCTTTGGACGTAATAATTAATTCAAATTTATTGTTTTTAAGTTCTTGCATTTCTTCAATTATAATATTCTCTAAATTATTTTTATTAGTGAATTCTTTAAACGTAGATTTTATAGAAGCTTCTATAAAATCAGTATGAGAAACAGATATACGCTGTATATCACTATTTTTATCATTCACAGAATAGAAAACATTAATTTCATCTGTGGGAACTAAATGTGCTTTTTTACGTAATTTCTGGATTCTATTAATAATTTCACGGGCTATTCCTTCATCCATCATTTCCTGATCTGGAGAAACATCTAATAAAATAAGAACATCGTTATCACTGTGAGCCTCATATTTCTCGTTAGCACCAGTAGATTGGAAAATCATCCGTAATTCTGATAAGTCGATCTTATGTCCCAAAATTTCGAAATATCCTTGAGAAATAACCACTTGACATTGTTCATCGCTTAAACTCTTTATTGCCTGTGTAACTGTTTTAAAATCACCTTTAAGTCTTGCTCCAAGTACTTTATGATCAGGCTCAGCTTTTAATGATACACCATATTTAACTTTATCTGTGCTTACGGTTATTTTACGAACATTCATTTCTTCTAAAATATATTTTTCCAAAGAAATAACATCAGCTAAGTAATTCTGATCTTGATGAATAATGACCAGTTCAGGAAGCGGGTATTTTATAGGAATAGTTTTTCTATCCCTCACAACCCTTCCTAATTCAATTACATTTTGCATCCTCGAAACGGCCCTTTCAATATCTGTATTAATCAGTTCAGATTCAGGATTTGGCATCATAACATAGTGAACACTTTCCAAGCTTCCATCAGTAGTTATTTTACTAAGTGTTTCATACATTAATTCAGTTAAAAAGGGAGTAAATGGAGCCATCAATTTTACCATACTTAAAAGCACACTATATAAAGTATCTAATGCAACACGGCAATCTCTAGCGTCTATTTCTCCTTTTAGACGTTTACGATTCATACGAACATACCAATTTGTCAGATTTGAAATAAACTTGGTTAAACGAGGTATGACTGTGTAAAGCCTATAAGCAGCCATTTCTTTTTTTACAAACATTAAAAGCGATTGAGTAAATGAAAGAATCCATTTGTCCATAATATTCTCGGATTTATATGTCGTATACGCTAATTTTGGGTCATACAAGTAATCAACTTTGTCTTCCTGTATAATTCTTTCTATGTTTTGCATTAAGAATCTAAAAGCATTGTACCAAGGCAGAAATACATCTTTAATAATATCTCTTACACCATCCTCTTTAAAACGTAAGTTTTCAGCACGAACAACAGGAGAATTAATTAAGTACAATCTTAATGCATCAGCTCCATATTTATTTACAATTTCCATAGGATCAGGATAATTTTTTTTACTTTTTGACATTTTCTGACCATCAGATGCCAACACTAAACCATTTGCAATAAGATTTTTAAAAGGCGGCTTTTTAAACAACGCTGTTGATATAACGAGCAATGTGTAAAACCATCCTCTAGTTTGATCTATACCTTCAGCTATAAAATCAGCAGGAAAATATTCATCAAATTCTTTAGTATTTTCGAAAGGATAATGTTGTTGTGCATATGGCATAGAGCCCGATTCAAACCAACAATCAAAAACTTCTGTAACGCGTTTTAATGGTGGTTTTCCAGGACGACATGATGGAATTGTTAAATGATCAATATTTTCTCTGTGAATATCAGTCACTTTTTCACCTGTAAGTTGACATAGTTCTTCAATGCTACCAACACACACAATTTCTTCACCATCAGGCGATATCCATAAAGGTATAGGAGTACCCCAATATCGATTTCTACTAATAGCCCAATCTCTAGCATCACGTAACCAATTTCCAAATCTTTTATCTTTTACAAATTCAGGTACCCAATAAGTTGAACCACTACTTTCCAATAAATTCGGAATCATATGTTCAACTCTAACAAACCATGATGGTACAGCTTTATAAATAAGAGGAGTCTCAGATCTCCAACAAAATGGATAACTGTGTTTAACTTGACCACTCTGTAGCAGTCGCCCTTTAGATTTTAAAAGAGCAATAATATTTTTATCAGCATCTTTAACATATTGACCAGTAAAATCAGTAACTGGCAGAGTAAATCTACCACTTGCATCAACAGGACAAATCGGTTCTTGATCTCTAGTAATAACTCCCGCTGCCAAACAAACTCTATAATCATCTTCTCCAAAGTAAGGAGCTTGATGTACTACACCAGTACCTGAATCATCTGTCACATATCCATCGATTAAAACTTGAAAAGCACCGTTTTCTGAATAATTGATGAAATAATCGAATAAAGGTTTATATTTCAAACCCTTAAGTTTTATACCCAAAAATTTATCTATAATCTTATAATTATCAGCAGATTTGAAAATAGCTTCTAATCTATTTTCTTGTAAAATGTACATATTTCCAGATTTTATCTCTTCAATTTTAACATAAAATAATTTAGGGTTTACGCAAAGAGTGAAATTACTAGGAAGAGTCCAAGGAGTAGTAGTCCAAGCTATTAATGAACTCCCATCATCTAATGGAAATGTTACAACTACAGCTGGATCGACAACTTCTTTATAATTTTGGCCAGACTCAAAATTTGATAATGGAGTATTACATGCAGTCGAATATGGCATAACTTTCACACCTTGATATACTAATCCTTTATTAAAGAGTTCTTTGAAAACCCACCAAATAGATTCCATGAACCAAGGATATAATGTTTTATAATCATTCTGGAAATCTAAAAATATAAATAGCACGAGTTTTATAATTGATTATAAATTTATTATTTATTTAAGCAAATTTACCAATCCATCTTCCCATTCTAGTTATAATTTCTTCCCAACGATCAGAATATTTCATTACAATTTTTCGACATTCAGAATTATACCGATCGATGCCCATTTTCATAACATCATCGGGACCTTTGATTCCTAGTATTTTATCGATTTCAAATTCCACAGGGAGCCCGTGACAATCCCAACCAAATCTACGTTCAACGTGAAAACCCTGCAATTGTTTATTATTAAATAGTGTTTGTTTATAAATGTAATGCAAATTTCCAAAGAATTCGTTTTAAGAGAAAAAATACTTGTTGATGAGCATATCTTGTAACGATATCTTTAATGGTGCCAGCTAAAATATGACCATAATGAGGTAAACCGGTAGCAAAAGGAGGACCATCATAAAAAGAATACCTGTTATGAAATTAGAATAAAATTATTATAATAGAAGTTATACATTTTAAAACTACAGAAAAATGCGATTACAATTTGTATAAAAAAATAAATGCGTTAAAATTATTTACTGTAGAAAAAAAATTTTATTAAAGAAAACACTAGTTAAATTTTTTCATCCATTTATATGATTGCCATATAAGATACAAATTTGCACACGTAAGCATAGTGCAAGATTTCAAATACATAATATAATGAAGTTATGAATTAAACGCAGAGAGGAAATAATTTAAAGTAAAAAAAAAAAAACAATATTAACATAAAAGATATAAAGCATATCAAATAAAAAATAATAATTACTGAAAAATGCTAATGGTGAGATATGGTAAAAGTACACGTGAAGGTAACCTAAAAATACCTCGGTTTTCCTTTGGAAAGTTTCAAACATGTTTTGAATGCGTCAATTTTCTTCCAATATGCTAAAATTTTTTCCTCTTCGCGAGGAAATTCTATCGTTTCGGGAACTCTTTCTATTTTGCCCGACATATCGACGACTCCGTTCGCACCCCTACTTCATCACCGATCGCCCGACGGACACCGCGCTCATTTCGGCCATAATTTTTAAAATATTCGATTTTTTTTTTTTATATATAATGAATAAGTACAAAAAGATAATAAATTGAATAAAATTTTAAGTTAAATAATATGATTTTGTTTTGAAAATATATGTTAATGATTTTTAAGTAATATTATTATTTATTAAATAATTATTTTTTTAAAATTATAATTATAAAAATATTTTTCACATTTGTAAAATAAATAATTTAAACGTCATTTTATATATATTTTTTCGGATTAAGATATTATAAAAGTTGTCAATATTTAAAAAAGATTTTTAAGCGATGGCAATATTGGCAGTCGAACGTCATGCGGTGGCAGTAGCGGCGGGATGTCCGCTCGGTGGTTTTTGTTGTGGGGGCGTATATGACCAAATGTTAGTATAAAGGGTCGCAGATCGGGTCGAAATGGAACGACAATGGGAGCCCTTGGCCGAGTTCACTTTCCTCAATCTCAAAGTTAAATGTCTCTGTTCCAGGGTGCAGCTCAGGTATCATTTTGCTTTATCGATCACTGTTCAAATATTATATCGATTAATCGCCTTTTCGCCTCCATTCTTTGATATATATAATTTTATAAGTTCGACTCATTGGTTTTGCCCTTGGATCTCGAAAATTTTCACCTATTTTTTTTCACTAAATATAGAGTAATATTAGAGTTCAAGGTAACTTTAATTATATATTAAAACCATCGTTGTGACCTTTTATACGTTTAAGAATCTAATAATTAATTTGATTGTCGACAAATTATTAACGTCATATTGACTTACAATATTCGGTGTTGTTTACACATACACATATATATTTATAAATACACATGTTCGTATTTTTTTGGTAATTTTAGATGTTATGTATGCATAATTTTTTGTCGATAAAATATTTTTACCGTTAGAAAAATATAAGCTGCGTTTTCCAAAAAATATATCACCATTTAAAATTTTATTTAGCTTTGCGATAATATTTCTTTATTATTTTCATGTTTTATTTTTAAATTTGTTAAAATATCATTTCTGTAATTATTATTATTTTTATATATCTAGGAATGGATATGAATGTTATGTAAATGTATTTACGGATAAAGAAGAATGTAGTCAAAGCGACGTCGACGAGATTAAAAATAAACAATTTAAATGGGATACGACAGCTCAGGTTCATTTCTCCGATGGTACATCTTATAAAGAAGTATGAAATATGCTCTCACATGCGTTCATTTATTTTCAAATAATTATATAGTTAATTGTGATTCTTTTTTCTACTTAGAAAGATGAAGGCGCTAGTTGTTATTGTAGCGCATCCCATACCGATAATAACTATTCTACGGATGAACACGATGTGACTTCCGCTCCTCAACATATCTTTTCTTCGCTTAAAGGTCTTCAACTTAGCGATAGTGGTGCCGATCTTACTTATTTAGAAAGCCATAGTGAAATTCAGAGGGAAAACGCAATCAATGAAAGAATTTGCGAAGATACTGAACGACTCAATCTTCAAGATAATTGTGTTGAAAATGAAGTTTCAGTGTCATCGTCTCAAAGCGATTTTTACGATAAAACTATATGTAATATAGATTATAAAAGTACTAATGTTAAGGAGGATTACTTTGTGGTAGATTCGTGGGAAAGGTTTTGGTCTGTAAATGGTGAACGATTGATTTGGGCTTCCTGGATTGAGAAATATAGTGATTATATTAATCCTTCCTATTGGGAAGAAAAAAATGAAAATGATAATATTGTGGTATCAAACAAAGAAATCGTCGAACAGGAAATCGAGCCAGTTAATAAATTAAAACCGATAGATTCGGAAAAAAAGATTATTAAAAATAAAAAAGAAAACAAATTTGCTTTTGATTTTAATGATAATGGGGCTATAAAAGAAACTTTAGATAAAGGAAAAGATTTGTTTGATTCTAATAAAGGAAAAGAACTAAATTATGATTTACCCTTGAGTGAAGGTTGGAATCCGCTTTCTCCTGCAAGCATAGATGAGACATGGAGTCAAGGTCATCATAAACATAGATCTTTTTCTGAAAATGATCAATTATTAAGTCCTAGATGCGATTCGGTTTCAAGTAGTGTTCCGCAAACGATAGGAACATCGGACTCGATGACTAATGTAACCAAAATAACAAGTTACGATATAAATTCTAGTCATTTACCAACAGATTCATCTGAATCTAATATTAGTTTATTTTCATCAGCTGAATCTTCTGAGGAAAGTAGATCTGGTTCAATAAATTCTTCTGATAAAGAAAATTTATTTGCTGATGCAGGAATGTGTAGCGACGATGCTTGTAACGATGTAGATCATTATTGGCAAATTTTATGGAAAAAACATTTTAACGAGCAATATTCTTTGCATTATGAGCAATATTTATTGGCTAATCCAAGTTCATTAAAGAAGTCTTACGCATTTGATAACGTTGAGCATGTAAGCGATATGTCTTTAGAATATGATGATTCTTTAAAAAGTGAAAAAGATATAAATTATTCACATGGTAATTGTGATGCGAAAACTGCAAAACGAAAACAATTAAAAAATAAAAAAGACAATCAATCTGTAAGCAGAATGCAAATAAATTCTGTTGGTTATTTACTTCAACAGCTTCAGATAGAAGCAAAAGATGATAAGGTCGGAATGGATGATATTCAGTTATCAGATATTGATAAAGTAGATTCTTGTTATGTAAAAAGTCCAAGCGATTCTCCTGCTAACAATAATGAAAAACATCAAACTACTAATAATGAAAATGTCAATTATTCTTCTGTTAGTAAATCAAATACGGGTATGAATTTTAGTGTTAATTCACCTAGTAGTAATCTTCTTGGAGGTGGGTTTGATGATGGTGAGGAGCCTCCAGATGAGAAAAAAAATATTAGTCTTAAGAGGAGGTAAATTGAAATCAACGTATATATTTTTGTTATCTGGTTTCTAATTATGAAAAATAATATAGAATCAATGTTTTTCTTTTAGTCACGAAAGCGATGTTGATGAATTTAACCAGGATAAAGTAAAAGCAGCTTTTTCTTTAATGGGATTTTGTTCTGCTGAAGGATCAAATGCGCCTTCTTTGATTGGTGATATTGTATATCGTAAACGTCATATTCGGCAGCAAAATAGACAATTGAAGCTCAAAATACCAGTTGTAAAATCTACAAAGCATATATATTTTGATGATGATGGAAATCCCATCGTCAATACTTTAGATAAGGTGTTTTTTTGTTTTATTTTGAAATTAATTATTACATTTATGAAAAACTTATACATTTTTATTTATTTTAGGTAAAACATTTTTTAAAAAATGCTAATGATGATATTATTGATCCTGAATTGGCAAGTGATAGTTCAGATGATGATTCACATTGTTTACCAGTTTCAAAATCCTTGCCTAAAACTTTAATGGAAATCCATAATTTGCCGTGTTCAGATAAAGCAGATAATAATCCAAACATTCAAACTGAAATGGTATTGCATGAAATGGAATTCGAAACCGATAATATTGATAAAGATGAAGCTCATCATATCACAAAGTTTAAAGTTGCCACTTTAAAAGACGATATTAGTGATATGCATAAATCTCACGAAGATATTGGAACTGGTGAACTAACTGACGCAAATAGTCTAGATGATACAATTGTTAAGGGTAAAAAAGAAAAAAAGAAACGTCGTAAAGCACTAAAAAAATTACCCGTTGGTTTACCACCAGAGTTAGCACAGGATCCTACTTTAATTAAATTTTGGTATAAGCGTTATTCCTTATTTTCAAAATTTGATCAGGGTATTAAATTAGATCAGGAAAGTTGGTTTAGTGTCACTCCTGAAAAAGTAGCTGAGCATTTAGCTGAAAGATGTCGTTGCGACCTTGTAATAGATGGATTTTGTGGACCAGGAGGAAATGCTATTCAATTTGCTATGACTTGTGAACGAGGTAAATTAATTTAAAATTTTACAAAATCATTTCTTTTTAATATAAATGTTTTATTAAAATTAAATTGTTTTATATTAGTTATCGCAATAGATATAGATCCAAAAAAAATAGAATTAGCACGTCATAACGCAGCAATATATAATGTTCAAGATCGAATAGAATTCATCGTTGGAGATTTCTTAAAATTGGCACCTTCTCTTAAAGGAGACGTAGTATTTTTAAGTCCACCGTGGGGAGGACCTCAATATACTAAAGTTAGTAATTTCTTAATTTATTTTAAATGTTAATAAATATTAACATTTATAAAAATAATGGGTTTTTTTTTATTTTTATTATAGTTCAGCAGTTATAATTTAGAAACAATGTTAGTTCCAGTACCAGCATCAGAATTAATAAAAGTAACTAGAAATATTACTGATAATATAGCCATATTCTTACCTCGTAATACAAATGTTAACCAGGTTAGTATATTTTTTAAAATTATACACACACACACACACACACATATATATATATATATATATATATATATATATATATATATATATATATATATGATATTTACAAATCGTATTTTGTATTGCTATTTTTTTTTATTTTGCAGTTAGTTAATATGGCTGGACCTGGAAAATCTGTAGAAATAGAACAAAATTTCTTGGATAAAAAACTTATTTCCATTACTGCATACTATGGGGAATTAATAAATGAATAAATATGCATTTTAAAACTTCCTATTTTATTTGTCAATGATGATGTCAATTTTCACAATTTTGCTTGAGAAATTGCATTTTTAATTATTTTGTATTTCGAAAGATACTGACACAAACATATTTTTTTTATAATTGCTTCTGTAACTAATACATATAGAAAAAGAAATCCGCAAAATATATATTTTTGAAGAAGATATTTTTGTATATCAATGATTAATATTATTTTTTATTGAAGAAATAAGCAAGATTTTAGTGAAATTTTTGTTAGCGATTTTGAAAACATACATTTCATTAATGTAGTCTATTAACTTATCAATCTTTTTATGGTATTTAATATTTGTTTGGATTTACTCATACAATATAAATACTAGGCTTTTTTGTTTTACTATATTTGCGGATAATTATATTTCTAAAATTTTTATTCAATTATCAGATCTAGTGTGAGAAATGAAACAGATATTATTCTAAATTCAATTTGAATATGCAATATTTGTTTGGTTTTTTATAAGACTTTAACAAGCAAGTTATTTATTCCTTTGGATATGCTTGTATATTATTTTTATAAAATATTTTTAATAAGTATTCTCACACTAGAGTGGAAAATCACATATCTTATTAAAAGCCGAATAAATGTAAAACTTAGGATAGGACTTGATTTATTAATAGTTTTATTAATACGACATCGAGGAAATATTCTATTATTTTTAAAGTTTGTGCATTTTAGAGTGGAAGGATATGTGAACTTGTAATGTTTTACCATCTCAACACAAACTATTGTCTTTCAGATTTAGCTAAATAAGGCTTATTAATAAATTAATATAATTTTTAAAATAAAAGATTTTGCCTTAGTTATACCGCCCAAGTGAAGCGCGTCAATGTTGTGCGAAGATATGGCTCTTTGTTATACGATTTTAAAAATATTTTGTACAGCATTTTCATTTAACTTTTATTAGTTTTGTTGAGATTTTGTATTGAAAGTGTTTTAACTGACGTGTGATTTTGGATTGTGACAATGTTTGTAATGTGTAGCTACATTTTAGTCAATATTATGTGTTTTTTTATAAATAAAAAGCGTTTTTTTATACTTTTGTAAAATATTTATATTCAAAATGTATTGTGTGAATATGACAAAGATGAGTGAATAAAATATGACAAAATGCAATTCTCACGCAATTTAGATATGCATGTTTTAAATATATATAAAAAATGTAATGCGAAATGCACTCAAATAAATAGTTAAAATAGCGAATTATTTCTTGTATATTTACTTTTTAATGTATATTGTTTTTTTCTCATGTTTTTATATAGAAAAAGAAAAATATAACTTTATTTTCACTTTTTTTAATAGTAATGTGATACCAATAGCTGGTCGTATAAACGAAGATGTATATGAGGAATGCGATGGAAATTTAAATTAAAACTTATTGCTAGTCTTTCATTTCTCCTTCTTCGTCTTCATCTTCAGCGCCTCTAATATACAGTACATTATTGCATCTTATTAGAACTTCGCCGAGATTCCCTGTAAAAAAATATAATATTATTAATAAGAATATTAAATAATTCATGAATATATTGAACGAATTTTGACATAATAAAAATGTTTCATCGATAATATTGAAAATTAATTATTTTTCACAATTAGACTAAAATGAATATCAGCTACAAACAAAAAAATAAAATTTAAAATTATTTGAACGACAATATGAACCGGTTCCGTATTACTTGATTGAAATTTAAAGAACCAGTTCTTGCGAACCGGCTGAATGCCACAATCAACACCACTCCGACACCGACTATGAGATGATATTTCTGATAGAAGATACGATCATTAATATTGAGCATCTTGCATATTGGCAAATAATAATTATTATATATATATATATAATTGTCAGTTAATTTAATGTGCGATAAATTCATCAATACTCGAACGTCGTATGCCACCCACCAGGTGTGTATTGACCTGTATTAAACGAACACATCGAAACTGGCATATTTCAAATATTTAACACCGATACGGGCGTACCGGGGCGTACCGACTACAAACCAGACACACGTATAAACGTGCATTTATATACGTAACCAGGGGTGGGCTGGAGTCGGTTATTAAAATTCTTAAAGAATGTTGAATTTTCAACAAGCAAACAAAAAAAAAACGGTAAATAAGTACACTGTCTTCATTTATTTGTATACAGTATAAAACAGCATTTCCTAAAATGTGTTCTGCGAACAGTGGCGTAGCAAGGGGGATATTATGTACCTGGTGCTACTCACAAAAGGGGGCGCAAAATATAAAATATTGCTGGATAATAAGGGTTTTTTTTGTTTTTTCTCACTGTTATTATGTTTTATATACTGTATGAAAAAAATGAAGAAGGTGTACTCATTTACCGTTTTTTTTTTTGCTTCGAAATAATAGCGAGTCCGTTGTTCAAAATTTCGGCAGGCCACCCCTGTACGTAACCAGTGGTGTAGAGTGCGCTATATTTTAATTATTACACTCAAAAATAATTTTATTTTCACATTATTATTAATTAATATTATTTGTGCGATAATAATATTAATATCGAATTCATGCGTCGTTTTGTTTAAAATTAAAGATTGAATCGTGTAAAAAATATATCAGCATTGAAAATTTTTTAAATAAAAAGAGTGTATAATAACAATACATCGATATAGTGTACGTATATATTGATTTGGCCGCAATAATTTATATCCGTTTGGATGATGAATGTTTATAAAATGCTATGTAATTTATAAATACTCAATTCTAAATAGTAAATGAAATGAAAAATTTTGAGAAAACTGCAATAAAATGATAAAAGTGAAGATGATTCCGATAGAAAGTGAATAAAAGGTTATTTTGCATTTTCCCAAATTTATCTGTCGACTGTTTCAAACTGTTTTGGAAAAAAATCATGAATGAAAAACTTTATCCATATAAAATATATATATATATATATATATATATATATAGAGTAATAAAATATAAAATAATCGAGGAGAAACCATCACCACCACTGTGTCGATAATAATAATAATAATAATACCGGTTCGAGCAAACCGGTGCGAACTGCTCGCTAGTGTCATAAGTGTGTGCGGCGTCGACGGATTGGAACGCGATTGAATAGCGAGAAAAGTAGCGTTACACGAAAACAGATAAACGAATTCACGGAAACTGAAATGATATAAAAAGGGGGTTTTTCTTCTGCCCAAAGGCCGGAAAATATATTCGGTTTTTAATCTCTTCAATCGCCCTACCTTCGGGTTTTTGTCCATTGATCCGGTAAAAAATACGCACCTTTTTTTTCAAAAAATATTTTTATCACATCATTGTATGCGTGTACTGGAATCCAAATTAATTAAAAAAAATATTTGTTTTTCGTTCTGTGATAAGTTTCATATTTTGTTTGTGAATCAATATTTTAATAATTTTATAGTAATCTTGGATTTCCAGCTATTCATATTTATATTGCATATATAAATATTTATAATGAATAATAAACACTAAAAATTATTATACCGTAAAATGTGACTAAATATAAAATTAATATTTTCAGATAAAGTAAAGATACCGATCATGAAGAGACATAAAAATTTAGATCCAGCATATTTTACAGCTAAAATTCTTAAACGTGAATCGTCGCCAACTTCTGAAGAAACGAGGAGCGAGAACAATGTAGATGAATCTTTGGAATCGTTAAAGACTATGAAATGTTTAGAACAGCCCGGCACATCTTTTAATGTACAAAATAAAACGAACAATTTATTCTTTTGGAATGAAAAGCAGTTAGAATATTTTAAAAAGAAATACGAATGGCTTATTGTAGTTAGCGATATAAATGTTGGATGTCAGTGGTGTTTGGATGTTGCATCATTATATGCTGAAAGCAACGAACGATTTCGTGTCTCTTCAGAATGGCAATCTTGTTCCATCAAAGCCCACGGATCTAATAAGGAAGTTCTTCAATCGTCGATGCGTAAAAAGTTAAAAGAGCATCATGAGTCGATATCGCACAATAGAGTGACTGAAATCGTGAAAGCTTTACGACATATATCGCAGAGTATTGATAATGATTATGAAAAGTATTTAGACAGTACTGTAAAAATTTTCAATACGGTTTATTTTATAATAAAAAATAATAGACCATTTACTGATATAACGTATTTGATGGAACTTCAAAGGAAGAATAATGTCGATATGGTTCCACGTTCCAAATATATCGTTCCACTTATTGCGAAGCATATATCTCTGGACATGAGGAGAAAAATTTTTCAAACTATTTTGGACTTTGGAAGTAAAATATTAGTTATTGTCGACAATACATTAACAGCTTCTCGTAAAAATGTTCTAATAATATATTTAAAATGTGAAATTCAAAATTTTGAAAATGGTTTAACGATATTTGTCGATCTTGTAGAATTAGAAGAAACTACGTGTGAAACTATTTATCAATCAATATTATCTATTTTGGAGAAGAATGGTTTTAACGAAAAATATTTAAATAAAAATCTTATTGGATTTTGTATGGACGGTGCTAGTAATGTATTGGGAAGAAAAAGCAACGTTTTAGTGAAAATTTTAAATAAATTTCCAAATATTTTTATTTGGAATTGTTTAAGTCATCGTATTCAGATGTCTTTGGATGATGCAATAAGAGAAGTGGATCAAGTAAATTATTTTCAGATATTCTTTAATAAACTGTATGTTTTTTATTATACTTCAAATAAACATAGAAGGGAATTGAATAATATATCAAAAGAACTCAGTTTTGAAGTCAAAAAAATAGGAAAAATAACCGGGTCTCAATGGGTTGTTTGCAGTATTAAAGCTGTAAAAGCAATATGGAAATCTTATCAAGCTTTATATGTATATTTTAATAGAAAATCCGAAGTTGAAATAACAAAATATTTAGCAAACGAATATTTTTTTAGAAATCTGGCATTAATTAACGATGTTTTGTTTGAAATGAGTATTTTGTCAAAAGCTATGAAGGAAATAAATATTTCTATTTTTAGAGCTGATAAATTAATACGAAGAACGATAAAAGCACTCGAACATATAAAATTACATAAGGGAAATTATGAAAAGGAAGCAGAAAATATTATACAGACCAAAAAGTATGATATACCATTTAGTAAAGAGTTAACAAAAGTATTAATTGCAAGAATTAATTTTTTGGATTGTTTAATAAATTTTATGAAGATGCGCCTTTTGTTTGATGACAAAAAAGAGGAATGTAGTGAACTTATGAGTTATTTCAATTTATTGAATCCTGAAACATGGCCTAATACTATTTGTAAAGCACCTTGGATGGAAGGTGAAAGTAAACTGATGAAATTAAGTAAATTGATTAAGTTCGATATTTCAATAAGTGATTTTCGTGACTTTGTTGATAATAAAAATATCGAATGTACTGAAATTCCAGAAGGTATAATCAAAGCAAAAAAAATAATAAATGTAATTGATGTTGGTTACTTGGATATTGAGATAGGATTTACTACTGCAAACAGCATAATTGGGCTTAAAAGAAATTCTCCATTGGTAGAAATTGCAAGTCATTTAATGACAATTAAATTACTTGGAAAACCATTGGATGATTTTAATGCGATTCCATATGTTAAATCTTGGTTTAGACAAGGACATCATTTAATTACTGAGAAAAACGATATAAAACAAAATATTACTACGAAGAGTTCTGCTACCCAACAAATAATTTGGAAACTGTTAGATTGATTAAAAGTTTTTAATTTATTCAAAAGATTTGTGATAAATCTTTAATTTTTTTCACGTTTGCAGGACTGAGTAAACTAAAATGAAATACTGTTCAGAATTTTTTATGAATAGGCACAAAGGGACCATAAAACGTTATCAATATATATATATATATATATATATATATATATATATATATATATATATATATATATATATATCGATATTTATAATTTCTGAATAAAAATGTTTCTAATTACATTTATGTTTTATTCCAATAAAATGAATATTTCGATTGCAATATGATATAATGTTACTGATAATGACGTAACATTAATGTTATTGATTAGGTCTGAAGTAAAAATTAATACCTGTGCACGCGCCTCCTATGTGTTCTTCAGTATTGGCAAGTTGTAAGTTCATGTATCCGTCGACAGAAACTAGATAACCTTTATATTCGTGACCCCATTTTAATTTAACAAGAACAGCTTTTCCAGTTAAACTGTTCAAAAATGGTTTAGGATTAATAGGCATAGCCGCCGTCATTTTCGATGAATTAGATTTTTCTTTCTTTTAACCTGAAAACGGTAACAGAGAAATTATATACGACGGGAAGAAATAATATAAAAAAATATAATTTATATAGAAATACAACAATCGTATAAAAATTATATAGTCGGTATAATTTCTAAAAGGAATTTAACGTTCCGGCAAATTCATAACCTCAATCAATATAAATAAAAACAAAGAATCGACGGTACACGTTAATAAGTGTAATGTAAACAAATATATATTTTGAAGTTGTAGATATTACAGTAAGACAACTATATTATTTTATATAATTAAGGGGGGAAAAGGAAATGTTCGAGCAAATCACCAGAAAAATATATAGACGGCGAAGAAACCGCGCGACAGCTCTCTAGAATATAATAGAAGAATTGCCGTCCACGATTAAATATATATTTTCTTTAGGCTGTTATTAAAAGATAATATTTTTTTTTATTTAAAAATTGTGATTTTATTTAAAAGTGTCTAGCTATGCGATCAATATTTTAAATGAGTCAATATTATATATATATATATATATATATATATATATATATATATATATATATATATATATATATATATATATATATTTATAAAATAATTTACGACTAATTTGTAGAAAATGTTATTAATTTACTATATAATTTTAACTTATTAAATTGATCGTATCATTTTAACTTTTCATTATTTTCAATGGGTAGATATATAATTAAACAAGTCTAAAAATACTTTATAAAGATAAAAATATTTTTATGTCTTAAAAAAAAAAAAAATCGCTAATTAATAACAAAAAACAAGATTTTAGAATAATTCTTTTTAACTTTATTGTAAATTTTCGAAGAAAAAAAAATTGTCGCCACTAACCGTTAAACCGTTTATGTGTTAAAAAAAAAAATCGTATGTAAACGTTGGCACTAGTGTCGATAACTGTCAATTGTCAGTGCGCGTCCGTCTGCGGTGGGGTTTGCCGTTTCGCGGGCTATGGATGCTAGCGAACGAACTATGTCTGTTATTTGTCGCTGATCACCGAAACGATGGACGAGGTGCAAGCGGAGAGCGGCGGGGGTGGCAACGGGGGCGCGTCCGTGTCGGTGACGGGTCCTCGTCGCGGCGCCTGCCCACTGTGGTGTTCTTGCAAGTCTGCGCCTTCGCCTCTAGTGTCGGTTCTGGTATCGCTGGTGGGCGCTTGCCTGCTGGTAGGGGTGGCTTGGCTCGCGAGGGATTGGCTGCGCGCTTCCCTGATGTGGGTGCAGTCGCAGCCCGTGTGGTCCGTATGCGCGATTTTCGCCGCCCTCTTCTGCGTGGTCAGTTTTCCCGTCGCCATCGGTTATTTGCTGCTGCTCGTCTCCGCCGGCTATCTTCTGGGCGTGTGGGCGTTGCCGCTCGTCGTCTTCTCCTCCAACTTCGGGGTGCTCGTCTCTCACCTGGTCTTGAGGAGGATCGGAGCCGCGCCTCTCAGAAGGCTTCTTCGCTCCGACTCGGCGAGGGCTCTACTTCGAGTCATATCCGGCCCTCTTTCCTTTCGAATCGTCGTCTTCGCTAGACTTTCTCCTATACCGTTCGGCTTACAAAACACGATATTCGCCGTAAGTTCGTTACGCCTCTTTCTAAATTTACCCTATGAATGTCGGCCGCGATTTCTTCCGTTTGACCTTTTATCGTTTTTCGAATAACGGTATCGCTCGTATTGCACTAATAAAATAAAGTTATATCTATAGACTTTTCCATAATTTTTTACGAGTTTTATCCGCGTTATTTTTTTCCACTCCGGACGCGCGATAAGAAAAATCGCAATACCCTTCGCGAAAGCGTAACCGATGAATCGTTTCTATTTAACTCGTCGCAAAAAATCGTTTTTAAAATGTTAGTTTGAAAATTTTCTCTTGTTCGTCGCGTTCTCGTATATGTCGATTTCGACGTTCCATAATTATGTATAATATCGTAGACGATACTGCATTATATTATTTTTTAAGAATACGACGATATAAAGATATGTTGCGCGCGTATTTATCGTCCGGAGTTTATAATAAAAATATATGTTGTTGAATCGAAGGCGATTTGCATTTCCATTGTCGGTCACTTCGCTACGGGCTATAATTGAATGATCCGAAATGTGAAAAGCATTTGTTGCTGCCAAATATTTGATAATTCTGAACGTTCCAAAAATAACGTTAATGTTTAGTAATTGAATTGAATTTTCATTGAGCAACAAACGCCGCATATCATTTCTAATTTTGTATAATTGTACCGGTATATCGTTTTATTTTTAACTTTTACGAAATTCATAAAAGGGTTTAAAAATGTATACTTACGAATATTATAATCGTTGTTCGCAAAAAGTTATAGTTTCCATTTTAGTATATGTTTGCTAGTATTAAATATTGTTTCTAATTATTGTGTCGTATTTATACAAATCTAAAAATAATACTTTTATTTAGATATTTTTTTTTATTAAAATGTATATAAATTTTTGCACCATACTATATAAATAACGTATAAAATGTTATAATAAATTTACAATAATACAATGTGACGGATTTGTTATAATCAGCGTTTTACGAACGAAATATTGTATGTACTGGTGCCCAAGAAATAATTTGATAAAATAGCAATAATTGTAAAACTCTTTCATAAAATCATTAGAAATATTGTGAATTTTAAATATTTCAAAATTTTTGACGAAATTTATTTTAATTATCGTTTTGCATCACATTTTAAATGAAAGTTTAATCGACTTATTAATATTTTTTGTTTATTTACAAGTTTTAGAATTAATAAATTCCATTAACTCGGGTTGTTGTCTCAATTAGATATAATATATTGATGAAAATTTTATGGACTTTTGAATGGAATATGATAATATGTCGTTTCAGTTGCGACCTTTAGATAAGTTATTTTTTGTTTCCTTTTTCAACATTAATATATTGCGTTGACTTAAAATTATTATGAATTAAAATTATTCAAATATGGATTTTTCGTAATATATTTAAATTGTATTTCGCTAAATTTATTTTGTTAAAAGTTATTTAGTTCACGATTGAGTAACGAACTTATCAGTGAGCCAAAATATACAATGATTTGTGTAAACTTTAATATAATATATCTACTTCTTTAATAGTAAAAATGATATATATAAGTTTATAAAATGAATATGATTAATAAGTTATAACGCACAGTTTTATACAAGGAAAATATTTTTTATAGTCCCAATATTAACAAACCAAGGTTTGATGAAGAGAGAGGCAAGTGAAGGCTTTTTTGAAATAAAAAAAGTATTATTGCGTTGTTAGTTTCTATTTGTTATTATTATACGAAATTATTTATTTCATTCAAAATTGAAAGAATATAATATTTTGTTTGTGAAAGAAAGTATTAATTAATGTTAAAATAAGAATGATTCGTTTATAAAAATATTTTTTTGGATTTAATTCGTATTGATTATTAATTTTAATATATTTGAACTCTATTTTTTTAGGTAATTAATGTTGTTCATTATATTGCAATATATTTTTTTTATGATAAAATATGAGTTGCGGAAAATCCAGTCATGAAAAAAAATTGTTATAAAAAACATGCGTTGAGGAAAAACTATTAATATACTGGTTTTATAGTTGTGTAATGCGATTATATGTTCGAGCTATAATAATTCACGTGTAAATATATTTTTTTAATTGCTACGTGGAAGATTTTCAATGCATGCATTATAATTTTAAAGCAATGAAACGAAAAAAAATAATGTTATTGCCAGGGAAGGTCATTTTGTTTCTAGAGAGTTTATAATTGTCGAATGCATTAATATTGTTTTTTAATAGCGAGATAAAAAGAATCTATTTTTCTGACATTTACTATTTTAGGCAAAAACAATAAAATAAAATAAATAAAAATAATTGCCGTTTTATAGTTAGTTTTTGTAGAATATGAACAATATGTTATATATAATACAATATAGAGTACAATGTAATTGTCAATGACAAATTGATAGTATTTTTATATTAGTATTATACATAATAAAATGTTGAAATATAACTGAATTGCAGAGATAATGGAAATGTATTTCTAAGAAAAATATTTCCATAAAAATTCTATTATTGGAATGTTTAGCACGTATTATTGAACTTATGATTATTACTGATGTGATTAATTTCTAATTAAATGACATCAATCACATATATATTCTGAATTTTATTAAAGGCAATAGCGATATTATCGTTTTAACTAAAATTAGATTTTTTATTGCTAAACTTTTTTTTGAATATATTAAAAGTTTTTTTCAGAGAAAGCTGGTGGTTTTTTGATTTTGTATAATATTTAATACATATACGTATTATTGCAGTGAAGAAATATTTTAAATTTGTAATTATTAAAGAAAGTATGAAATAAAAATGTTTAGTTTAAAATATAATTAAAATTGTTACTACTCTAAAAATTGAATTGTAAGATTCCTCCAATTATTAAATTACAACAATTTGGTGTATTTTTCTTTTAGGTAATTACTGTGGTGAGTCAAATAAAATCATCCAGTCAATGAAATTTGACTCACGGGTTATAGTTTAAAGACCTCTGTTAATATATGTCAATTAATGGTTAAATGTTTATTTGTAATTTTTGATTTATATAGTATTGAATATATCTGATTATTATTTTTATGCGATGGTTAAAGTACAATTAGGTTAATTGGCTTATTAATATTTGTACAAAGTCCAAGACATTGAGTAAGTAATATATTGGTTTATAGTATTTGTAGTTATGCCCTAATTATTATGTATAAGACCATGTAATATATGTGCTTCAATGTCTATAGACTGACCCTGTAATCATTACGTATTAATAATATTTATTTCTATTATTGATACTTTATTAAATTATTTACTTGAAAAACAATAATATTTTTTGTATTATTTTGTAGTTGAAACAAATATTACTCTTCCTTGTTAAATAATTCAATATTTTCTTTATATTTTACAGTTAAGCAACGTTGGAGGAATTCGATATCATGGAGCCACATTTTTAGGATTATTACCAGCTCAAATAATTAATGTTTATCTTGGCTCCACATTGCGTTCCATGCATGATGTTCTGCAGGAGTCGCATGTTACGGGTTACATCATGTTTGCTTGTCAGGTAATAAATTTTACAATATTAAATTTTTCTTGACTTTTAATAACTTTTAAAAAATAATTGTTTTTATATTTTAAATATTTTTGATATATAAATACTTTATGTGTTGTAAATATTTTTTTAGCCTTATTATGATTATAAAACACATTATTATGGATTTAGTAAATTTAATATGGATTTTCTTTAGATTACTATTGGTATCACTCTCATGGTGTGGGTCGTTCAAAAGTCAAGGAAAGAACTTACGTCCGCGCTTTTAGAGGCCGAAAATGGACTGTCTACATCGAGTAGTTCCGCATCATTGATGAGCTAGCATATGATTGGGCTCTTACGAGCCAGCACTCCAGAATCGTCTGGGCAAAGCGATTTGGAAACTCCTACTATTGTATAAATGTGATAAAAATTAAACGGCTTTCAAAGAAGTACCTTTATTTGTAATATACATTTTAAAGAAAAAAGAATGAAACACGTTGAATATTTATACTTTTTGTAAAATTACATCTCAATGATTAGGTAATAAATTAATATAATCAATTATATTTTTTATGTAAATTGAAGACGTTAAAGGAGATGGTCTATGCGAATTTATCACTTGGGTAAATAATTATGACTGAACTAGTCAAGGTCATGATTTGTTAATGTTAGTTTTTTTTTCTCAAACTTTGTTACATCAACGATATTTATTATTGTTCTTAACATGTATTTTATATGTTTCAATGTTAATTAGCACGCAATTTAAAGTGTTTCGTATATCAAACTATGTAAAATATGCAAAGTAATATAATATGACATTGACGTCATTGGGTAAAGTATCTACTATATGTGATTTTGATATCACTGTAAATTTGCGAATCCATGGTGTATGTGTATTTTTATTATGTATAGTCGTTTCATATTATTATTATTATTATTATTATTGCTAGTTGTTAAGCAAGTCTGTCGAATACAGAAACGTTTATTTGTTGTTTTTTATGTATTAAGTTGAATTTTTGCATTTATGTTGATTTTTTTTTCAACTTCTAATAATTTTTGCACTTAACTATGAAAAGAGGCATTTTGATGACACAATTTTACAAATTTTTGTGAGTGTTATAAAAATCATAAGTACAATACGTACGTTTTTAATTCATTTATTCGAGATATTTCTTTTTATTCATTATTTGTGAATTATAAATTTACAGATTTATTGAATGAAATTTAATTTTTGTGTATTTATAAAAAAAATATAATACAGGTTTTTTTTTATTTATTTTTTATCGCTTATCTCATTATTATTTATGTTTATGTTTAAGATAAAATATTTTTATCTTACGAAATATCTGTGTATCATCTGCGTATTATTGCTACGTTTTTTAATTGTGGCACCTGTGTTAAATCTATTGTGAAGCAATTATTTCTAGCCTTAACTCAAATTGAAATAAATATCCAAATTATAATGGGTATATAATAATCTTTATTTTGGAGAAAATTTATTTGGAATTTCATTGATAATTGATGTGCCGTTTGTGGGTTTCTCGAAGTCTTAGATATATCGAATAAATTTTACTATGTTATTGCTACAGGCTTCTAAATATATTTGTTTACGGTGACCACAAAATATGCGCATATAGTAGTTCTACGTCATATACAAATTTTGAATGATAATTAACGAGTAATAAATTGCTATAAATAAAGTGAACTATGTCGTTGATATGGATGTTGTTAATTGTTAGTTATTTAGCGTGAAAATTTGAAGAGACGAAAAGGCTGTCGAAATTTTCATGATGAAATTTTTATAAATTTAGAAATTTCATCAGCAGTACTGCGTATTATTTTAGTTTTTTTCTCTAACCCGTTTCCTTCGTTAATGTGATTTTTTTCATAGTGAAAGAAGTGTATTTATGTTACATCTATGTGTTTTCTTAAATATTTACGCAATTTCATTGTTTATTGCGGTGATTAGCCATATTTATGTATATCTGGTGAATATATTTTGATATCTGTTAATAGATTTATAAGTCATTCCTATATTTAGATTTGAATAAAAACAGTTCGCACATCAGCTGTTTTATAACATCTGTTCTTTTTATTTGGGTTCCTAGCGCGTTAAAATTTTATTTATTTATTTCACTGTTTTGAAGATTACTTTTTTATTCCGGCTCATAAAGTAAATAAATAAAATTCATGAATTTACGATTCGTCTGGCGTGATTTGATATGTATCTATTGAAATTCCTGCCACAGTTTCTGTTGTATATTTTATATCATTCGTTCGATTATTAGCATGCTACTCGTTTTTCTGTTTGTATTTTACTTAGTACAAACATGCCATTTCATGACATCGATTTTTATAACAATTTACAGAGATGTATAATGTAACCACTCATAAATATATGGCCTAGAAACCTAAAGTTTCTATTGATTTTATGTAATTTATTTGCATAGTTATTTAAATAGAAACACACACACACACACCCATATATATATATATATATATATATATATATATATATATATGTTATATTTTATGTATGGAAGGTTTTGTATATTATTATCATATGTTGTGTATTGGTACAACTTTTGGCAAATATTAAAAAAAATACTAATTAATTTTTGGTATATTTTAAAATCATTTTTGTTACTTTTTTAATATCATTAAGTCTTTGTCCTTGATGTAAATTCTAGTCTTTTTTGAATCATATATTTGCGTCTTACGTATATTTTATTATGCATTCGATTTTAGTTAATATTCTTCAAGAGAATTTTCAAACATTTTTTGTCATTCCTTTTTTTCAAAATTTTTATCTTCGTATTTTACTGTTGAGTAATAATACTGATATAATCATTAAAGTATATTATTTTTGTAAATTTTTATAAGTCTCAGTGACTCTAAATGAATAAGATGTATGAAATATAATGCTCCCAATATATAATAAAATTAATACTAATTTTGTATTATACGGTCCAGTGTTAAGAATGTAAAATATATTTTAGCTCTTTGTATATTTTTTATTAATTTTATCTTTTTTTTTGCTGAAACGGCGCCATTAGTTTTGAAGATAATTTTAATCACGTGCAAAGGGTTAATCAGTATTTTTAATTTTATCTTTAAATATATATATATATATATATATATATATATATATATATATATATATATATATATATATATATATATATATATATATAATATCAAATAATTAAATTGATGTGCTCTCAGAATGTACAATTATAATATAATTTAATGAGCAATTGCAATGGGCATTATTGTTATTTAATTTGTGTTTTTAAGTTTCAAACAATAACATTTTACTAAATGTATAAATATATATCGATTAAAATATTTTCCTAATGAAACTCCTTATTTTTTAAAAATATTTTTCGTATATAATTAGATATTAAAGCAAGACTTATAAAGGTATTATTCTCATTTATATAATCCAAAAGTCAAGGCGAATCTTTTAAGAGATAATTATATACGTAAAATTTTCTGAATAATAATCGGTTTCATGTAAAACTAATAAAAGTTATAATTACGAGCGTTGTCAGGGTTATTACAGGGAAAAATCTTGCCCTTTGAAGACTTAATTAAAAAATAAAAATATGTTTAAATTCCTGATTTGGCTCGTTATTATAGCTAATTTTTATTTTAAAAATATGAATTAAATGATATATATATATATATATATATATATAT
This sequence comes from Leptonema lineaticorne, assembly GCA_024500535.1. Taxonomy (NCBI): domain Eukaryota; kingdom Metazoa; phylum Arthropoda; class Insecta; order Trichoptera; family Hydropsychidae; genus Leptonema; species Leptonema lineaticorne. Next base: position 3,801,409 of record JANIJI010000061.1, read on the forward strand.
ATATATATATAATTTAAAATTAATTTATATTATAATAGAAAAGGGTGCTGATTTTACTTTAATATATAGCTGTTTAATAGATCATTATATATTTAACTCGTTTTCTTTCAAAATATTAAACATATTTATCATGATATTATTTTTTTTGTAAATTTTAAAAAATTGCTCAATTTTTTTAAATAAAATTGTTTTTTTTATTTGTGTTTCTAATGCACAAGTTTTTCTACTTTATTACACGTGAAAATACTACCTAAAATACTTATTATATTTAAATCTGTTTCCGGTTTCCTTTTTTAACTATTATATTGTACAATTGTATTTTTTTTTCATATTTTTCATTGACAAACGAGTCATTGTATTTTAAATAATACTTCATGTTTTATAAATATACTTTGTATTGTATACAATAATATATTTTTAAATATTATTATATTGAAAAAAGTTTATAATGGATATGTATATTTAATGTATTTGTTTATATTAATATTTGGCAGTTAGAAATTGTTTTGTTATTATATTTATATGATATCTTGCAATAATGTGGATGATTTTTTATAACAATAATTGAATTGCTTAAAATAAATGAGCTTAAGATTTTTTTAGAATATTGTGCCAAATTAAATTTTAATCAAAATAGCTTGTTTTACTATTTTTTGATATATTAAAATGCTACGTTTTTCGTTATATTAAAATCATGTAAATATAAGCTTCTTTTAATTCTTACACATTATTGAACTATAAATCTGTTGATTTTTTAAACATATATTGTGTATAGCGATATTCAACATTTTTTTTTAAATGCCATCTATTAAAAAATCATAGTACTTTATCAGTATCGTCAAATATTTACATGTATTGTGTTGTTGTAATATCTTAATACCTTTTAAAATATTCGATTGAAAACGGTTTAATATATTTGATGTAAAAAATGGCTAAACATGACAACCTAAAGAAACTAAATATCTTGAAATAGTTATTGTAGAAGTTTAGTGTATATTTTCTGATGTAGTTATTACAAAGATATTAATTAATTGTTTGTTTGGATATCGCTAAATATGAATAATTTAATTTGACGAGGAGAAAATATAATAAAATTCACATTCTAAAATTTTGGTAATAAAATTAGTTATATAGATATTAGAATTGCATTTAATTTAAATGAAAGTTTTTTCCATATCTTTATCTTCCACATTAATATTTCCTCATATATATATATATATATATATATATATATATATATATATATATATATATATATATATATATATATATATATATATATATATATATGTATTCGTACACATATAAGCAATTTTTATTTAAACATATTGCACTTTCTTTAGATGTGAAACAATATATAATTGTAGTTTGTAGTACACTTATTAATCTTTTTCACTTATATTGGTTTTTCAAAAGTTATTCGAAATTGTTGCCATAATCTTAAAATACAAAAGGTTACGTGTCATAAATTGAAAAATATTAATCTTTTAAATTATTTAATATATGAAGTAAAAAAGATTTCATTCGTATTTAAAAGAGGTTAAGGTTATTGAATCGAGTATATATATATATATATATATATATATATATATATATATATATATATATATATATATATATATATATATATATATATATATATATATATAGTAATATTAAATTTTTATTGTGTTAAAGAGTGTTAGTGTTTTCATATAAAGCTCTCTTGATTTTTGTGATCAAATGTCAATTGGAATTATGTTTCGTTATCGAAAAGGACATAATTTAGAAAATTTATACTATAGTAATCTAATTTTTAATATTTTATATTTAACTTTTTTTTTTAATATTCTTCAATTTTATAATTTGGCATAGTATATAAGCATTATATTATGTTTGGTTTAAGATTGTTTGCAAACTAAGTATATATTTTATATAAAATTGATTTATTATTAATGTTAAAATGTTAGGAATGTTATTAATAAATAGTTAATGAGTTGTTAATTGATAATTATTAATTTATAACTTTTTCCAAGGATTTTTTTTATATGAATAATATTTATGCGAGCCTAAAAATATTGTCACAAGTTAAAAAAAATATAAAACTAATATGTTCGATTTAATTAGGTATTTGTCATTAAATGAGCTGACTCATTTGAAAGTTTCCTATAATATATTAATATATTCTTAGTTTGCAAATGGTTCGTATATATAATTTCCTAAAAGAAAGTGCAATGTTTTTTTATCTTCCTTAAACTATGTGTAATTTAAAATTATTGATAGTTTTCACAATAATGATTTGTACACTTTTATCAAATATATAACTAACTGAAGTTGTGGAAATATGACTCGACCAAAAATTAATGTTAAAAAATGATAATAAAAAAAAGAATTATTAATGTTAGCCGTAATGAAAAATGTGTGAATAAAAATATTTTTTCAATATACTACAAATTGCTATATAAATTGATTAGTCTAGGAAAATTTGAAATCTTATACACACATATAATTGGGAGGTTGCTCTTGAAATTTTATACACCTTAATGATTTATGAATTTGATGTATATTATTAACTTTTTGCACTCAAAAGCTCAATATATGCCACTTTTATTAATCATCTTTAAAAGCAATACGAGCATAAAGGGTTTAAAAAAAAACGGTCTTCATCGAGGGTTTTTCTATCGTGCATTTTGCTTATCCCTCCACTTTGTGTGACTTATTATGTATGTATAAATAATATAAAAAAATGTGCCTCCTTTAATTTATTTGGTCTCATCTTTTGAAAATGATTTTTATTCTTCGAAAATCATTCCTTTTTTGAAAAAAATAAAAAAAAATGATTAATCGTTAAATTTTCACCTTTTTTGATTAACAAGTATTTTTCACATAGTTATAAATTTTATATGTGCACTAAAAGAAATGAAATACAAATCTATATACAAGTATTTGTTTAATTGTAGACGTGTTGTGCGAAAGAATATTTACCAAATTACCAAACTGCATTTATATTATATACTTTTAATATCATATTATTATTATTATTATTATTATTGTAATAATATAATTTCTTATTTAAAGTGGTAAATATGTAATAATACGACATACCTAGATTTGAAGAAAATATTTTTTTGTCATAAAACTGAATAATTTGTTTGATATCATTGATAATTTATCTATTAACTTATAGCAAGTACACTACATAAAATCTTCAAATAATATTAATTAGTTTTTTAATCGATTCGAGTGGTTTATTTCAAATGATCGATTTTGATGTTATTATTGCTTACATATTTATATAATCAATTTTCAGTAATTCAAAATCAAATTATATTATTAATGTAATATTATTATAGCTATATTTGTCCATATATTAATTTGTAATAGGGTAGTAAGATTCTGATTGGCTATTATAAATCCAATCAAGATTGTTGGGTATATACATGTTAACATTACATATATAATATAATAGAACTGTTATTGATTTACCTGTATATAATTATTATTATTATTTTGTCGTATTATTACATATATATTATTTAGAATTAAAAATAAAAAGTTTATACGAACCAGTGAGATATATTGTGTGATTTTTTTTAAATAACTGTTAACCCTGTGTATACACAATTATACAAGTTTGTTTTTATTTTATTCAATGTAATGTGATTGTAATATGTGTTTAATTTCTGTATATACTTGTTTTGTAAGTGATCTATTAAAAAAAAAAGTATATAGAAGGTTTCAAATCGAAAAATATTGTAAACGTATAATATATTATGATGAAAATGAAGTGAGTTGAACAAAAAGAAAGAAAGAAATGGAAAGAAAAATGAAATTAAATAAATAAACAAGTACAGATTAAAAACAGAAAAAAAAGTGTTGGTTTGATTAGCGTGCATTCGTTAGCGGTTCCCGGCGTGTCCCGTGTAGTCGATTTATCTTTTTCAGGCTGTTTTCTCCTGAAAACCGATAAACTTTATTTACAGTCGAGAGAGCTCGAAAGTAATTTATAACGGCGCTGGTCAGCCTTTGTGACCATTTATGCACGATCGGCTTGACTTGACAAGGCGACAAATACATTTACTTTACACGGAATATACCCGTATACACATTTATATTGTGTTGTATATACCATAGTTATTTTTTTTTAATTAAAAATTAATATTTATTAGGAGTAAATATTTGTTCGATTATTTTTAAACAACATACAAAATCGCAAGTTTTTGAAATAATAGGATTTTTTTTTTAGTAAAAATATATCTGAAGTTTGGAAGTGAAATATAAAATCTGACTTTTTAAACTCCAAAGTAGTTGTTAAACAATGAAAGGTTGAAAATGGGATAGTTATTAATAAAATAAGAAATTTTTATACAGGAAAATTTTTTTTTAGAAATATTCTGAAATAAGTTCAGAATATTTCTAAAAAAAAAAGAAAAAAATTGTATATTTTCTTAAAATATGGAATTATAATATTTATTCCTAGTAATTTTATCAATTAAAAATATTTTATTTTAGAATAAATTATGACTTCTAAGAATTCGTATATAGAAAGATTATTAAGAAAATTGATATGAAAATGTTTCAATCCATACTTTTGTCATAAACTTTTAAAGACTTATTATATATTGGCAACTGTTTTAATCAACTCAGTGATATTTAATATGTTTAATTGTTTTCTAAACTTAGTATATATATATATATATACAGGTTTTTTTTTATTTCCAAATTAAGAATAATTGAAGGAAGCTATGACATTTTCTGTTCACGTTTTAAGTTGAATCCATAACTCATTTAAAATAGAAAACAAATATCAAAAAAAAAAAAAAAATAAGAATCATTATAGGATTATCGATGATTGATAAAAATGAGTTCAAAAACGTTTTCATATATAATAAATCGAAATTTAATTTTTAATATACATTTTTATTAGTAAAACTATGAAATATACGAGTATATATTATATAACGTGCCGTTGTATAATAATACGAAACGTGAACTTTTACCGGTTAACGGTTCGAAACAAACAAGCCGAACAATATTGTTCGTTAATTTGTTAGATTAGAGTCTGCAACTTTTTAACGAGTTGCACTCTAATTGTATAATAACTTAAATTAGCGTCAAACTTCGTCCGGAGCCATCGCGGCGTTCGCTTTTTATTTCGGCGGTTGCATCGAAATTTTTTGCCCCCTCCCCCACACTCAGCTTTAGCTTCATAAACAAGATTAAAAATAATAATAGTAATAATAAATCCTTAAATATAAAGAAAAGGAAGGATTCAGGGTGCGCAATAAATTTATAACCGGGAGATTTTTAGTGTTCGAAACTCGCTCCAGATGTTTGGACAGTGAAAGCGACGTCGGTTTTTAATTGTGTAACGTTTCGATAAATTTTTACGATCGACAATAAAACTCGACGAAATGTCGCGAGGCTTAATTTTTCGCATTTTCAAAATTAATTCGACCCGATATTTTCCGCATTTTCCGTGTCGCCATTGCGATGTTGTCTCGTACGGTTTACGATTCCAGTGTCCGTAAAACGGGTTGGCGTGTTTAAGGTTCAAATCTTGATTCTAGAATATTGCTTGATAAATTTTTGTTGAAAATACAGTTGTGCTATTCTAGCCGATTATACAATCTAAAAGTGATGTAGAAGTTAAAAAAATAAAATATATTTTTAATTTTTTTTTTTTTTTTTGAGTTTAAGATATCAGAAAGTACGAATTTATATGATAATGTAACTATTTTCAACTATAATAATAATATACGATATTATTATATAGCTTGAAAGAAAAGTAATATTAGATTCAAATTTTCAAGTAAGTGAGAAACAATTTCCATATAAAAATATTAAAAGCGAAGAATAATACGGCTTAATAACGTCACAATATTTTTTTTCTTGCCGGATAAACGCCTTCGGTAGACTGAAAAATAAAAATTGGACAAATAGGAAAAATAGCGAGGGAAATTGAGTCGCTTTCAAAAAAAAAATATAAAATAAAATAAAAAAAACGCCACGCTTTAACGTCATCCGGTAAAGTGCGAAAATGAATTTCGCATTTTTTCCCCTCTTAAACTATTATGAAAATAGGCCGGACTTTAGAGTAAAAAAAAAATATAGAAACTCCGAATTTCGGCATTTTTTTTCTATATTTTACGTGTCCACGTTTCAAAACTTTGTCCTCGATTTTTGCTATTTTTCCTTAGTATTATACATTTTTTTTTTGACTTTCAGATTTTTTATGCGTTTTCCCCCGTGCGTTAAACGAGAGTTTATATAACGCTGAAACCTGTTACAACTTAATTAATTTTTTATTCGTTCCCGGTTGTTTTTTTTTCATCATTTCCCCCCTTTTCGCTCCATATTCTTTTTCTCGAGCACCCTTGTGTCACAGCCTTCAGAATATTTCCACGTATTTGTATATATATATATATATATATATATATATATATATATATATATATATATATATATATATATATATATATATAACATGTATATTTTTTATATGTAATTAAGACCGCCTGGCGACGTAATTATTTGTTTTTATTCGAGGGTAGAGCCGTTAGCATGAAAATACTTGTTTTTTAGGGTTTCAGCCATTGAATTTATTTAAGTAAAGGGTCAACTAATTTGACCATTGATTACCTGACCGGAACTAGGGTTTTCTTGTATTTTTTTTTATGCGAAACCTTATTAGTATTATTCATGTATTATATATAATATAATATGGAGATTGCGCGGTGGAAATTTGAGGTAAAATTTAATTTTTAAATTCAACCAGGGAAAATCGAGGAAAACGATACGCTACCAAAGTTTTCAAACATTTAAAGTTCTCAAAGTTTTCACGATTATTCAAATATGAAAAAATAATTCAAATTGATAAAAATGTAATTCTAAATGTATTTTCTATATTATAGTATATGTATTATTTTGATTTTGGTATATAAACTCAATTTCAAGATATGAACCCTTATATTTAGCTATCTATATTTAAATTTATAATTTTTCAATGACATCAATATCATATTTTTAACATTATAAGGAAATATATCACAAAAAGAACACACACACACATATAACATAATTATTTGTTCACAATTAAAAATTAATTTTTAAGATATAAATTTTGAACTAAAATAAATTAAATTTGTAATTCAAGATAGCAACGTAATTTTAAAAAATCAATTCAGAAATTGAATCCTACTTCTGAAACGACAAATCTATGTCCTGTATTACGATGCTAAAGGAAGGGCATAAGGGTACTTTTTACTTATATATATATATATATATATATATATATATATATATATATATATATATATATATATTGTGCTTGGAAGTTTTGAATACGAACAAGATTATAGTCATATTATAATATTAAGCGTAGGCGCGTTCCGTTAAGAGCGGTCGTAAGATTTGCACATTTTTCTGAAGATGAGAAACATAAAGCGGCTGTAAAACCGTAACGCCAGCCGACTACGACTCTGAGAGGATTAAGCGAATATTTTCCCTCGTTTCACTATGGAAATATGTCGGCACGAGGGTGGAAAAAAAAATAGAAGAAGACGACGACGACGACGAAAGATAAAAAAAAGAAAAAGAAGTAGATAGACGCCGAGAAATATACGCGAGCGTTTTCTAGTTTAAGACCTCTATGCAGCGACCAAAAAAAAAGAAAAACTCAGTAAAATAATAATAATAATAATAAAACGGTGAATAGGAGATGGAAAAAGAGAAGGGAAAAATAAAATGTAAACGCTCGGAAAAATCTAGAGACGTTTGCTAATTAGAGTCGAGTTCGTCGAAAAACGAGCGACACTTCTTTTTTAACTTCAATTTGTAAATAAAAAAAAATACGTATTTCTTATGCGGAATTTTATTTTGAATGTCGTTTTAGTGGTGCAATATATTTTCTGGATTTTTTTTAGAAAGAAATTTTATATTATTATTATTATGTTCGTGTATGCGTCGTAAAGCGAAACGGTTTGAGTCATTGCGTTTTTTTTACGTACCAATGTCATGCAAGTTTGTATCTTTCATCCGGTTTCTGGACGATTTTTCACGTAATGGCAGTTGAAGGAAAATTGGATTTTTTTTATTATTTTTATTGCATAGAATTAATACGTTTACGTTTACGAACGTGAAAACGTCTACGGATTCTATTGAGTTAAAACGATTCGGGCGCAAAGGGCTCAAGTAAGTGAAAATTGTTTTCAATGTAACGACATTTAGTACTCCGTTGAATTGTTTTAAGATTTTCTTTTACAATTTTATATGAGGTCAGTTAAAAATATATTGAATTTTAAAATCAAATTTTGTTTTATATTATATGAAACTGATGATAAAAAGTCATAATTTGGTTTGAATTAATAGAAAAACTCTACTAGTACATCAAGTATGGAATTTTAAAATAAATGTCAAAAAGGGAGGCTTTCGTCTATTGCTGATATTTATACTGTTAACTTTTCAACGATGACGTCGATCCTCAAAATTAAACAGCACAGTATATTCTTTGCCCTTTGTCGATCACGAGAAAGCTTCTAATATTTCCACGTCCAGGGACAAAGAATGAGAAAAAAAATACGAGGACGTAGGAATAATATTGGAATAAAAAAAAAAAGAAGGGACCCAAAGAATGGATGATCAAAGAAATTCACGTTATCGGATCGTGAGATTCGCGAGGCTTGTCGAAAAACGCTTCGTCAAAAAATGGTTTTTATTCTGATGAAAAGTATAAGGGATGGATGAAACGGAAAAATCACATTTCAGCCGATTTTAAGGTGGAAATGATATGCGGCAGTGTCGGAAACCAGGATTGTGGAGTTAAAGGGCAATACCAGGTTAGCTGCAAAAAAAATAATTAAATTATTATAATTGTTTATCCATCAATTATATAATTTTTTATTTATTGATTGAAATGAATGTTTTTTTTTTGCAGCGAGTAAAAAATCTAATCGATTCTTAGTTTTGGATTATGATATGAATTAAATGTTCGACCCCAATTATATGTACATGTAAATTTAATAGTTGTAAAGTAGTTTCTGTTTAGTTAAAATTGGTAATTGAGTAGTACGGTAATGTACAATGTATTTCATTGTAATATTATGGATGAATAAACTATTTTATTAAATTTTATGACACTTTTGTCGGAAAAAATTTGGTTTTTACTGGCGAGTTTATATATATGAAATGAAAAATTTTTCAAAATGCAAATTAGAGTTTTAGAAGACTATATATTTGATAGATTAAGGAGAATATAGACCGATAATATTTGTGACAGTCGAAATGCACTCCAATGGTAAAAAAAGGATTAGCATCGCGGTATCTGTTTTTGAATGTGGGTAGTACTTTTTTTCTAATTTAAACTGATCGGTGCCGATAAAGGATGTCGTTGTCATTTTTTCAATCATAATAAATATTGTAAAAATATATTTATATAAATATTCATAACGAATAATAGATAGAATCGATCGTTTTTATCTAGTCGAACGCTGTCCAAATTCGCAGTACCAAAACGAAAGATTGTTCGACGTTACAGTATGAAAGGTTTTTCAGAAAAAGGAAGGAAGGAAGGAAGCCACCTTGGCTGATGTCAATGCGATACATGGAAATTCCATTTGAAGAGCAAATTAATTCATTGGATGGCGGTCTCCTGACGGAATCGTACTGAAGGGCCGGTTGAAACGCTCATTAACTTGCCAAATTATTCATTCTAGTTTCACCACTATATATGTAACCAACGTGAGCCACTGCCGTCGTTTCTATAAATTGTCGTATATATTTATATATATATATATATATATATATATATATATATATATATATATTGTATAATGCATTATGTTTATATTTACCACTAAATTAGCATTCGTTGTGATGCAGGGAAATTTTAAACAGATTCTACCAAGTAATCCCGCTGAAATGTCTATTTCAGTCGTGCACATATCTGAATGTTCTGTAAGTAAACCGGGTTTGTAGTGTGTAATTGTCTGTTTCAACGTGCACTGTAGTGCACATTATAAATATTTCGTATGCAAAATTTTTAATAAATATGTAATATTTTTTTTTATATTTTAATAAAAATGGTCACGAATAAATAAAACAATGTCGCATTTCCGATTATTCTAAATCATTTTTTAGATAACAAATTAACTTTTTTTTTTAATAAATTCGACTTTTACAAAATATACAACTTTTTGTTCAATTTTATACAAAAAAAAAATAATATAGAAAAATTCATAATTAGACTACTATGAGTTTTATAAATAAGATTTTTATTTTTTTTTGTCTTATATTCTTACTGATTGAAAAATTAGTATTATCCAGAACAAAAATGGGAAACCTGTTAACTTTTTTACGGTTTTTATATTTTTGAAATGTGTATATTTTAATAAAACGGTTAATTTAACTAATCTCAGTTTATATTTGAATTTTATTATTTTGATTTTTTTTGTTCAATACAATTTCCATGGAACCTTTGCTGAAAAATAGTTTTTATGAAAACAAAATCCCAAATACTTATCTAGATAACTATATTAGTTGCTGTTAATATTATGTAAAATATAATTATTTTTATAAAAATATAAATTAGAATTTATAATTATTATTAAATAATATTTTTAATATTGTTATCATAAAAAATTGAACAACTAGATCGCGTATTATATATGTACAAAATATATGGAGACAAATGTGATACTAACATGAAATTATTCAACAAAATATTCAAATTGCTACCTGTAAAACAATGAATTTTATCGCGCAACATCATAAAATAAACTGAAAAACACCATTTCAAATATTAAAATTTATCTAAAGTTTAACCGGCGAAAAATAAGCGTCGTCTTAAATATTGTATTAAGCAATTGTAAACAATGAATGCATTTTTCTACATTCGACCTTTTACATATATTCTCGATATATAACAACATCGCTGTCACCATAAGAAAACCGGAAAAAAACCCACCCAATTGCAATCTAAAAGGCAACGGGGGAAACAAATAAAATAAAAATACAATATTCAAGAACGACAACCTGGCCTCAGAAACGGTAAAGGGATGTGCTGAATTTTATGTAAGTCGATTTTTCCTTTTCCGTTGTATATATATATATATATATATATATATATATATATATATATATATATATATTACACACGCCTATATACTTAATACGTCGATTTAGTGAGCGAAATCAAATAAAAAAAACTATACATATATATATGTATAAATACAATCTGATTTATATACGATTTTATAAAGGTCAATTTTTATAATAAACTCTTGATATATTATAAAAATAAAATAGTTTTTTTTTATAGAAATATGTGAATAATCTAAAATCTACTAAAGTCTAGATAATAATGAAAAGAAAAAAAGTAAATATATATATATATATATATATATATATATATATAGAAAGAAGGAAAAATAATATGGGGGGGCAATGAGATTTTCCTCTAGTACAATTGTAAGGGTGCGTAGATAGTTACATGGGCGTGTCGACCTCCCATCTAAATACAAATTGAAATATATTGTTATTTGCGGTGGTAATATAGTACGCAGGTGTTGTTGATATCTTGTTTTTCTTTATTTTTCCTTTTGCCCTTCTAGTTATATACCTTTTGCCCTTCTACATATATATATATATATATATATATATATATATATATATATATATATATATATATATATGCCAGATTTAAAACGCGAAAAAATGAAAAAGGAAAAACGAAACGCGGAAAATGCGAAATTTCGTCGACTTTTCCGTGTGAAAATTGCCTTTATAAATTAACAATATATTGTATATATTATGTGAATGTTACTCGAACGATTTATATTATTTTATATTGTAAAAATATTTATGGTAATTTAATGACTCGACTTTGATATTGAATATCGGGCCACATGTGACCTTAGTGTTATTCAATATTGTTTAATATATTAAACGTGTGGTAAACGTTTAGATGTTAAATATTGATAAAATAAAATAAAATAAAAAAAAAGATACCGTGATATATCGGATTTTTCAGTAAAGAATTTATATTTTATGGTCGGGTATAGAGTTGAAAAATAAATCGGATCACGAAACTCTAAAGTGGTTTATGTTCACAAGTATCGCAGATTCAAATATATATATATATATATATATATATATATATATATATATATATATTTGATATTAAAAAAATAACTATATATTTTGATCAAATTTGATATAATAGATAGAAATTCAAGTATGTAATATTTTTAAAATAATGTTAAATATTTTTTTGGCAATATTTGCTCACAAAAAAAATCTTTAATATATTATAAGGTATTTAATAAAATTTAAAAGCTAAATAAAAATACTTTATTTTCCTGAAAATATGACATTATTACAATATTCGCGTATAATTCGTACTTCATTTTACAGATGTCTCTAGATTTCCACATTTGGCTTATAATAAAAACGTAGTAATATATTTATTTTATGTAAAATAGTGGCCTCACATTATCATATTTCACTAGAATTTATAACGTGTAAATAAAAAAAATGATGAAAGTGCACTAAATATTTTTTTTTATGGAGTTGAGTGTTGTTACGAGTTAAAAACGCTGCTTACGGACTTTGTTCGTGTAATAAATCAGCTTTTACGTTATTGTCGAGTATTTCAATATGTTTTTTGTGAAAAAATAAAATCATATTTTAATATTGAATTATAGTGATTTATTTTTATTATTATATCATAAAACAATTTCTTTGTGTTGTATTTTTCTTCGATGAAATATTTCATGATTTCTTTGAATGTTGAATATTTTTTCCAATATCTTTAAAATGGTATTCATCAATGGCTATAATTTATAATGCAATAAAAATAATTTAATAAATATATAATATTATTAATTTTATGCTCTATTTTTATTAGAAATAAAATTTTATTATTTGATATATAAAAATCAGTTTGGAATAAAAAATATTGAACTTTAATACCTTAAAGTTGTAGATTCATAAATATTATTGATTTTTAATTTAACATTAACTAAAAAATTTTAATTATAAAAGTAAAAAAAAATATAAAATATAATTTTACTAATTTTATAAAAAAAATAAAGATTCAACTATGTAGGTTATATTGTATAATTAAAATTTATATACAAATTCAAGATATTTGTTAGATATAATATTGTTTGAAAGACCATTTAAATCTCAAGTTTCTTCCTTATTTCGTATTCCTTTGACAGTCTTTCTTGGTAAATGGGTTAAAATTAGATTAGTGAACTAACTGGATTGAAATATAAATGTTATGAATGTTAAATATATTATAATGAATTAAAATATTATATATATATATATATATATATATATATATATATATATATATATATATATATATATATATATATATATAAGATTATTTGAACTGATTGCATATTGAGAATATATTTCGCATAGTTGAAGCTTAACAACGTCGTAAAAACTATAAAAAAAAAGTTTCAGCAGTTGTTGGGAAATCTTTTATTTTTTAAGAATAAGCTCACTTTTTTCAAATCATCGCATATGTATTATACGTGGTGAAAGAATGAAAAAAAAAAAAGAGAAAATGCTTCGAGGAGATAAACCGTGAAAAAGGAAAATGTTTGCTTTGTCCTGCGCTTTGAATGTTTGTTCGGCATGTAGCAAAAAAGAAAAAACAACACACACACACACACATAGTAGAACTGAAACGACAAACTATCAAATAATATAAACGAAAGCCTACAAATACCTTTTTTGAATATACAATTTTGTTTGCTCAATCATTAGGGTGACTTTCGGTTCGCTCGTTTATCGCGGCACTCCGCGATAAAAGAGAACCCGCACAAGTCACACTGTTTTTTTTCTTTCGTCTTTCTTTTTTTTTTTTGCGAAACAAAAGCCAAAATTCGACACACGTTATCAAATATCCAAAAACCCTCAACCCTCTGGTCTCTTTTTTTTTTATTTTTTATTTTTTTATGTTCGTCGGGATATATATCCGCTTTTTCAACCCTCTCGAACCGTAACGTTTTCGTTTCACTTTTTTTTTAGTAATATGCGTATGTAATATAAGAATGGTTTTATTTTATATTGCTTTATATTATACGATCCATGATTGAGGATTGTGATTTCGAAAGGCAATTCTCTCGATACAATGGCACAATACCTTTCCATTGTCTTTCGCGTTTCGGATTCTGTACGGCTTTTCATTAGAATTTTATTGAGAATTACCCTCTATAAAAATAATATAATACATTCTGAATGTCGTATATAAAACCTTTATTATATTTTGTCGCACCTTATACTTAATTAATGCACGTATCGCACAATCGGCCGGTTACAATTTTGCATCGAGATTATTACTATTATTCTAACGCAAAAATAATAATATTTAAAATCGCAATAATTTTTTATTCAGAAAGAAAGCACATAGCAAATCAGTCAATAATTATATATTGTTTAAAGGACACAAATATTTTTTATTGTGATAATATTATGACTTTTAATAAATAGGAGTCAGTTAAAATCATATTAAATAATAGAAAATAGTGAATAAAAATACATTTCACAGATATATGATTTTTAAATAACTTTATATTTCATAATAAAATAATAAATGAAATTAAATATATAACATTACTTTTTTTGTAATAGAATATATATATATAATTGAATACTATGCATTTAATTATGTATAAATAAAATATTTTTAATTGATGTATTTTATTATCGGCATATATATATATTTATTTATAAACACATTTTCATGAATGCGTAATAAAAAATAATGAATGGAAAATATTTCTTCATGAAAAATAATTCATATATTATAATCGAACGATATATATTGAGCAATAATTCATTTTATTACCGAATATTGACGAATAAATATCGACACACACCACGAATTAGGAGTATAGAAATAAACTTTGTCGTATAATCATAATGATTATTACGATACTTTGCATAGTTTTACGATAGTATTTTTACAATTATGATTTATGATATATAATATATCGACATTTTCGCCAATATCAATCCATTCTTTTCAGTATCGCAGGATATATTATTGAAGGAGCACTATCGAGTTTATTCTGCTGATAGACGAAAGAAAGAAAATACACACACACACACACACACACACACACACACACACATATATATATATATATATATATATATATATATATATATATATAATATAAAAATAGTGAAAAAATAGTAGAAATATGTATTGCATTCGCAAAATGACGTCGTTGGGTCAGCATGAATATTTACGTGAAAAGGACGACTATTCTTCGGTTTTTTATGTAGCCTTAGGGAAAAATAGAAAACAAAGGCAATATTTCAATTGAAACGGTGTCTTGTGCGTGGGTGTTCAGCATAGCGAATGGGAATAAGAAACATCTTCGAACATATCAGCTATAATAGTTCAAGATATCTATGATAGCATATTATCCGTTTTTATCATTTTGAATAATAATATATACGAATATGTTGTGTAATAAAAAATATGTATGGAAATATGTGTTTTGTATTTATTGAGTCAAATTATTAATTTTTATTATATATAAAGTTGTTGATATTAATAAATGTTCTTCATTATATTTATTATTATAATTAGTAGAAAATATAAAAGTATGATCCTTATTTTGAATCATCTTTATACTGAAAAAAGAGATGAGAATGATATGTTGAATCTTACATTATATATTAGCAAATTGTCACGAATACTTGACAATTTTGTTTTAAATCAGTTATTTTTTTTTTAATGAGATGTATTTTAATTTGTAAATATATATTTTTCTCCTTTTATTTAATAATGATGATTTTTTTATAATGAAATTTTCGTGTAATTGAAACATTTAGTGATTACGAGTTTAAGTAAAGATGAAAATGATTAGGAAAAAGTATAAAATTTGAATCTTTTGGTTTTATATGATTTTTTACTAATCGAATTTCATTTTTCATGTTTCGAATTATTATTATTTTTTTAGATTTTATATAATATATTCATCATTTTACTTCAATATAAATCAATAACTTTTTATCTATCGAATTCATTTTATATAAAATTTGAAATTAAAAATTTAACATACAAAAAAAAAATATATTAAAATTATAATAAACAACATATATATTGAAACAAAAAACTGTTGATATATAATTTTAAAACAAATTATATTTTACAATACCAAGAATTTTTCTTGTTTTTTTTCTCTTCTTATTATTATTTTTGAAAGCCAAATTGTGGCACCGCAGTTTTGCAACGTACATATATAGACAACGTTACAGTTTTACCGTATGGCCGATTATATGTATACATATTATTATATATATATATATATACACATCGTACAGTTTGTCCGTTTGTATATACGAGCTCGTATATACAAATGTGCCGAAATGGTTTTGTGAAAATTAAGTGTCTTCATCCGACCGGATGTGTACGGTCGGGCATGGTCGTCGTAACATTTTATCGCAGTGTGAAATAACTGTATCGTTACGCCCCTTCGTCGACTATGATGATGATGATGATGGAGGGTGGGTCATCAAAAGACTTCCAAGGAGGTCCACTAACGAGAAGCCAGTGCTAAAATAATAATAGCAAAAAAAAAAAAAAACAGCATACGCCTTTTGATCTAGAAATACTGTATGTATGCGCCATATTTATGTTATTCAAGCGAAAGTTTATTCATGTTATATGTATATATATATATATATATATATATATATATATATATATATGTGTGTGTGTGTGTGTGTGTTTAGTGTTATAATCCATAACTTGAATGAGGAAATGATAACACGGATTCGTCTTGTGAAAAATATTTTATTTTACTCGTTATGAATGTAAATGTTGGGGTCTTTGAATATAAACAAGCGGACTCGTATAGTGAAATTCGTGCACAGATAGAGAAATTTAAAACGATATTGTGCGCACAATGTAAGTTTTATTTTCACACCAATAAAACATCAATATATTAATTTGAATATTATTAATTACATACAATATTTAAGAATTTAATTATAGAATTGACGAATTAATTTTGTATGAAAATGAATTAGGATAAACTAACATAATTTTATATTATTTTATAACACTAAATATTTTTATAGTTATAGATATATAGCTTTCATTGGAAATTTTCAACTGTAGTTTCTCGTTCTTTTCTATTGATAATTATAATATTACATATATTTTTTTCATTAAATATTATGTATTTATAATTTTTTATATTTATTATGGATTCTTTGAAAACAATCAGTAAGGGAATGCAGATGATATTGAAATTTCACCATCGTCAATATATAAATTAATTACGGACGAAATGCGATATTTCTAAAAATATCGACGCCAATTTCATAATCTTAATTACGATTCTAATTAGAAAAAAAAATATTACTTGCGTCAATTTGAAACTGTATATGAACCGAAATATAATACATTGATTTCGAGATGAGATGGGAGGTGGTGATGGTGGTGGTGGGGGGGGGGGGAGTTAAAAAATGTGCACAAAAGAAATAAGTACAATCGCATAATCGTTCCGTTCGGAAGAGATTTTCCTTTTAGATTTTTAACGCCACTTGTCGATTTTTCCATTCGTTCGGGCTCATCAAAAATTGAGCGAAATAACTTGGCGATTCTTTTGAATTTAATTCGGATTTTTTTTTCTTCATCCATCTTCTACTTCTGTCGTAGTCGTTATCGCCGAATTTAACGAGCAAACGCTCAGCGTTATTCGCGCACGAAACGAGAACGAACAAAAAAAAAAAGAATAAATAATATATGTATATATATATATATATATATATATATATATATATATATATATATATATAAATCGGGAAAATAGGGGTGGAATTATGTACTTTTTTCCTCAACCCCCCGGGGTCATGTTCGCGAGTAAGGTATTATACGCTTTCGTCTGCTCGCGACTGAATATTTAACTGACACCTCACGTCAGAGCATAAAACGTTTCAAACACATAATTCGTTCATTTGATAAGGGTAAGGGCCAAAAACACCCCTACATCCCTTATGCTCTCCACTTCAAAACCGCCGCATTCAATTATATCTAAATAGTGTGAGCGAAGGGATGACTGCGAGAAAGAAGAAGTGGTAGAAGAAGGGCAAGGATTTGCCGCTTCGCTAAAATGCCTTTTTCTTTCATCCCTCGTTTCGGGCAAAACAAGTGAAAACTTGAACCACAGTCATGTCTGAATAGTTGGTGTTTGCCTTTTTTTTGCATATGACATGCGAATAATGTAAACCTTATATATATATATATATATATATATATATATATATATATATATATATATATATATATATATATATATATATATAAAATTATGTCTTTAACGTAGTGAGACATCGAGATTATTCACGAATGACAGCTTTAACACTGAGAATCCTATATTAACCCTTTGCACTCGAATCGTTTCGCAGTGTTATTGTATGCCTTTATATTTTAACAATTTATATTCCTCTGCCGTTTAGTGGTTTTATATAGAATATACAAATTTATTGAAAAAAAATTCTAAACCTGAAAAAAATACAGTTTTCGACACAATTTCTGAAATTTACGTAAACAACAGCATGTCTAAGTAAACTGATCTACATAATTATTTTATCATTCCTTGTTTATAAGGATTAAAATTTTAACTTCAATAATCATTCTGACAAGATTGTCAAGTTTGAACCAAAAAAAAAGTTTCAATGTCGAAAATGTAATTCGATGTGTCGATACTTGGATGTGGACTTATTTAAGATAAGAAAATTTTATCTCCATTTAAAAGTGTCATTTTACACTTCATAATATTATACAGAAAGAGCATAGGAAATTGTTATAAAAAAATTATTATAAATAGTCATTGCCGCGTATCTAGTTAAACTAAAATGGTTATCAAACGTCATCACTCGGATGCAAAGGGTTAACATAAATAATAAATATTTATACATTTTAACAATAAAATTACTTTAATATATATATATATATATATATATATATATATATATATATATATATATATATATATTTATATTTATATTAAAATCAATATCTTGTAATACAACCTGTACACACATATGCAACGTTTCAGGCGAATTTCAAAAAAAAAAGAAAAACAGAAATCGAGGAAAATCAAACTTGTATATATTTTTTTCCATTGGAAAAGAGCACGTAATTCGGTTGTTAAAGCCCGTCACTTTTCTAATATGACGGATAAAGAGACGGTTTCGTACGGTTAAAGCGAATGGAGGGTGAGTTTTTAGACAGCGGCCGTTTCGTTCTTATTTTTCCCTTATTTCCACTTTTCCTCCGCTTTTCACCCCCCCTAGCGTCATCCGTTTTTCTCGCCGTACGAGTTTCCGCGACCAGAAGAACGTTAAAGATTTCAAGCTTCGAAGAAATTCAATATGTTGTCAAATATCGTTATTTCGAATCGCCTTCGTGTAAAATTAAATTTTCGCCCGTGTCAAAGGTTAAGCGTTTCAGATGTGAAACGAAACGATTATTGCTTTTATCCAGAATCGTGGTATGAAGATATGAAATTGTGGTTCGATAAAATATGGTATGTGTTTTCGAACAGTCTATATAATTTTATGATGCACTGTCTCGTATTTGAATGTTAAACTATAAAATTTAGTATGAATAAATCTTATTCAGCTGTTTTATTTATTGCCTATAAAACGTAAATTTTATATTCACTTTGATATTTTTCTATTGAAATACTTTTAATAGTTTCGTATAAAAGATTTTAATTAATAATCATCCATTCTTCTTTAGTCATTTTATCTACTTTTAAGTATTGAAATCATATGTTTGAAACCAATGAAAATTGTGTTGTAAATTTCTATGCAATGAACAATGATAAATATATTTATTAATTTTTGATACTTAAAGAGAGTATCTATCTTGTAGAAAATACTCAAAGGTTGAACGTACAGTCAAAATATAATACTTGATTGCAGTATTTATTCTAATGATTATGTGAGATTTTATATTTTGATGATGGAGAAACTTTTTAGGTCGTTAACAATAATTAGGCTGTTTTTACAAAAAAAAAATCTTTTCCAAATTTTTATCCATTTTTCAAACTTTTATATTTTAATTTGCAAAATTTTTATGAATTAGCTTTGAAATTTATATCATTAATTTTTATTCTTAAATATAAATATACATACAGAATATTAATATAAAAATAAATAATTACATCAAATTGTGGCAGTAATTGAAGCACTTTGTTTTCGATAGAATAAAAAATGTGAAAAATAGCGCAAGCTGACGGAGGAAAGGCATTCGTTTCGAGAATTTTAATTATATTTTTAATATATTTCGTATATTAATAATGTTGACGGGGGGACGATGCGGAACGAAGGGGGAGGGGTGGGGAAGGTAAGGAAGAAACGGAAAAGTTTACAAAGGTGGTTTTTCGTTACAAACGAACCGGAAAAACAAAGAATAAGGAAGACCACATTTTTTACATTACTCAACATAATACGAACCGAGCGCCGAAATAAGGTAATTCAAATTTATACGATTATTACGTAAATACGATGTATTTTACGTTACGGTATAAATATAATTTTAAATTTGTATAAATCACGAGTGTTCCGCGATACGCCGCATGATGTATGGGGTAATTTTCTTTTGAAAAATTAGACGACATGCGCCGCGCGAAAATGACATCAAAATATAGAAAGGGGGAGGTGCCCGGAAAATTCGCACATCCACAAATAATAAAAAGAACCGAAACGGGGGACGTTTGAAGATTTGTGGGGGTGCTTTTCGAAGGTGAGTAACAAGTATACAAATCGACGATGGCACCGAATATCATGGGAAATAAAGTGAAAACCAAACGGAATAAGGGCGAAGGGATGATGTGGATGAGGCGTAATGCTCTTCGGATCTGTAAATCACTTAACCCGCGACGTCGGCTCCGAATATATTACATTATCTTCTAATGTGGAACTCGAAACAAGAAAAAAAAAAGAAAAATATGTTGAAAAAATAACCACCGCGCCTACGAGAAAGAAGAGGAACGGAAAAAATGAAAATATGGAAAGCAAGATTTATACCCGTCATAGGAGAATAAATCCGTGTCTGCGTGAAAATTTTCGGAAAACGTCGACGCCTTTTAGCCGCGGAAAAGTGTTAGCTGCGAATGCTAAATTTGCGTTTGATAATCTAAAATAAAATTAATATTACCTTTCAGATGACATCAAGTAATAATCATTTCACAATAAATTTTAAGAGCCAAAAAATGAATTTCAATAATAGAAAAAATTTTTTAAATTTTTATAATAATGGTATAAAATATTATTACCTATTTGTATAGTTAATATAGCAGTGAATTTAAAATTGAAATAATATCACAATAACGAATATTTTTAATTAAAAGAAATAATATCATAAAAGAAAATAAATTTATTTCATATAGATGTAATTGCAATGTAAGGGTTAAAACTTTTTTATATGCATATATGGTTTCTTATGAATGTGTACACGGATCTGTTTATAAAAATAAACGTAAATAAATTATTTTTTCTATATGTTAACGTATTATATATATATATATATATATATATATATATATATATATATATATATTGTAAAAAATAAAAACATAGGAGCGTTTATAAATTTATACAACATTAATGAAATATATAAGGTTTTAAACGATAACACAATAAAAAATTCAAATACTTATGAGTGTAATTAGACGTCATATGGGCGTAATTGATCGAAAATAGGGTTAACGAGTATTCCTGGTGCGAATAGTTTCGGATATGATGCAGGCTCGATTTTTGAATTGGTAGATCGCTTTTGTTTCCGGCTCATAAGTGATTTTAATACTCGTTTCATTGCTGGAAAGATTAAAACGATGACTTTAATCTTCCCGAAAGACGTTTTCGTTAGCTCCGATTAAAGTAATTGTCCGCCACTTAAACGTGCACAATTCAACTGGGAACTGTTGATTCTGGGAACGCTTTGCATAATTGCGGACATTGATATATAAAATACCGCTTAAAATATATATATTTATATATAATATATATTAAATTTTTTAATAATTAATGATGAATTCAAAAGATATATAAATATATATGTGATAATTATATAGAATAATATTGTATATAAAAGAATGTTTTTATATGTTGATATATGTAAATTTCAAAATTTTGTAGATGTTAAAAAGGGCACTTTTCGGTTATTTGTTTGTTCGAACGAAAAAAAAAACGTATTAAATTTAAAGCGGCACGATTTACTGACAGGACGCGTTACTCGGACCGAGTGAATTATTACCGGAAAAGGTGCAAAATCACTGTCGACGGTTGAAAAAAAAAAACACACACACGCACACACACACACACACACACACACATATATATATATATATATGATGAAAATAAAGCGGCATTCAAACAAAAATATATGCCAGAAAATGGAAAAACAATATATATATATATATATATATATATATATATATATATATATATAAATAAAAATGAAATACAAGATAAACAAGCTTTCAAATATCGAACGAAGTTTAAGAAGTTAAAATATAAAGATATCGCTCGATTTATATTTGAATTTAAAAACGATGTTCACCGATGGAGGCAAGTTTTAAAAATATACTTTGTATGTACATTATTCATATTTGAAGCAAACGCTGAACTTTATATAGGTGGAATAAATGAATTTAAAATTTTTACATATATGACGGAAAACTATTAGAATATTACTGTGATAAGAATAATATTATTACGTACTAGCCTATTTATAAATGAAAATTAATTATGAAAAACACTGTACAGTAATATATATAGAGATCCTTCATTTATTGCGAAAGTAACGTTTCAGGAAAAACCGTAATAAACGAAATATCCTTAAAGTAGAAATGCTATATTTATTTTAATCTTTATATACCATAATATTTTAGTAGTTATATAATAATTTAAATCTTTATAAATCTACTTATTTTTTAATTTTTCTTTAATAACCTATCTCACAATATTCTGTATTTGTTTCATTTAAAATTTCTTAAATGTTTATATATATATATATAAATACTAATGTTTTTTTATAGTTTTAAACTTAGATATGTAGTATTAAAAATTTGATATGAGTATTCAATGAAAACTCACGAAAACATCAAAAATCCTGTGATATATGTATATATATATATATATATATATATATATATATGTATATATATATATATATATATATATGCATATATATATATATATATATATATATATATATATATGTATATATATATATATATATATATATATATATATATAAACCTACGAAATAGCGAGGTTTACTATATATAAGTCTAAGAAAAGTTTCAATTGCTGATTAAAAAGTAATGAAATTTACTGTTTGATCTTTAATAATATGCAAGAGTGCATTCAGTAGATTTTCTTCAATATATATATATATATATATATATATATATATATATATATATATATATAATTATTTTTTTAAATATGTTAAAATATGTATGTTATGATACAATTAAATTATGTCGAGTGCTTGGAGTCGAAACGGAGGCATAATTAGTTTTCATCGGATACGCTGGAGTGTATCCAATTTGTTGAATCCTCGTAATGAAAAACCAAATGAATTTTCCGGACAGATGAAGCGGCACAACGGCGACTAACGGCTGAAAAAAAAAACGAATCGGACGAACAAGAAAACTGCAGAACTTGTCGACGTAGAGAAAATATCTTTACGAACCGGTCGGAAAATGCAAATGTTTTTCCGCTCGTTTATATATATATATATATATATATATATATATAACGACCAGGTATTGAAAAATGCGGCGCTTTTTTTCAGCTGAAAATTCGCGATTGCATCCTGAATAACACGACTATGAACCGACACACTAATTATTAAGTATATTTTCATTTATCTTTTTTGTTAGTATTATTGAATATGAATATAAAATATTTAATATACTTACATTATTAAAATATATCTTTTTTTAAATTCGTTTTAATGTTCGCTTTGCACATTGTAAGGTTTGATGATTTTATAACAAGAACAATCACTGAGTAAATATATAACAATTTGTTACATATTAAATTATTTTAACAAAATATATATTATATATTATAATAAAAGAACATTTTTTTGTTAATAATAAATTCAAAAATGATTTAAAATTTTAATAATTTAATTAATATATGTAAAAATATATTAAAAAATGCAATTAAAATATATATTATATAAAAGATTTAATTTATAAATAGTTTTTGAATGGAAAAATACTACTTAACAAGAACTTGCAATCTTTATTTTCGATTTTATATTTGATAAAAATGAACGCTAATTAAAAATAATGATGAGCTTAGAACATAATTTAAATGAGATGAAAGACGATTATATTATTTTTTCTTAGAATCAGACAATATTATAATATTTCGTTGTCGATTTGAAAAATGTATTTATTAAAGTCAAAAATTGCCATTTGGAAATAATGACGATTGCGATTAAACGTTCCTATGGATGGTGCAAAATGTGACCTCGTCGACCAATTAATTAGGGTGGATACCTGCGGGTTTTTTGAATGGATACTACCCTTATTTCTCCCGACGGCTATGTAACTGAGGGTGGTTTGGCGGTTAAAATTCAACGGCCACTTGCACATTTCATAGGTCAATTAAGGGGTGTAAATATATATATATATATATATATATATATATATATATATATATATATATGCGTCGCGGTTAAACTAACTAGTTTTTACGGTTTCGACCGTCGTTTATAGTTAACTCGACCGGTGCAATATGCACACGTTAAGGGTGTGAATTGTGTTATATTTTCCGGGACGTTGTTAATGTTTGTTAGTTTTAGATTACGGATTAAAATAAAGCGGCGGTTTTAAAATGTGGTCGAATTATGACTATCTGACGTTTTAACGATATTTTAAACGTTGTAATTTATATTACTTCAACGTGTACTCTGAGGAATTCTTCAACGAAGTAATCAAGGAGAATTTTGATGAAGTGATTGTGATAAAAAATAAAATATCAAATCTTAGATACGCAGATGACACTGCTTGTTAAAAATTAAAAATACCTATGCACTACACCCTGAAATCAAAAAACATCTAAAAGCCTTCAAGATGTGGTGCTAACGAAAAATACTAAGAATATTTTGGATAGAAATAAGGTAGCAAATAAGGAGGTTTTAGATATAGTTAGAAAAAAACATCTGAAATATTGAAAATGGTTTAATGAAGAAAAAAACATTATATCAGCCGCATCTTGAGAAATGATAAATATAAGCTTTTCTAGATAATCTTGGAAGGGAAAAGATAAGAAAGACGTTAAAAAATTAAAAAAAAAACAAAGATTTTCGTCGTTGGTTTAACTGTTTGTCAATAAAGCTCTTTTGAATGATTGTGTTAAAAGTTTCGTTAGTCGTGAAGAAGAAGAATTTATATGAGAATTTTAATGTTTTTTTATGTAGTATATTACATTTTATTTCAGAATGATATTTTGATGATTTTGAGAATGACGATATATAGATAAGCCAAAATCGCGATTTAAATATATAAATGTATATATATATATATATATATATATATATATATATATATATATATATATATATATATATATATATAGTCAAATAGGTAATAATAATATATTTTATAGATTTCATTAGATGTCGTCGCTTTAACTCGTCATTTATTCGGAACAAAAATGCTTTCCACTTTGTCCCGAAAGCTCCAATAAATTCATGTATCCTGCATAAAGGAATAAGCTCTCGCGGTGATACGTGATCAGCGTTCTTAGCCGTGAAAGGATTCAAAGCGTTCGATGAGGAAAGAATGGAAAAATGGCTGGGTAGAAGAGTAGCAGTAGAAGAAGAAGATGAAGAGGGAGGAAAAAAAAAAGAAAAACTTACAATCGTATATTATTCTGTATAGAAGGCGGTTCGAAGCGCGCGTTATCGAATATTTTATGTTCAACATTCTAATAATATTCATGAATGGTGACGAATATTTTATTATATATTGAAATTTAAATTTTGTTTTAAGTATTATATTATATAATTAAATTATATTTGTGTTTTTAGTTGAATAAAGAACGGTTTATATTAATATATAATATTTTACATTATTTAAAATTTAAATTTAAAGAGTGATTAAAAAATTTACATGTTTATAGTTTTATATTTTTAGATTTATATACAAAACAAAAAGGTGTCATAAAAGGTTTAATACTGAATTTTTAAAATATAATTTACTTTTAAATTAACAAGAAACTATAATGTAATTTATTTAGCGACATTCTTTTGCCGTTGTTATTACACAACTAAGCTCATTTTATTTATATAAAAACTCGAGACAAAAATTTAATTTTATAATTTTTGTGATAATTTATATAAAATTTATATATTTATTTTGTTTAAGAAAATTCTCAAGTCGTAATTGAAAAAATATATAATAGTATTAAATTATGTATTAAATTGTAGATATTTTTTTTTACATCTATAAAAATTTATATTGAGCTAAAAAAATAAAACGATGAAATTTTGATTGAAATATGTGAACAATGTTAACGATAATGAAAACATAATTATATATATATATATATATGCGTGTTTTGTATACAAAAAAAAACAAATATGTAGGGCACATATTTTTGTGCGCTATAAAACTTTTTGATAACGAAACAAATAAAATTCTTGCATGTATTGCGCGCACATGCAAAAAGGGTTGCTATTCGTCATGTAAAAGGGAAAAGATACGACCACACACACACACACACACACATATATATATATATATATATATATATATATATATATATATATATATAATAAAATATATAGGAAAATATATATACAAAGGGAGCTTTTTTTTCACACATGAAAGGGTTCGATGACGGCTAAAAGTTATCGAATGCGAAAATGTATTCGTATCTCGGCCGCGTAAAGGGGGGGTTTCGGTCTCATTGTATCAATCTAATGCTGTTAGGATAAATAGTAATGATACAAAAGGACTACGGTATTGTTACTCTTCGGACAGATGATTTTCCAAGATCGACCTTCGTCCTTGGTGTCCGTAGTACGATAAGGGCGGCCGCACAGGAAGTCCAATTATCCCTTCAGGCGATGCCGTGCCGAAGTATCGAATCAAAAAAAGGCTCCCTTTTGTGTTCAAACGTATGAAACGTGTGCTAACGTATGTATTTTTATTTATTTATTTAGTTTTTTTTCCTACCGATGTCGTCCAACGATATGCTCTCAATGGTAATGAAAACATTATCCCTTTTTTTCATTTATATATATATATATATATATATATATATATATATGCGTGTGTGAGATATTTGATGATTGTTTGAGATTTGTGTGTAAGCTATATTTCTTGTGTTTCATATTGAAATGTTGTTTTTTTTATATGTGGTATGGATTGTTCGATACTTTACAATGAATAAAAGACAACGAAAAACAATTTTTTTCCTTCAAGAAAACGACTTGACTCTCTCTAGTCTAATCTTCAATCGATTGATGTCAATTGAAAATTTCAGAAAAAAAATATTAAACCCCTTAAAAAATATTGAAAATGTATGTTTATTTTTGATAATATAAAATTTGAATATTAATATTTATATAACAACAACAATCATAAAATAGGAAAATATGTATTATATATAAAAATAATGATTTTATATATAGTAATACTTAAATATAATAAAAATAAATATTAATCTTATAATCTAT
Source organism: Leptonema lineaticorne (assembly GCA_024500535.1). Lineage (NCBI taxonomy): Eukaryota > Metazoa > Arthropoda > Insecta > Trichoptera > Hydropsychidae > Leptonema > Leptonema lineaticorne. Next base: position 3,829,148 of record JANIJI010000061.1, read on the forward strand.
TATATGAGTAGCGTGAAAAAGTTTTTAATATAAAACTACTAGTTGAAAACTTTAACCTGTATGAAATTGTTGAATCAGCACAACTAATTTTACAGGAACTATAGACAAATTGGACTATGATAGTTTGGTCTCTGCTATTGGACTTCTTGTGGATTAATTATCATCTGTTCGAGTATATTTAAATTACTTTGAGCGTGAAACATCTCTATAAACCAAACGGACTGCTAATGAAAACGTCTTCTAGAAATCAATATAATATAAATCCAAAAATATTTACGAAATAATTAGTAATCAATTTAGATAAAACGACACACGTTCATTAGTATAATATAATTAGTGCAATAAAATACGAATCGATTTGTATTGTATTATTTGTCGTTTCGTAAGCGGTAAACGATGAATGTCGTGAATAATAATTGATTATTGATATTGATTGGAAATTCATCGGCAACAATTGATTCTAATATAGCCATAAACATAAGTTGTAATAATACTATAAATTTCGATGTGAATATAATAACTGTTTCTGAGATTGCTCGTATGTGTGAACACGTACCATAGTTATACGATTATAGTTAAGCGATTAACGGTTAATATATATACCGTATATACAGGACGAGTACTAGAAAAACGGACGATTTTTTTGCACACAAAAACTAATTTGTTTTTATAATTAATAATTATCGAAAGTGATATTTTTAACGATATATTTTCAATTAAATAGAAAAAAAATAGTAGCAATTAATTTTTTAATATTTTGGACAAAGGAAGCGTAAACTTATTAAAAAAATCAATCGATGCAATAATTATAAAACAGTAATCTATAATATAATAAACTATTAATTATTGGCGTTCGTTTCAGAAACGCACAGTCGATGCGATAATTAAAAAGTTTTTCGTCGTCGAAGCAAAATAATTAAACTAATTGACGATTGCGATCGTCACTTAATTCGCATCGCAAGTATGTTAAGCAAGATCAAGTTTAAGCGATGTTTGATCCTTTCAGTTTAATTTATTTAACGTTAACCAAACAGTTAACTGGGAAAACCGGCGGCGGGATCAAATAAAGCCTTTGTGTCCGTGCACGGCGAAAAGGGGTAAGAGCTTTCCACCCCGTCTATTTAATTTTACACACACACACACACACACACACACACACACATATATATATATATATATATATATATATATATATATAATCGACCTCCTGCCCCCGAAACGCATAGCAGGAATTTCAATTTCGACGGAGATTTAAATACTTGAAGTTTGTTCGATCTTCGGTCAGAAATGGGGAGGGGCAACATTTTTAGGGGTACAAGCGCAAAGAATCGGCCATTTTAGAACGTTGCTCGTGGAAAATTTCGCGAATTCGCGCTTTCTCCTCAATAATAATATCGCTTCGTTTGGTTCATTATTAAAATGCTTTTGTTCTTAGCGTTTCTAATCGTACAAAGATTCACGATCTATTTATCTATCAAGAAAGAAGGAAATCTTTTTTATTTCTTGAAGTTTCAATAAAGTGGAAATATATATATATATATATATATATATATATATATATATATATATATATATATATATATATATATATATATATATATAAGTGTGTATTTGTCGAGGTTTATTGTTATTTCTTTGTTTTAAGTTTTGGCGAAAATGTGTTTTGTGTATTGAATGTAAGAAAAAAAATTTTTTTTGATATAATTGGGTCAGCACAAAAGGTTACGGCTTCTCAAATTCGGGAAGAGTTTTTTTTAATATCTTGAAAGATATAAAAAAAAACAATAAGGCCTATTCATATTTTTGTTGTTTTAAAAGAGAATTGCGATTTCAATTTTTGCGTTAAATTTGTATAGAATGAGGCAAACAAAAGCATTATAGTAATTGTTTATTTCGTTTGGAAATATTATTTTATATTAATAACAAAATTATGTTTATAAAGATTACTGTTTTAAAATTATATATATATATATATATATATATATATATATATATATATATATATATATATATATATATATTATATATATATATATATATATATTATATATATATAGTGTAGTAAATATATAATATCAACAAATTATCATCCGTTACTGATTTAGTGATGATTTATAATCGTAGAAATATAAAATTTACTTGTGTTTTTTGTACTTTTTTTTCAAGAGAAAAAAGACATGGAATTGGGAATCATCTGAAGAAGTTTTATAGAAAATCTTATAAAGATAATTTTCTACAAATCTTATATATATATTTTTTTTTCATTTTTTGTCCTCGATTCCTCGATTTGTTGAAATTATATTCCGTTTCTGAAAATCTATATTTTATTCTATTATTACGAAGTTCTATGAAATGCTTTATCATTATTTAAATGTCGTAAAAATTACATTCTCTTTTTTTTAATTTTCATTTAGAAACGTTTAAACATTTTAGCAATAAATTTATTAAATTGATGGTTTAATATAATTTATTTAAATATGTACTAAAAAAATATTTATATTATGATTTTTAAAATAATAAACTATTAAGCAAGATGTTTAAAATATGAGATATTTTGTTATCTTTAGAATCTGTCAACATCTTTTGATTATAACCCTTTCGTAGATTTATTATAAAGGACACCTGTTTATATATTATATACGGTATAAGTAAAGATAACACTAACTTCTGAATATCAGATTTCGGAAACTTGATTTCAACGAGAGTTTGTGGAATGTTAATTTTCAGACATAATAAACAGATTGATAGATTCTATTATATTCTAAAGATTGAGTGATGAAAATTTTTATAAAAGCTTTCAAATTTTATATCGTCTAAAATGAATGAAAAACTTGAAATCAAGAAACAATGTCTCAAATGAAAATCATATTTAAATTTCTTTTATTTATAATAATAGTATTTTTTTTTGTATTATTTTTAATTATTAATGGATTAATTATAAAAAATTACGCCGTGAAAAATATTAACAGCGTAAATTGGGATTGTTCTGCGCTTTCGCATTCGCACCGGGGCGGGTAATTAATTAAAAAGTAATTTTGCGGACGACGTTTACCCTTTTTATTTCATTTTTTTTATTTTGTTTTTACCCCCCCCCCACGTTCTCTGTACTTTTTTTTGCAATTTTTTTTTTCGGAAATTTTACACACAAATTAGTCGACTCATCCGCGAGTTATTACGTACCGGTGGTCGGTGAAAATGAAAATAAAAAATAAAAGAAAAAAAAATGGGGGAGCCCGTGAAAAAAAAAAGGTTAAACATTATGTGATTAATGCCTCTTGTCGAGCGGGAGACATTAAAAAGTCACGAGTGTGTGTATGTAAATTTTTGGAATGTTCAAACGTGTGGTTATTAACGATTTGCCTATTGAAATTGCGACGTGTTGATTGATGAAATATGCCGTAATATAATAAAATAAATAAATCGGAAAATTGGACACATTTTTAATGTTGAATATAAAATAATGAAAATTTTTCAATCGTTGTACTATGTGCGCAGAAAAGTGTAAAGGCGAAACGAGTCGGTCGAAAAAAAGAAAAAAAAATGAGGAGAAAAAGATGAAATCACGAGGAAATGGAAGTTTTTCTTGGGTGTACGAGTGAGTTATGTGGCCGTTGAAATAATAGTGAAAATGAACGATTAGTCTCCAGGAAGGAAAATATTTATTTTTCCCGGATCAGGTCCAACGGTGAAGATAACCAACGTTAAATGGGTTTACAGACGCTTCGTGTCTGGAAAGGCTTGAAAATGTCACAAGTCGACTTGGTTATTTTTTTATTATTATAAAGCCTTCACCTTTTCAGATGTTATATATTATATAATAATTATGATCGAATATATTGAATATTTATATATATATATATATATATTTTTTTTTTTTCACATAATATTGTGATCAAAAAGAAAAGTGAATTTGTTTATAAAATATAAATTTTTTATTTATTCTTCCAAATCAATTTCGTCCCCTTCAAAGTAATTCCCGTCCGATAAAACGCACTTTTGTCAACGCTTTTTCCAGTCGTCGAAATAGTTTTTTTCCGGTATAGCCTTCAAAACCCTCTTCGATTCAGTTTTTATTTCCTCAATCGTGTCAAAACGGCGTCCCCGCATTAGCCTTTTGTGTTTGCTGAATAGCCAGAAGTCGCACGGAGTCAAATCAGACGAACACGGTGATTGCCGAACGACATGAATCGAGTTTTTGGCAAAAAGTCGCGAAGAACCAATGCAGTATGACATGGTGCATTATCTTGATGAAGGAACCAACAGTTGTAAAAATACGTATAATTCGGAGATAATTAAACCTTTTGGCAAACGGACACTTGGCAAATATTATAGATATTTATTAAATGACAATTTCACCTTACTCTTTGATCACAATAGTACAATACATTAGTCACACATATATAAATTATTTAAACTTATCAAACGCATATTATTTTTTTGCCTTTTTGTTCTATGTTTAAAAAAAAATGATTCAACATAAAATATTTAACTAAATAATCAGTTTCACTGATATACTGTTACATATTTTGATCAAAATTTGAACCGGATTGTCTTACAATATGTCACATGGTTACATGTGCTTATATATATGTACGTACATATTGCGGAATTATATTGCGTTGCGGAATTACATTCTAACACCTCAGATGTTGGTTGAAGCATTCAAATAATATATATATGAAAATACACATATATAATATATATATATTGTGAACAATATACGTATATATTTGTTATTACACCGAGAATTATTCTAGTAATAGTTCAAGCGATAATACTGCAGGATAGCCTTGTGCTTTAGTTCTGAACTCAATTCTGAGCAAACACCAAGAATGAACACCGTTTTCTTCATCAAATAGAAAGTTGTACGTAGAAGAAAATTGGCGAATCGACGTTATTATTATTGCTCGAATGCGAACTTATGAATTATTATTTTTTATACAATATATATATAATATTATATATAAAAATCGATTGCGATTGATAATGAAATAAAATTTATATTTTAATAATATTTTGGTCGATGTTGATTTGATCTCATAGAAATTTATGAATTAAAATCACCATAGTATATTTGTGATAAAATTTTATCATATAAAATATCCATAAGTAATATTATATATTTTAATTTCGTAATAGATTGTGATGTCAGAAAAATATTATGATTATATAAAAAAAATAATTAACAATAATTTAATATATCAATTCGACATATTTTTGGAAAAGAAATTAATATTTAATATATAAAAAAAATATTGATATTCTTCAAATATTTATTATATATCATATATTTATGAGATATATAAAACGAAACGATTTCATTGTCTTCAATATTTAACTTGATTCAACATTAAAAATAAATAATTTAAAATTTGACAGTTATTTCGTAAACTATATAAATTCTATTCATTTAAATAAAAACTCGATTACCAGCAAGATGTACACGCGGAAAAACAAAAAAAAAAGAAAAGCTCATATTTTTCCGAATTTTCTTTTTCATAAATTATATATATAACATTATATATATTTTTTGTCTCTTATGACACAATTCATTACCAGAGATAGGGTTTCAATTACGTTTCGTAATTTATGCAAAGGGAATATTTTTCGCTTACAAAGCTCTCATATTATGGGGTATGTGTGTGCTCGTGTGTGCGCACAACGCTCCGCAAATTTATTTTCATTTGTCCCATAAGAGATATTACTATTTACTCGTGACGTGTAACGGAGCGTTTTTCATTTTTCATGACACATCTTCATTTGGACGAAATGAAATCGTTACCTGTGTCATATTGGGAATAAATTGGACAAACGCTTTTATTTATGTATTTTTTTTTCTTCTACTTCATCTGCTTTATACATTAAATATATATCTTTATATATATATATATATATATATATATATATATATATATATATATATATAAAGATATTTTTTTTCTTGGCTGAACCACGAAAAGCCGCCGTATTTTCGTTGTGTTTTCGTTGAAAAAAAAATTTTTTTTTTCTCTCCGATCTTTCGTTTTTTCTCTCTCCATTTTCAAAGTACGAGTTCAATATTAAACGCGATACTAAGATTAAAGAAAGCTGGAAATGAAATCGAAAAAAAGAAATCGATTTTTTTCCACTATTGACGTCCCAGTTATATAATGATATATATATATATGTTAAATATAATAAAAATAACATTTTTTTTAATATTTAAGTACTTGTGAAATTAAAAATATTTATATTTAATCAATCAAACATATTAAAAATACAATATTCGATATTTACATATGAAATTAATACATCTATTATTTAAAAGTAAATTAATAAATTCATATATAGTATGCAAATTATTTATTATAAGTAATTCAACTATATTTTTTAAATATATTTATATAGCATCTTGATAAAAGTATACGATTTTAATAACTCAAACTTTCAGATATCTTTTTCTATAAATCATAATATAAATTTTATACATAGAATAATAATATTTAAAACATAATTTATTTTATCACATTATAAATATACGATACAGAGAATTTCTTAAATATGAAATCACATCACTTTAAATTTACATGTATGTAGATTGCGATTTTTTTAATGCAGACATTGATTCGTCAACATCGGGTTAAATTTATATTTAAATCGAAAATAAGATGAAATTAAAAAAAAAAAGATTTTAATGGCATTAGAGACTTGATGCGCCATAGTGGTTAATTTTACGGCGAATTTACTTTTTAATTTGTCTTAAAAAATTGGATTATATCAATTTGGGTCACGTTTTCCGAGTGCACGAAAACGTTTACATTGCGTTTGCGCCACCGACAACCAAATCTCATTACGAAACATTTACTATATATATATATATATTTTTTTTGGTGAAAATAAAAGGAAGGATGGGGTACGGTTTCGATTTCAATTCGCTCAAATCCTATTTGCGGAAAGGACGAAAATGCGTCTTAAAATGTGCGCGAGTTTTAAAATTTACGCCGCTTAACAGCTAATTCGAATATTATTATTACATTTCTATCAATGCTGATTAATATTGATATGAAAATATTGTTCGATATTATATTTGATATTAGTTCGATTATATTATATATAAAATAATTATAAAATATTGTACGATAAAATATGATATAAAAATTTTAATAAAATCTACAATAATCTATTTTTATATATTTTTTTCAGATAAATAAGCTCCAAAAAAAAAAAAAACACCGAAGGATAGGAAGGAGACGTTTTCGAAGTCGATGCCGAAACTCGGCTGTAGTGATGGCTTTATATTTTTGAGATCCATTATTCGCGAAGGCAGCCATCAAAAAAAAAAATGTATTGAAAGGAGGCACGGTAATTTTCTATGGTTATTTTTCATGGGAAAATTATGTCTCGAGTGGCGGCTTATCAGTTTTTTTTCTTCTTCTTATACTTCTTTTTCTTCATCTTTTTCCTTTCGTCGGTCGGTTTTTCTCTTCGACTTTTCCGACGGATACACAACGACATTTCGTTTTGTGTGCCGAGGAAAGATGATTATGAAAACCTCATCGTTCCACTGGCACCACTTAAATATATGGAGACGAGAGATGTCTATCTTTTCGAGCCCGCTACTTTGCCGTTCCATTCTTTTCTTTAACAATAATACTTTTAAAAAAAATAAAGAACGAAAGAATGAAAAAAGAAAAGAGGAGACGACTCTAAATAGCGAGTGATCTTGACGAATATATAAACCTCGCATTAGGGTGATGAAAGCGTTAAAAGAGATTGAAGGGGAGAGCTACTCCGCTAGAAGAGAAATAATAATGAATATAAATAAACAAGCGTTGAAGAGATGGGTAGAAACATTTGTCTGATGGAAAACTCGGCAGCAATTGAGATTCGACATTGTTTCAACCGTTGTAAATTGCGGTTTTTGGACGGTTTCGCATTAGTTTGGCTTCATTAAGTCAACCGTAATTCCTCACCGTAAGCAGTTTTGAACGTGGCATACCGGTTAAAACTATTATTAAAATTTATATTTGACGAGGAGTCGAGACTAAGAACGCGCCTTAGTATGGTTGGTCTTCGTGAGGATTTATTTAGCATTAAAACTGATCCGGGATGATCTCGGTTGTTGGATTAACGATACGCCCGTAGCGTTTAATTACACGTGTTAAGAATATAGCCGGTTTTCAGCCGGATGAGAGAATTCGGCATTTTCCACACGAAACAGATTAATCTTCCTCAATATCGAAGACGATCGTTTTTCCCGTACAAACTTAGAAAACGGACCATTTTTCATCATATGTTACTGCCGATACGTTCGATCGTTTTTCCGACGCTTTTCTTTTCGGTTCTTCGACGGACGCGTTTGTATTTTTCCTCGTTTATTTCTATCGGCTTGTTTTTTTTTGCACCGCCCTATACGAGTGCTGTGTATTTTTTTTTGTTTGTTTGTTTTAAAAACGGACGTTGCACGAGATAAAAGTCGCTTCCAATTGTGGCGTACGCCGAGTTAATTTATAAGTGCTGTTCGAAATTGAAACACGCGATCCGCAAAAGTCGAAACTAACTCAAGTATCGAACCTTTCAATATCACGCGAACCTTAAATAAAATATTATATTTTTAATGATTTCTTCATTTCGTACATCTATATTTTATTATAAAGGCCATATATTTTTTTTATGTACTGAAATATTTTTAACTTTTATAGATTAATTATGTCGAATATTCGTTCATTTTTAATTTAAAAAAAAAGTTATTTTTTATGATATTATAAAGAAATTGTAAGTTTTAAAATATTATTATATATTGGTTCACCGTGTGTGTTAGATCATAAGAAGTACATATATTTTTATTATATATTTAATAAATATAAAAAAATATATATTTATGTCATAAAAATAAATGAATTAAATTTTATTAAAATGAAGTTGAAATTAAAAAAATGAAACAAATGAAAAATAATAAATTTTAATTAATTCAAATGATGATTATAGAAAAGAATATTAATTTTAAAATCGTGTATAATATATATATATATATATATATATATATATATATATATATATATATATATATATATACGATTATGGTGAGAAAAAGTTTTGTTATGTTCTATTAAAGTCTTAGAGGCGAAAAGTATGGTATATTGCTTTAATAATCGTACCTTAAGAGACTATTAGATAGTAAATGATGAAATATTTGTATGAAATCATATAGAAATAAGATGAACTTTGATATGGCAAAGATGTATATTTTCAATTGTAATGATCATTTAAGATTAAATTGTAAAAATTAAGTAGCATTTGATGAAAATAAATACTACACCATTGTCTACGTATAACTTTTAGAAGCGTTAGCATTATATATATATATATATATATATATATATATATATATATATATATATATATATATATATATATATATATATATATATATGAAAAGAAAAGTATTCAAATAGAAAAATATAAGAAAATTTATATGAAAGTGTCATAAATCCAAACGTGAAACCCGGTAAATCATTATGCGTCATAATTTAATGATGGCATTCGAACAGTCGAGTGGTTTCGTTATTTATGGTTGGGCATAGGGGTCTAACATGGGGGTCTTGAATGTGGGCGGTCCGCCCACCTTGAACCGTACGATAGCCGAACTCGCCCGCCGACATTCAATAAGTATGAAGTTGTAATTAGTTTTTGTTCGATCTCATCAGGTCTAATATATTTTTTTTTCTGTATCGTTAGCAAACAAGTAAGAAGTTGTCTGCCGTGTGTGAAACTAAGTGTCAGGTAGGGTGAACTCGTAGAAGAAAAGTTTCATCTCGTGTCCGAAACTTCTTACCTTGATAAGTAAGAAGATCTATTCCCCTGTTGCTGTCGTACCTCAGATATTATATTCGTATATATATATATATATATATATATATATATATATATCAAAAAAATATTTATTTTAGTTTAGTAAAAATAACATTACCTAAACATACCTATTCTTATTGATGAGGGTAGTGAATTATTATTTTTTCATTTTCATATAATATAATTTGGATTCTATTAATATTTATGCTAATAAATTTATGAACGTGCTCATTAGATTAATAATATATATTCAATTTTTTTTATTTATATCTTGATTTTGTAATATGCATTTAAAATATATCATTTTTCATTGATTGCATGTATTAATATATATATATATATATATATATATATATATATATATATATATATATATAGACAAATATTACTAGAAATTTTTCGATAAAAATCAGGTAATTAAAAATATTAATACTATATTATTTTAATTATATAAATTAAAATTATATTGATTTGTAATAATTAAATTAGTCCTTAAAGCTTTAAAATCACTGAATATATAGATATATATATATATATATATATATATACAATACGTAATTTTCTTCAATACAAATAATTATTAATTATTTTGTTTACCTTTGATATATATATTAAACGGAAAGACATTCAAAAATACTTTATATTATATTTAAAATATTATACTATAAATGTATACATTATATAATACTAAAAATAATAAGATTACACTCAGAATGGTTGAATCACTTCGAAACTTTTTATATAAGTGTAAATATCGTGCACTTTTAAAATTCAATCTAATTTCTTTCCATTCTTTTTTAATGTATAATAATGAACCTTTTGATTTTTCAATTAAGTATTATAAAACGATTATTCAATATTATAATTGTAACGTTTAACTATAGTTTGAATCGTTCTAGAAACGGGTACAAAAATTTAGCGGTAGCCGATTTCGTGATAGTATGCGCGGATTTATTTAGTTATTTGCGTCGAAGAAAAAAAAATCTTTTCGTGTTTGTTTGATGGATTAAGGCAAAGGTCGAGGCGTTTTCCGACGAAACGGGTCAAGGTCTGCATAATATCCGCCCGCCATTCCTCAGCCCCTATCGCCGACTTCGAACGATGTATATGCATATATTTTCTTATTTTTTTTTTTTACTTCTTGCTCGTCAAAAAGAGGAACTCAACCATTTCTCGACAGAAGCGTAGCAAAAATATACGAGAGAAAATGTATAAAAAAAAATCAAAAGGAAAAACGACGTCTGAGGGTGGAAAAATCGACCGCCGGATTCAACTTACGTATGAGGGACGTGTTGATTCGGAAAAATCGTTTCCGTCTTCGCTTTTCCATTCGTACATTTATCGGATATGGATTTCGAGTCAAATTATGGTATTTGAATATTATATATATATATATATATATATATATATATATATATATATATATATATATATATATATATATATATATATATATATATATATATATATATATTATAAAAAGAAAAGAAAGATGCACTCAAAAGCTTATATATATATATGAATATTTTTATTTTTTCAAAATAAAATGAAACTGAACAATTTTATTAGATTATATATATTATTGTGTAGTATAGTTATTTTATAGAAAAATATTTTTAATTATGTTATAAAAAAATAATCATAAATTCGATATAATTAAAATGTAATCACATAATGACTACTTTCAAATTCTTCACATTTTATTCATAAACATAAAGTATTAAATTTCTGTATTATTATAATTTTTAATGATCATATTTTTTCAATATAAATATAATGGAAATTTTAAATATTTCACGCTTATTCAAAAGGAATAATTTGATTGTATTCTGAAGCTTTATATACCCTCTCGACTCGACGAAAGTTTTCTGAATATCACTTTTATCTGTTGGCTTTTAAACCTACCTCATTTCATATACAAATATGTATATATATATATATATATATATATATATATATATATATATATATATATATATATATATATATTTCGATAGGTCTGAACTTTGAGGTTTGGTCCCCGGGGTGAGTTTGAACGAGGTACTCTTTTGTAGTGAGTGTGTGAGGGGGTTGGAGTCTTTTGTGTATCAAACTGGCTAGGGGTTGGCAGGAAGTATCCACTGAGGATGTCGTCGTCTCTGGAGTTGGAGAAGATATCGCTCTTCAAACTGGTCGAGTTGAGCGCTTGTACGAGTGCCTGGGTTCCTTTTGTGGCCACCGTTGCGTTTCTGTTGTTTAATTCTTTTTTCCTCCCGGTTTTTCTTTTTCATCCACTTTTACTCGATGCCGTTTCAACCCTCTTTGCTTCTTCCTAGTTTTTCAGATTTTTCGTTCGAACGGAAAACAGCTTCGAGCACTGTTCGTTTCTTAATACAATGTACAAAAATTTATTTATATTTATTGTACATCTAAAGACATTATATTATATATAAGATGGAAAATTATCAGAAATATAAATATTAGAATGCTTTAAATGATAGTATGAGATGATCTCCGGTTAAATTGACTGATTTGTACGCGATTTAGTTTTTCGCGAACGATCAATCAGCGGTTGGATGGCTGTTTTAGCTGTGATCGGTCACAGATTGTTGACGACCTCTGCTATAGTTTTGAGCGTGACGTTGGCCGGATATCGGTAAAGCGGTTGTCTTGTTAGCCTAATGGATTACCCGGTAAGACACAGGCCTTCTAATATATATATATATATATATACAGTAGGAGTCCGCTTTTTCGCGTTCGACTCTATTGCGTTGATATCGAGTTCGATTTTATCAAAAATCGTACGATATATTATAACGCTTTTCATGAAAGACGAAGTTCAATAAATCTATATTTTCTTTTTCGCGTCGTCTCCTGAAGATAGTTGGCCATCCATATGGCTAACGAAACTTTCAACACAGCCATTCGTTTTATTGTTGAACAGTTGATCTTTTCCTCTGAATTTTTATCTAAAATAATCTGGAGAAGACCGTATTTCTCATGATATGGCCGAGGTATTGAATTTTTCTTAATTTAATCGTTTTCAATTAAATTAAGAAAATCACTACTTTTCGAAGACTTCCGAATGGTTTTTGATTACAAAGTCTGTTATCTATGATTCAGCACTATATAGAAAAAACATAACATCTAAGCATACGTATTTATAATTCCATGCTTGTTCTCTTAGACGTTAAAAACTTTTTATGACTATGAATTGCATTTTATTATAGCTTGTATTCTAGAACGAATCTTCTTCTTGGTGTCGTAGATTCCAGTTATATATATCCATAAATTTATATAGACAAAATCATTTATTAAAATTTTGATTATATTACAGTATATCTAATGTAAAGAACATAAAAAAATATATAAATCCTTTTAGAATCTAGAAGAAATAAACTGCGAAAGATAAATGAAGAGCTGGTTGGTACGGTTTTTGGGGTATAGAAAGCTCTATATATATATATTTTTCTTTTTTTGCCGCTGGCGATAAACGATTGGTAACGTGTTTGTTTTGGAGGCGGTTCCGAGGATAGACCCCATGTTTAAACATCGGACTTAGACGACAATAAAACCATTAGGCCACCGGGTGTTTCATAAGAGATAAGCCTACGTTAGGCGATTGTTTACTTCGGGATGGTCACTTGTGCCGAATGTGTACCGTTCGCCCTTAATGCACGTACCCTGAATTTTTTCTCCGATTAAAAATTGTACGTCTATTCTATGCTATATAACGTTTAGTACGGGTTTATATTGTTTATGTTGTATGTGTGTGTGTGTTTGATGATGTTGCATTTGGTTTTGATGTAGTAGTTTTTGTTTATTGTGCCATTGTGACGGTCGGTAGTGAATTTGTGACGATGTTTCTAGATATGTTTTTGCTTTATATGACAATAAAAAACAATATAAATGTAGAATATATATATTTAATAAAATTTATATTAAAAATAATTTACTAAAAAAAAAATGATTTAATTATTCAAACACTTCTCGTATTCAGATATAAATAAAAAAAATGAAAATTTTTAGAAATGAATTAAAAAATAGTTTATAAAATATATAACTATCAATATATTGAAAAAATATTAAATTTTCATTCAATAATACTATTCACAATGCTTTTAAATTAATTAATGTATTCTATTCATTGAAACCTTTTAAGAATATAGAAAATCTATTTCAACAAAATTATAGATATAACATAGTAATTTGAAATATAATTTTCATACGATATTTTGGAAATTAAATAAAAAAAGCTAATGATTCACGTGTTTTTTTTACAGATTTATACTATGCATAAGTTAGTTATGTTTACGTTACTATTTTCATACTGAAAATTATTTATTAAAACCTCGCACGAATTGTTCAGTTTTTCGTATAACTTATTCTCATTGTAAATATTTTATTGTGCACCTTCTGAGGGTCGCATTCATGCTTTTCTTGGACATTTATCTTCGTAGTGCTCTTAACTTGATCAAAAAAGAAAAAGAAGTCGACGGAAACGGCGGTGGAAAAACTCGCTATTTTTTTTCCTCTTCCATTCTTATTTTCATTTCAACCCACTTCGGAGTGAAAATTTTCAGCATCAGACCGGCGTGTTTTCTTGTTTGATTCGCGTTTAAGCGTCTCTTTAACGAGATATTATTCGATTTCGAATTAATTTAGTTTATTAAATAAAGAAAATAATTTTATTTATGATACAATTTTATTATTGTTGATTTATTTTTAATGAATGAAAATTATTTTATATTATTATATATATTGTAAATACGGTATCGCTTCGTATCAATGTCACATAACGTGACACGAGTTTTTAGAAGTGGATTTGGATTTAATTCCACGAAATTTTCGTTGTCGTCGTGACAAATACGAAAATGAAATCTTGCATTTATATCATTTGAAGAGCTTTTCATGTTATATTCATGCCATATTTTCCATTCCTTCGGATGTAGTAAGAGTTTTATTTGCGATACGTACACCATATGGTGAACGTTGGCATTTGTAATGCGACACTATTATTCTGTCATGTATATATTTGTATATCAAAAGTAGTTTTTACTATGAAATATTATATATTTGTATATGTATATATATATATATATATATATATATATATAAAGTTTTATTAGTGTATAACCTTCAACTTTGCAAACTGTCATGCGGAAAAATCGTATCTTCGAAATATAATATCAACGTAAAATAAGAAGCGCTCTGACGATATAAAGAATAATCGCGATAAAATGCAAATGAGTAATTTAAGAAAAGAATAATTCAGAACGTTTTCCCGGAAAAAAGAATACAAAGAGTACAATTTCCGAGTGTTTCGCAGCGGCGTGAAATATTGTTTTATTGAAATAAAATCATAATCCTGACGCGGAGACGGAGAAGACGAAGACCTTTTTATATGAGATTCTCGCGCGCAAAAGACTGAATAATGAGATTCAAATAAACACCGTATAATAATGATCTTCGGGGGAAAAAAAAATGAAAGAGAGAAAAATGAATAAAATAAAATAACGAAAGGAACGAAATAAAAAAAAAAACGCTAGATTGAAGTGAAAGAGGGAAAGACGCGTGGAACAAAAGGGAAAAGAGAGGAAAAACGAAAAGAAAACGGCGAGTGGAAAAGGAAAAGTGTCGATACTGTGGAAAGACGGTAATAAGCGGACGTTCGTAAAAAATGCAGATAAGTAAATGTTTAAATATTATATAAATCGAATTGGAAATTAAATAAACGCCGTTATTCGATATACATATATTATATATATAAATATTTTTTTAAATATTTTATCGTACAATTTGACATAAATGGTGAAAAAAATGTGTTATTTTTACCATTATTATAATATATATATAAAATTTCAAACATCGAACAATATTTATCATATTTTATTTTTAGATATATTTACACTTAAATAAATTTAATTTAAAATTATTCATATGTTATTAATATATTGTAAATATAAACACGACGTGCAATTAATTAAATTCACACAGTAAACCTTTAATTAATATTTGTAAATAAGCATTTCGAAGCTTATTTACAAACTCTGGTACGATGCATTGTTTAAGTTGTGGTTTTGTACTATAATGCAGTTTAGTTTGTGTATAATTATTAACGATATAAAGTTAACTAAAGCTAGATATAATTTATCGCATACTAATATTTAAGAACGGTTATCACG
Source organism: Leptonema lineaticorne (assembly GCA_024500535.1). Lineage (NCBI taxonomy): Eukaryota > Metazoa > Arthropoda > Insecta > Trichoptera > Hydropsychidae > Leptonema > Leptonema lineaticorne. The sequence goes on from JANIJI010000061.1 coordinate 3,845,143, forward strand.
ATAATATATATATATATATATATATATATATATATATATATATATATATATATATATATATATATATATGCTCGTGATATTAATTTTGATTTATATTGTATAGTATAACTTTAATATATTATATATAAACTTAATTTTATTTATATTTTGAAAAATGTAAATTATTGTACGAAAATTGAAAAATTATAATGCATAGTATTTTTTTTTCTTTTACACGAATGTAATTAAATCGTTGTATCATTTGTAATGAAGTGGCTTCTTGGAGATACGAAATGATATGGCGTATTAATCAAAAGAATACACTCTGCCTGCGAGGGAAAATTGTAATGTGAGTGTTTTTTCTTTTTTTTTTCATCCCTTTTTGGCTCGAAAAGAGAAAATGGGACGAAAATAGAGCAAAAAGGGGGGCGGGGTAGGAGTGCGGAAGGTGTGCGGGGCGGCGAACATAAAGAGAGAAAGAGACGGGTCGCTGGAGATTTTCCCGCTTTTCGTTCGGAAAAGCGGAAAATATTTGCGAGGCGCGGAAAAGCCCCTTTGTGTCAACATTTTCCGACCGAGATTCGACCGTGAAAAACTCCGGATAAACAAACGCTTCGATTCTCTCTTCCCGTACGCCGAGTTATTATTGTTTGCTTATTGAAATTTTACACCTCAAATAACTACGTGATGATTTGACGTTATTTACGTGGGACCGTTCCATCATAAGTGTGTGTGTGTGTGTCTGTAAAATATAAGTATAATATGGTCTATTTGAATATCTTGGTTATTATGTAAAATTTTCAATCGTGGGCGTAGTATTTTTAGATATTATTATAATATTTATAGTTATGTGATAATTATAAAAGAATAATTTATATTTTTGGTGGGTGATTTTTTATATAACGCCATCTGTTATTAGCAAAACACTCAAAATATTTATATGACGCAATTATATATTTGAACTTTTACTATTCAAATAAATCTATATCTTCAAAATTAAGTAAAAATACTTGACAATTTTTTATGGTACCATATAAATATATTGAAAAAAAAAAGATGATACTTTTATTATTACCAATCTTAAAAATAATATTAGTAATAATAAATCATAATACAATATCAATTATAGGTTAAATTTTTTAATAGTTTTTTTACAACTATATAAATTGTCATTTTTTTAGTTCAATGTAATAAAAATTACGTAAAATCATTTACGTAAAAATACATAGTTATATTATAATTTAAAAATACACAAATTTATTTTAAAACGGGAGTGAAAAACGAAAAATATCTATAGTTTTATACTAATTAATTTTTCCATTCAAAAATAAATTTCATCAAAACGGTATATATTTTAATTTAACTAAGCGCCGTTTTCATTGTTGACCGACCCTTCATCGTATATTTTCATCCCCGGCTTTCGTTTATGAATAAAACGTGGCTATTTACTTTTTTTTTAATACGAAATTATAATTAATAATATTTTTCGTTATTCATAATACACTTAAATAAATTTCTTTTCGAGAAATTCTCTAAACGCTTCCGGAAAATTACGTTAACCCATCGAAAAATCATTTGCTTATTTTAACGCATTAAGTTAAAGCGACTCGAACGAATACGTTTTCGACTTTCCGCGAAAAATCGTCGCACATTCGTAAATAAATAACTTTTCTTTTTTCAAATTTATTTCAAACACTTACAGATGCTACGAAATAATATTATATATATATATATATATATATATATATATATATATATATATATATATTATAAAAGCGAAAAAAAACAATAATAGCAACATATATATATATATATATATATATATATATATATATATATATATATTTAAAGTGAACTCTCAGTCACGAAACCGTCTCCATAGAAAAGAAAAATTGTACGTGTCGCGGAATATATGAATATTTAAAACTTATTACTTTCACTCGAATAAGCAAAAATTCTCCTAACACACCCCACAATAATACAATATTACATATATGTATATGGTATATATATATATATGTATATATTTAAAATATATGTTTGCCGTAATAATAATAACGAGTACACGTTGTATTATTCAATATCGAAAAACAAGTATTCGTTCAAAACGTAAACTGATTTCAATGTTTTTTTTTCTCCATATTGAATCGACTTATAAAAATCATAAAGTGCCAATTATAATAGTTATAAGTGCGAATCATTATAAATAATAATAATTTAAATATTTTCTATTTATATTTCGATAATATAAAAAATCATATGTCTGAGTTAAAATATATATTTTTGATTATAAATGATATATTCTATAAAAAAAAAAAAATAAGATATAATTATATTTTTAAGATTATTTATATACAAATTGACTCAATTATTTATAATATTATTTAATATTTGATAAATATATTGATTGGTAAGTAAAAATTAAATAATATATCGTGTGCAGTGGCGTACCTAGTTTATTGATCTTTTTTTGGAAAGTACGTTTATCTTTTCGTTCCCCTTATACAAATATGCAACAAAGTTTACCAAATTTTCTTGAACGCTTTAAAATATGCACTTTTAACGACACTTGTTTGTTTTGTTTTTAGGAAAGTGGCACCTGATGTGCCATCCACCATACTATGTTATCACAGTTATTTCATCCCCATTTGCCATAAAATAAATTTTAATAGACTATTGATGTATATATAAAAAATATATAATAAAATATATAGTTATTATATATCGTATATTAAAATTCAGTAGATAAAACAAGAAAATTCATATCGTAACAACAAAATATATAAAGATGGTTTCGTAGTGAAAGTATTTGTACGAGGCAATCTCATCCCGAATAAAGTTAGCAATGTCCATAGTTCAAGGGGGAAAAACGTTGTAACGGAACCCATAGAAGTTCCCGTTGACTTATTCAGCATCCAAAAGAGGCTTCCTGTTCCAGCTTTCAGATGAGGGGGTGTGGGACGTTTGGGGGGCGGCGGCCCGTTTTCCTCCCGAATATCAAATGTTTCCCATTACTGAGGGATTACGATTAATGGGCCGCTACAATATGTTTCCTATAAATCCGGGACTCGTTCCATGCGAACCCGTCGACTTCGGTTCAGGGTTTATTAGACGTTCGGGAATATCGGGTTACCGCGAACCGGACCGGAAAAAAAAATAAAACTTACCGTTATTCAATATCCACATATTCTATAATACGTTCGTTAAGTTTTAATTGCTTTTGTACAATTCTGAATATTACTAGTTCGATTATGAATGATTTTATGTTACGAAAATTGCGTAACGATAGAAATATGAAAGTATTACTTAAATCGAACTAAATAATTTTAAACAATTCATAAAATTATATAGTACGATACGCCTATATCGGAGATGGGGAGTTTGTGACCTTAAGGTCGTATACGGCCTTTTATTTACTTGTATGGTGAAAATTTTCTGCTGTTATTTTTTTAAGTATTTTATATCTGAAATGTATATATTTTGGTACATATTGAAATTTGCGGCCTTTAGTCGTTTCCACAAGAGACCATTGCTGAAAAGTGGCCTTTACAAGCAAAAAGTTTCCTCATCTTTAGACTTTATATATATATATATATATATATATATATATATATATATATAATGATTCACGATTAAGGGTAATATTATATTATAAATCATAATTTTTGGTGTGATTAATTATAAAATTTGTCTAAAATAACTCGTTACCCTAACATATTAGAGACAAGTTGAAATAACTAATTTCCTATTCTAACACAGATTTATTATATAATATATCAGAATATATAAATTTTATATATTGAACAAAATATTTACAATATTCTATAAATATTCATTCGCCGTAAATAGTCCAAAAATTTGATACGGAAATTTGACGTCAAAAGTTGAAGAGCAGCAAAAAAAATATATAAATATATACATATATATATATATGAATAATATATAAATGAAGCTCGTATAAAACGGGTTAATTAAATGGAATTTATCTGAATTTTCGAGTTAAGGACGAACGGAATTAAATTTAAGCGGGGAATTTGTTGAAAGTTATAAGCGGCCTCATTTATTATTTTACACTATGCTTTTAACATCTACGTTTAAAATCTTCTTCGCCGTTTTATAAGCGCTAAAAGATATTATTAATTTTTATCATAATATAATGGAAACGATGATGCGCTAAAATTAATATTACGTACGTTATTATTATTATTATAACGTGTGGAAAAAGCTATTAGTAATATGTTTATTAAGCGTTTTACGGTTTAATAACGTGATAAATTTATAATTTTCTTGAAAAAAAAAATTGTGTATATAAAAATTTTACCTGTCAGATTGAACACAGGTGGTCGATATATGAGAAATTGTTCAATCTAAGAGGTATGTTAAAATTTTAATAATATTAGATTTTTTACTATAACTATAATTTTTATTATAAAATTATACATTTACTATCATTGTATTTAATCAATTGTTGCAGGCTTTGCGTTTTCTATTTGATGTTTGTATAGTTGCTGGCGAACACAATTTAATACTGTAGTAAAATCTTTTAGTAGCAAAATCTGTAAGGATTTTTAATGCCTTTTAAAAGCATTTGAAATTGTTGGTCTAACCGGTAGAACATCGTTTTCTTCCATTTCAACACTATTTTTCTTCTCTAATTTAAAAAAATATAACCTCTTGAATGTTCATTCAGTACAAGTTCACTTATAAGGAAATATAGAGTATGTGTTCAGAAACTTTTTATTGTATACAAGTGTTCGTTCAGGATAGGTGTTCAATTTAACAAGTATCATTATAACACAAAAATTTGCATTGATTTGAAGTTGGGTATGATTTTAATAAATTACAAGTGTTATAAGAGTTTATTAAAATATAATTTATATAAATTTAAAAATGATTTCAAACGAAAATTGCATTTTCACTTGGGAAAATTTTTTTTAAAATTCGCATCACGTGTGAATTTCTAAAAATCACGAAAGCTTTATCGACTATCTCGAATTTCTGAATCGTGATGTGTTCACGTGTCCCACAAGATTCGATCGCTTGTTAGCTTATTGCGCTTTTACTGTCGAGGGGCCTTACGTTTATCGAAAGCTCTCTCTCTCGTTTATCGCAACACTGCGAGTTTTCGTTATTAGTAACGATCTCGTTTTACGACAATAAAACGTAATGTCGTCATTTTTTTTTTAATTTTCATTATTATCATACGGGATTAAGTCGCGTCGAACGCGTCGTTTAAAAGTTGTTATTTATTAAAATTTGCCAAAGATTTTATAAGACGTTATTAATGGTATTTATTCGCGCATACATTATCGATCGTTAGTTAATACGTTAGTCTGTAGGTAAAATTTAACGACGTCGTTACATCTTCGACGGTGTTAATTATTGAATAATACGTTGTTCTCATATATATATATTCGGTTTAATACGAAGGCATTGTTATTATGTGGTATTTTGCAATTGAAAATTATGTATAGTAGATACCGTCGACATTACCGAGTATACATTTTGTATGGACAATGTTTATTATGTTGAGAGAAGATTATAGAATATTAAAGGCGGATGTGTGTTTGTTTGATATTTGAATATGTATATTGTGGTGGTATTTTTTTTATTTTTTTTTGGAAAATATTTAAATCCGTTTAAGAATTTATTATATTTAATGGAATTTTTATCATGTTTATAAAGCTTTGTATATTTTTTTTATTATTGATATAGGATTTTATACCCTTTTTTGTTACGGTCATTTAATAAACTAGATTTATATATGGTTAGTATTTTTTTAATAGTTTATTTATTAAAATAATAAAAGCAATTGAGAGTAGCTTTCATTATATTTATATATAATAACATTTATTATTTATATTCGTACTTATTAATTTTTAATGAACAATTTTTGGTAAAAATTTAGTATCGAATTTAAACTTAATTTTTAAAATTTATTATAGAAAATTAATGTAAATAATTATCGAAAATCAAATGGTCGTTATGAATATAATATAAAATATATCAGAAAGACTAGATTGTTTATTGTATTATTTTTCCATGAGAATCTATTTCAGAAATATGGAAAATAAGATGAAAATATATTTCGCTTATTATTACATCAAATTGTTTAGAGTGGCCATTGATCAATACAAAGAAGCCATTTCTATTTGCTCTAATAATAATTCAAGATATAAATTTTCTTTAAAAGAAAAATTGCAAAAAATACTAATAAATATTATTATCGTTATTAAATCAAATATTAATTAACGACATTATCGAATAAACTATTTCATATAGTAAATGAAATTTTATCATATCAATAATAATAATATACGATCACTCGTGCATTTAATATCACGCACGCGCGATTGTCGATATCCAATCGAATTTGCGCGCCATTAGCCAAAGTCAATTTGGCTAATGCTTCCTGCGAAAGAGAGAGAGAGATAGAGAGATAGAGAGAGAGAGAGAAAGTAAGTGTGCGCTTCATAAAAATCGGCAAACGGCGGAAAAAGTCGAGGCCGACGCCTCGCCGATTTCGGACCGGCATCATAACCCCGTCTAACTTGCCCGAGCGAGCGAACGAGCGAGCGAGCGTGCGTGACCTGAGTATCGATAATGTTGATGATTTATTTACAAGAACGGAGACACACGATTGTATAAATTCACCGACGAATAAACGTTTATCATATCCACTCGTGGACGATGAACCGAAACAGAAAATATTATATATAAATAAATAAATAAATATATATATATATATATATATATATATAAGGGTAAATATTGCTCGTAGAGTTTGAGAAGAGTAGATGCGTAGTGGCAATTTTCCGCGCGACGTGGAAAACTCGTGAGCGTGCGTGCGCAAGCGAATTTTCCAATAACTCACTCGTATTCTCACGTAAGAATTGTATCGACACGGGAAAAATTTAAGATGAACAATCTGCGCGCACGTCTAAAAATATGATGCAATATAAGCCTTCAGTGTTTTCCTTTCTATGCGCGATGCGTTTATCGAACGTTAATTTTAAACGTTTCTCGTGAAAATTGACGTTTTTCTTTACTATATATGAAAAATGCGTTTGAAATAAAATCTTAATTTTATATTTTTTAATTTTTAAATTTTGAAAATATTTATGTGTATTAAAATTATATATAATAAAAATATAAATATTATTAATCAAACAAAGGAAAAATGAATAAAAATAATTGTAGAATTTCCACGAAAGACATGTTGATAAATTACATAAAAATATTTTAAAACAAAATAATATTAAATAAAAAATTGAATTGTATACGAAATATTATTTATAAATACATTTGAAAGTTGAAAATATATTCAGGAGTGTTCAACTTTTTATTTAAAAAATATATTAAAATTATTACAAAATAACAGTTTTTGTATGTATAAATAAATACGTCTATATATATTTATAATGTAAAAATAACAAAATTATTTTAAAATTTGTATATAGTAATAAATTATAAATAATGAATATTCACATAAATCCATTTATAATAATAAGAAAAATTCCACTAAAATAGAGAATGCGTAATACATTTTGTGATTGATAATAGTAAGATTCGGCGCGTAATTAATTATTATCATTTCACTTTAAGATATTTGCTTAACGAGATTCAACTATGCAGATAAGTATATATTTAAATTGTAAAGTTTTTAATCATGAATAGTGAGTTTCATTAATTTCCATTCAATATAGATAGTGTCGAATAATGGAAGGGTTAAAAGGGTGAACGTTCAAATATACGCCGAGTCTCTTAAATATTTATACACGAAATGGTCAGTTTATGGCCACGAATATTATTTATACAAGTAAATCACTGTTTATTCGCGTATTTTATAAATGGAGGGGGGGGGGTTTTCTCGTTTATGGTGGATTCTATGGATTTTATTGTTTTAGCGAGGATGAAATACTGCACGAGTAAGAGTCGTGTATGTCGAATACAAAATGTTTTTGTAATAAATTCGAACAGAAATTATTTAGGTGTATAAAATATATATATATAATATATATAAAATAATATAATATATAAAAAAAACAAAAAGGGTAGCTTTATTAAATTTTATATATATTGTAAAACGTTGTATGAAATAATAATTTATGTTATTAAATATTTTATATTATTAGAGTAAAATTAATTTTAAATCCTTAGAATGAAAGCTAAATAACATTATATATAAAGAATAATTTTCCATAATAAGTATTTCTAAATAGTAACATACATATTTTTTTATTTATCTATTGAGTTAAATCATGATATTATTTGAATGTTTTTGACATCTACATTTCAAATTTGAAATATTATTCAATATATATAATAGATATTACAATAATTAAATAAAAGTAAACAGTTAAGGTTTAGACGTAGTTTTGATCCTGGATAATCCAATGTCAAATTGGATTAAAACTAATTTTTAAAATACAATCTCAAGAAAAAGAACTAAAATCACTATAAATTTTTATATACAAATCAAATCTTGTTCCAATATTGAATTTTAAAATTAAAATCGAAATGAGAAATTAAATATTTAATTCATGAAAAAAACGTATTATTGAATAGAATATAATTTCTATTATTGACTTTTGTATTCTTTGAATTGAATAAAATAATGCTTCGAAATCATTATTATTCTTTAATTCTCAAAGTTGTTTTTCATCTTACTTACATATATGGTATACCATATATATTTTTATATAAAGCAATAAATCATCTTATAATATTAAATTTTAATATTTCGCCAAAAATATATTAATTTAAAATGTGACGTAATTCAAACAGACTGATATACGTCATATCATCGATTTTTCGTAAAAATTATTTTATATTAAAAATTTGACTTTTAAATAATACTATTATAATTTAATAGAATTTATATATATATATATATATATATATATATATATATATATATATATATATCGTAAGCAATTTTATATTTCTCATATATATAATAGTATATTATAAAAAAATGTTTTTTTTTTAATATGTATCATTTGAAATAGTATTAATGTCGAAAAATTCGATTTCGACACAATGTCAAAAGTTCATTTTTATTATTATTATTTTTTTTTTGAAAATCGGAATGATTGATTCGATTCGGAACGCTTGCGGTCAAAGGTCCATGTAAAAGCGTCTATCGGGCAAGAAGCGACCCCCCCGACATATGATTATGAATATGTTTCGAGGGGGTGGGGGGTAGGGGGCGGGACCGCAAAATGGGGCCCCAGGGTTGCTAAATATCGTGTCCATACGGCATAATACCCGTTAGTAATATGTCAGTGCGGATAATGTGACATGTGAAAGGGGGCGCGGTGCCGCTCACCCCGTTGTAAGCCGCCCCACATTACGGCACTAGGCTCATACTATTTGTCATCCGAACGTCGACATATGTACGTAGAAGGTCTTTTCTTTTGAGGCTGTTTTTTTTACGCTTCGCCTCTTTTCATTGACCAGATCGATGTTTTATTATTATTATTATTATTATTTATAAAGTTTTTTTTCAGCGTTTAAAATTAACTGATGGGTGGTTGTTTTTATATGTCATAATTTTTGTTTTTAAAAATTACTCCATATTTCATTTTATCTGATTTTTAATGATGATATTTTTTTTTTAGTAGAAAAAAAATAAAATTTCTTCGAAATGAAGCAGTCGATTTTTATTTAAAAAAAATATTGTAAATCGCACATAATATATTTTAACTTAAATTTTAAATATATATCAACTTAAACAATATTTTAAAAATTAATATAATCGATATTTATCAAAAATATTATAAAATGATGATGATTTGTAGATAAATTTGTGATATAAATTAAAAAAAATATATTTTATTGTTGAAAAATTAAATTTTAATTTTAAAATTGGTTTTCATATATAGAAAAAAAATCGATATATTTTGTTTTATATATAATAAATTTTATAAAAAAAAATAATCGTTATCATTAAATAATAAAATGTATAAATTTTAGTTTAGTCCGTTAACCCTTTGTGGTAGTAAATTTAATTATTTTCGTACATACACTTTGATTTATTATTCTCAAATATATTGTAAAATAGTTGAAAATTTAAATAAAAAAAATATAAATTTATCTAAAAATCTTTAGTTTCATTTAATGATAATTTTTAATATAAATATTGGTAAAAATTTTATTTTAATATATTTGTAAACGAAAAAAAATCGTTAGATTCGTAAGTGACTAGAGAAACGGTTTAAATTTTAACTCAAGGATCTAAATATCCTTGAGGTGAACGTGGCCGGATAGATAGTTTTGATTGAATTTTATTGGTAAAATCGTATGTCCCGTTCGGTATCGATGATGTAAAAAAAAAAAAATCCACAGGAAACTTAGTCGGAGTTTTTCCGCGAATTTTCCGGCTCTCGGTTCGACCAACTGTTGATCGAGAAAATTGAATTCGGTCCCCGTTTAACTCCGTGCAGAAAAGTGTGCTAGCAGATTCGTTATCGAATCGGACAACTTTCAATATTTTTTTCCTACCCTTTTCTTATGTTGTATTTAGTTTTTTTTCTAATTTTGTTACGGTAGAAATATACTTAATTAAATCTATCGATCTATTCACAGATATACCATAGATAATATCGGAATATTTACAACATCATTTCATTTATGAATTTATATATATATATATATATATATATATATATATATATATAAATACAATATTAAAAAATAATGATATGATTTAAATTTTATTAATATTATTTAAAAAATAATCTCAAAATTATGTGAAATATATAGAAATAATATCTGATAGAATATATCAAATTAAAATATATATATAAACAGTGAATCATTTAGTCAGATATATATTTTTTAAATGCATTAAGAATGTATTTAAAATTCATTTGCACTTAAAATGATTAATGTTTTTTATTTATCGTATGTTTTTATATTATATATATATAATGTAAAATATATTTATTAACATAAAAATCTGTTGTTAATTAAAATGTACTCGTTAATTTATTGTTAAGTATATGTACTTGATTAAGATATTTTAGGTTGAGTATACAATTAAATTCTCATATATCTAATATTTTTGCATAAAATAAATATTAATATAAGGTACAAAAATTAAGAATAGATTTTGATGATAAATATCTTGAATTTTAAATTGATTAAACTTCATTCTGTGATCCATGACGATATGCTATATAAGATATTTAAATTCCAATAATTTTCTATTAGAACACGATTCTAATTCATCGGTCTGAGTCAATATAAGACGAATATAATAGATTTATTCAGCTCAATTTGAAGATTTGTGCTGGGAGCGATGGTGCATGCTTGGAAATGCAGTTTCCACTCGGTGGACCACGACTTCTAGCCAGGATGCGCTCGAGTGCTCCCTGAGGGAAATCCGGAAAATTTAAGGAAACGCCGAGCAGAACGACCAATAATAGCTTTCCGATGTGTCGTCCAATAAATTCCCGACATACGATTTAAGTATTTATTTATTTGCTACTATTCTTGGTACGAGTCGCCTTTTTTATATTTCAATATTGATTATTTTCATTACGCTTATAACGAATATATTCAATGTTTATATAATTTAATCTTATAATATATTATATAATACAATATACTAGTGTGCTAAATATACGTGCATGTTTATTTGGCGTGTGCTATACTGCAAATAAACGCAGCTGGTTCAATCTTAGTTAAATTATACGGCGGATGCTTAAGTGATTAACTAACAACATGTATTATGTTGTAAAATTGTATTTTATATTTTACATTAAAATATAGAAGGATTTATTTTTATTTTAATATAGTTTGATATAAAATTATGATGATTGTTAATAAATAATTCGTATATTTATATTATATGAAGTATATACCATAGAATGATTTATGAAAAAAATAAAATAAAATAAGTGGTAAATAAATATAAATAATTTAAACGGACAAAGAAAAAAATATATGTATTTTGTGAATTTGTGAAGGCGTTCACGGAGCTTTAAGAATTAATAGGGCCGGCGGCACGGGGGACCACTTTAGCGCAAAAGGTCCAAAGTTGGCCTCCATTACCGGGACATATCCTTTAATATGACGACTTTGACGCCTCTGGGACACGCTTTTGTTTCATGGGGTCTGCGGACATTTTATACGTTGCCGATCCTAGAGGTCCTTGCGATTATAAATCATCGTCAACTGCCGTGTAGGATCATTTCTCACACCGACAAAGTGTTCCCGTGTTACGCTTTGTACGAATGTTTCGAGACGAATTAATATGAATATCTACTTTCTTTTTATTTTTTTTTCGTTTCATTGTGATGACAAATAAATATTCTAGATGTTGGTTATTTTTAAATACAATTTGGATCTTTTTATTATGAAAATTTGGGTGTATTTATTTTATAAATCGTATCACCGTGTTTATAATGCGGTGTAATAATGCGCGTTATTAATGTACACTTTAATCTGCATAAGTGTTATGTTAATTATGCGAAAATACAATACATTTAATGTTAACTGCATATTTAAATTAACATACATTAACAATTATTATATGTTGTAATGAAGGGATAAACGTGTGATTAACTTTAAATATTTTCTTGAAAAAAATCTCTATATTATTCAAATGAATTTATGAAATTTAATATATATATATATATATATATATATTAAATTGCAATATGATACTTTTAGTACAACTAGCGAAAATATCCAAATAGAATATATAATGAATAAGTAGCCGAGAATGACGTATAGCATTTTTAGCACATTGTGAAATATTAAAATTTTTATTCTCACAGGTATATGCTCGTAAAATGTTTCGTATAAAAGTATGCAGACGAGATTTATTCAACGGTATCAATTCGAATTGCATCGTGTTTGCTCCCATATGGGACTTGTATAGAGCGAATCGTAATCGTAATTCACCCGTCGTCCTTTTCATATTTATCACGAACGAAAATAAAATAAAAAATATACACGACAAAATACGAAAAGCTGCTCCCGATTAATCGGACATTATTTTATTTTGCAATTGGGTCATTTTTGCCTCAATATTGCCCCCAATAACCGAGCAATAATGAACGGTGTGCCATTCCTCTTAGAATGTTGCCCCCCCCCTTCGCTGTATGCTTTATGACTCTAATAAAAATATATCGAGCGATTGCAGGACTCGTTTTCTAAAAGCTACGCTTCTCAAATGTTACATAAAAGAAAGCCGACCGTCGGCGGCGCGGTCTATTGTTTCGCACGCGGAAGAGCTTTCGACGTCAAAGCTCTTCTTTGACTACGAATCGAGTCGGTGCAGAGTTTGTTGTGGTCTATTCAGCTATGTTATCACGAGGGTAACAAAGCTTTTAAATATCAAGGTTGTAATGAATAATGTATGCCGTTAAAGTCTTTTATCGATATATATATATATATACATATATATATATATATATATATATATATATATATATATATATATATATATATATAGTCTGCAAATTTAAAGTAGCCTTTCAGATATACCCTTTTAAATATTATCGACTTAAATCTATATATTATATATATACATAAAATATTGCTAGAATAATATTATTTTAAAGTAAAAAAGGTTAATCACATATTATCTAAAAGAAAAATATTATATATATTAATATACTCAATCATTTATATAAAATACTAGCATCGATTTATGGTTCGTGGTATTGTAGCATTTTTTTTTTCAAATGTAACTTTATTTTTACTATTTAATTTTAAATATTTTTTACAATTCCTTATATAGATTCTTGATATGATATTTTATTATTATATAATTACTTCTAATGATCACACACACTAGTTTCATATAAAATCAGACTGGTGCAATAAAAATTGTATGAAGCTATCATTATATTTATTTTTTATTCATTATATATATATATATATATATATATATATATATATATATATATATATTCGTTGACTTAATTTTCACTTTAATTCAATTTAAGGATATTCGTGATAAAATATTTTTTCATTATATAATATAAAAAAATCGATGACGAACGTCATAAAATAAAATTGAAAAAATCGTTCATAATTAAAAAAAAATATATCAAATTTTAACCGCGGAAGAAATAGAAAGTAAAATTTTTGGTTATCTATTACATTTAAAATATATCGAAGTTTATACATATACCATATGTATGTTTCAATATTGAAGCACGGCAAGAGCGTCGTCTGGCATGCGATTCATTTACATGACAGTTCAATTAAGCTCAGTATAATATTATGTGCATACTAAACGTTTCACTTATACGACGCAATATTTATCGAGGTCTTCAAATCTCCAATTAGGGAAGTTTCGTCGTAAACATCGCGCCGAGATAGCAGAGAAAAAGGGAGGACAGATAAACAAAAAAAAATATATATATATATATATATATTATATAAGGGCTGGAAAAACCAACAAAATATTTACTAATGTTAAGAACGAGCTTAGAGGCGTCGGGGGCCATTTTATGGCATGATCTGCGAAAATATATATTGCAGGTGTATTTTGATGCGAAGCCTAGTTATTTATTACCTTCGCCGGAAATAGGGAAGGACTGTTGGTATATGAGAACGGTGGGTCCGTCGGACCAATCGAATTTCTATATTCTATACGTATATGTATATATATATATATATATATATATATATATATATAAACATGTACAATATTTATATTCGTTTACACATATTGCCCGTATATAATCCCCGGTGGCTTTATTGCTCTTGATCTACGTACTGGGAAAAATGCCATTTTACCATCTGCCAGGAAAATTCGATATGACGCGACAAATCCGTGCAAGTCACCAGCCCACTACACGTTTTCCTTATTCAATTTTGTTCCCATGGGAAAAATGAAATGTTAGGATGCATTCGTAAACGTTTCGTGTACGTATTTTGATCCGCTTATTTGATTTATTTTACAAATATATATATCAATAGTATATAACATATAAATATGTTATGTTTTTCATTGATATTAACACGTGAATGAATATATTGAGTATTGCCAAATGTGTATGATAAAAGTGAATTTCTCATATATATATATATATATATATATAGATATATATATATATATATATATATATATATTTCAAAAATTTTAATGCATGGTGTTTTTATTTGTATATAATGCGAAATGTAATGTATTATCGTTAAAATGCGACAATCAGTATTGTGCTATAGATAACATTATATATATTTCTATTATTATCTACATAAATTGAAGCAAATTCGAATATTAAATTAAAGACACAGATAATGAGGAAAATAGTGATAACGAATATTGATTATTAAAAAATTATATCATAATTATCAATTTTAGATACTCAATATGTCTTATCTACGTATTTTATGAACATTTTGAATTTTATATTCGTTTCTCCATTGATCCATCTATTCGATTTTTTTTGTACTTTAATTGGTTTATGATAATTGTCTCTATATCAATTAAATCGTTATCTGGCATAAAACAGACTTTCAAATTTTAATGATAACATAATGTATATTAAAGGAAAACGCATAAATCTTGGAATAATTATATTTTAATACGTCATTTAAAAAATAAAAGAGTGAATGAATTTTATTAATTGGTATTAAAATATACACTTAAATTTGAGTACGTCATCATTTTTTTTTTTTTTTGGAATGAAATAGTAGAAGTTTGAACTCTGACTTTATATTAAAACGATTTTTGAGTAAAAATAATTATGGAAAAAAAATCTTTATTTAGATATATTAATTTAAATTAATTTATCGTCCAAAAAAATAAAAATAAATAAAAAAAATAGCGTCTAAACATAATAATAATAATAAGAGAAATGAATATGCTTTTGTGTAATATGTACTATGATAACGTTAATTAATTTACGGAATTTATGGAAAAACCGCAACAATGCCCGAACGAAATTCGCTTGGATGAATTTAATAAATTTTAATTAACTATTGTTCGTTAAACGGCGAATGAGCTTCAATTTTTTAAAAGATTTAATTGGTCGTGATTGAAGCAAATTTTATGAGAAATAAAGATTTTGATACACATTTTTTTTGACTATATTTCTATTTATAATTATGTAAGAATATGTATATATGATCATTATATTAATAATTTTATTAATTAATATTACAAATCAATTAGTGAAATAATACGAATTCGATATTTCGGAACGAACTCGTGGCCTGTTTGTTCGCAAACAAGTAACACAATTTAACCATAAATTTACCGTATTTGCTTTATTAAAATTTTATTAATAAATTTATTAATTAATTACAAAATTTTGTAATATGAGAAACAATATGTAAACACGAAAAGCATGATTTTATAATATTATTTATATAGTATAAAAAATAAATCTATGTCTATTAAATGGTCGACATTACGACATTTCCTATATATATATAGGTGTTTTTTTTATAAAGGTATAAAGCTTTGTGCCAACAATACTTTTTAATATTTACACCATTTTAGCAGTCATTGATTGTTTTGTATTTAGTTTAATATGTCATTATATCATATATTGACTAATTTTTGAATAATGCCAACAATTTTTTTTATGAAAACTATGATTCAGTTCTAATCTATGCTACGGTTTAAATATAATCGTCCATCAGAGCAATTGGATCCAAATGAGTGCATTCGGTATGGCGTTTGACAATTGCAGTTGTGTGCATCCATTTTATGAAAGATTTGGGTTTTGGTGACTTATAAAATTCAAAAAAAAAACAAAGTTACTGATAAAAATTAACCGGTGAATCGGTCTTCAAAATCATGCGATTTAACTCCGCTGAACTATTTTTTCCGGGATAAGCCGTAAACAATTAACACTTTGGATGACAATATTTGTCATGTTATTACTGACATGTGTATTTGAAAATGGACTTTCCTTTTAAAGTTCCTCCAAGCCAATCGAAGTAGCAAAACATACCAGAAATCATATTCAAGTAAAAAATGTTATAGAATTATCTTTTGAATAAAGATACCATAAATTTATCTCAGAAAACAACATGTATTCATGTTTTGTTTTAATTGAAAGTTATATATACTTATAAAAAACACCTATATATATATATGCTGTCACATATTTGGGATTTTTTCGGGATTTTCGACGTCAGCCATCTGAAAAATCCAATATGTCGGCCTACTCGACGGCTCTGGACCAAGATGGACACCCCTTCGACGGCGATACGGCAATCAGTGTTCATGGGGAGGCGATCGTCGGTCGCCTGCCAAATCTCTTTACCCTAGGCGCGGCACTGGACTGATGCCAAACACGTCACAACACACAAATATACACACACTCACACACACAAGCATATATACACAATTGTGCAATTGCCGGTACGTGCGCAAGTGGTAAAACGTATCCCGTTCGCCTTTTCGTTCTCTTTTACAATCGGCGTCTCCGACCTGAACCCACCCTGCATCCACCCATTATATCCCGTAGGATACGTTCTCGTACTCGAGTAACGAACGAATTAGATACTGTTTGAAAATTTATAAGGCACGTGCGCGTACTTATATGTACGTTACGGTAAACGTGAGCTGATTGCATTATGGGCGTACCTCGATTTACGTAGTTCCGAAACATACAAACATACCGCGCCCACATTCCGCTACTTGACTCTCTCATTTATATATTATATATATATATATATATATATATATATATCCGCGATAGATTTTTTCGATTATGAGTTACCGTGTTGAATTCTAACTTTTTTTTTTCATTGATTTAAATCAATTTTAGTTCAATTACTCTATACAATATTTATACGTATTTAAAAAAAAATATAAGTTGAAATAAAAAATACAATGTAGACAATATTTACTTTACATACGCCAATTTTTTTCATTTTAAATTTGGATAAATTTTTTGTTTAAATGGATATATTGAAGGTCTTCCATAAAAAAAGATTTTTGTAACATATTATTATTATCTTTGGAGTATAATGCGTCACAATTGAACACCTTCGTCTAATAAATATACAATATTTAATAAGATTTCAAAATTTTAATACTAAATCAAGAAATTTTCAATAATGATATATATAGATTAAATATACATAGACTTAAATTATATTATATCCGACAGTCTAATGATTAATTATTTATTTTAAATTTATTTGACAGCGACAACAATTCAATAACATTAAACATAAATTATCAGATAGCTTCACTAATACACACACGAAGAAAAGTCAAGTTGTACCACACTATAATTTCCCGGCGAAGATTAATGCGAGACCACACGTAGCAATCCATTTTCGTCAGGTACTTTGCGGAAACAGGTAGCAGAAATATTTTGATGTATTACACATCAGCACGGTTTTTCTCGCAGTAAATTCTCTCACTTTCAGCAAATGCACTTGTTTCTTTTGACTCTTCACAACACACACACACACATAAATATATATATATATATATATATATACATAAAGATATTCAAGTATTTATATGTGTGTGTGTGTTTGTGACAAATGCGAAACACGTCGTAGAGTACAGTGAGCGAACATTCGGTACGTGTTTTGTATCAACCGCGTCACACTAATACGTAATGGGAGTACGTTTTATTCAAAACTTGACGGTATCGCACTTTTCCTACTTGTTTTCCCACTAGTTTCACTACGCACGAGCTTTCAAATAACGAACAATGCTTCGAATCGTATTGTATTGTATTATGGAACGAAAGCTGTTTTTTTTTCTATTTTGAATAATGTCGAAAATGCGCCTTTTTCAGTTTTAAAACGACGCACGTTTCATTATGATATCACCAATCGAACGATATACAATATTTAAATATTATCAATAAATCTTGTATATTTTAATAATATATAAATATAATATTTAAGTTTTTCTTCAATTTGAATGTGTAGTTTTTTTCTAGTCTAAATTTTAAATGAGACAGTTAAATATATTGTTCATAACATAAGAATGTTTTATTTTACGTTTCAATCATATTTCAAATTCTTATACCTTTGATAATACCTTTGTATGTAATATAAAAATTTTATGTTATATATATTTTTTCAGTAATTACAATAATTAAACCTAAATATTGATAATATGTATGTGAATTGTATTTGGACATATGTAAATTATATTTATTTATTTGCACATTTCGAAATGTATCTGTATTCCAATTATTTCGATAGAATGCAACGACGATTTGTAATTATTTAAAGCCTTCGGTTCGGTGTAATGCGAAATGAATACGCGAAAAAAAAGGATTGCACGCATAAATTTCGTGCGTTTATTGCATTCTCGTGTTTGCTCGAATTTGTCGACGAATAATTATCAAATATTTTACTAATGTTTCGAATAATCAAATAATCGATACGTTTGCCATTTCTATGTAAAATATCACGTTGAAAATTATATACGTCATATTGATATGTTATATTTAAGTTTTTGTTAGATTTAATCGATTTTATTGATCGATTGCAGTTTTGATTAGTCGCTGTTGCAGTTTATCATTGTGCTGGATGTGAATGAAGTTTGACGTTAAATTTTATAAATCGAAAGTTTAAATTATATTTCTTTTTTCGTGTAAAATTGTATTATAATTGAGTTGAAATTTGTTTTAGATTACATATAAAAGCAATTTATGTTTTTGACTGTTACATGAAGAGCCGGATTGCATACGTGTGTATGTAACGCGAATGATACATATGATAATAGGAAATAAAACAATGGTTGCACATGCAGGTTCTCCGTATTAATTAATGTATAACGAGAAAAGCGATGTGCGTCTGTAGAAGATCGTCTACTAGTAATGTGTATATAACGTGTAACGAGGGGAATAAGGGGGGGGGGAAAGGAGCGAAAGGGGAGGGCCTCATTGTCTGACGAGCGAGCTTTGTGAGGCCGCTTTAAGCTTTGAAGCTTTTGTGCCGATTCGCAAACCAAAGGAAAACGAACCGGTTGCCTTGCAGACGAATCAACCATTCTATGTACTACACATCGAGAATGTACTGGTTTTGATTGGGGTTCATAATGTATTTTTTTTTCATATTTTTTGTAAATAATTATATTAAAAAATATGTTGCGTAAATTGTGTATTTATTTTTTTATACCATATATGAAAATTATTTTTTAATTGTGCTCTGTTTGATCTTAACGATTTGTATGAATGTTCATCTTATGTATGTATTATAAAAAAAATATTTTTAAATAAAATCTCATTATTAATAATATAAAAAATTCAAAACTTTTCATTGAGTTAAATATAAATATGCATTTTTTGAATAATTAAAAATATTTTTATTTCAATTTATTCTATTGATGAACTATTTTTCAGTCAAAATTTTAGTTATATACTATTTTGTAATTTTTCGCGGTAAAAAAATACAATAATTTTTTATCATCTTCTGCCATTCTGAAATTTTGTCAATATAAATAATATATAAAAAATATAATTATGACATTAAATATTGAGAAGTATTTTATACGAATAATTTAAATCAAACTATTTTATTTATATATTGCAAGTGATTAACATACCGTAAAAAATAAATAAATAAAACGCGACGCTATTTATTCAATGACGTATCAGAATTAATAATGTAGAAAATATGATATTTTTAAGAATCATTTACATTCAAAATGGAAAGAATAAGAAAGAAAAAAAAAGCTTTGAATTTACATGGTATATAAAGCAGATTGCATAATTTGATGATGCTCAAGAGCAGAATACTTTCTTTCCGACAAGAAGGAAAGACTGAGTACAATGTATAATATATCAGAATTAATTCAGAATAAAAAATAACGGAGATTTTCGAGATATTTTATATTGTTTTTATTTTATTTTTTTAATATATATATATTTATATTTCGTATTTAACTGTGGATGAATGAGAGGAAAAATATGAAGATTGATTGATTTAAATGAAATATTTTATACGATTACGTTTTATATATATATAAAATAAATAAATAAATATATTTCATCTGAATATTATATATATATATATATATATATAAAGTCAATTCAATTATTTTTATTATTTTTTTATATATACAAATATAATTTTATTCTTATATAGAATTATTGAATATTGAATTATTTTTATTATATAAGACGAATGAAAAGGAAACAAAGAAATATTATTATATATATATATATATATATATATATATATATAATTTATTTGAAGATTATTAAAATATTTATATTTATTATAAATATAATAATTATTTCATTATATAATAAGTTAAACGATTTGAATACTATTTGATCAAAAATTAAAAATATCGATACGCTTTATATCTAAATTAAATATATTACATTCATAGATAAATAAATGGGTTTCGTCTGCTTATAAAATAACCAAGACATGGAAAACGTATTTCTCGTGTATGAAAGGAAATAGATTCATTAAGATTGTATTTTCAATATCCGTTCACAAACTGCAAGGCATCAAATTGGGGCGGGGGGGGGGGTATTTTTGATCAATAAAATCAGACACTGTCACAGAAATATTCAATTTATAAAAGCTTACACACACATATATATATATATATATATATATATATATATATATATAAATATATTTATATTACATTTTTATATGAAATTATATGAAGTTCGTGGAATATGTAACATATAATCATTTTTTTTTCATCGTAAAAAAGGGGGATGAAATGATGCGTGCTTTATAATTATGAATAACGTAATATCATATATAATATTCTTAATATTTTTTTATATATATATTTGTGTGTATGTTTGTTTTATTATTGTAATAAAAATGTATTTCGGAATGAGAATATATTATATATACGACTTAATATTTAGCGGGCACTTGAAAACCGTATAAAACTTAATTTATGTGCACTGGTCGCATTTTGTTCATTATATTACTTTATTTCTGCGAGTTGTTTATTTAAATTTGAGAATATAAAACAACGCGTTCATTCTCAAATATTACGTTTTTTTATATATATAATATATTGTGTGTGTGTGTGTGTGTGTGTGTGTTTGTATGTGCGAGGAACAATGCCAAAGTATTTTTTTTTTTTGTGAAATTACTTTCAGTGTAAATCATTTTAATGTAATATTTTTTCATTATTTTTAATTGAAGGAAAAAAAATATTGGTCAATATAATAAGGAATAATAGATGGTAAAGGTAGATGTGTAAAAAAAAGGGGTTGAAATAACTGCTGTAAAACTTATTAAAAAGTATTTAAATTACTGTCAGTCTTTCAGGTTTGTATTTTTTTTTATAAAAGATTTTTTATTTATAAATATTATTTCAGAGATAGAAAGAGATTATTAAGAAAAATAAATGCAAGATTTTAATATGATTTTTTAAATCTAAATATCTTTAATATTCGTATTTTATAAAATAAATCAAATGGCTGCTGAAAAGAACATGAATATCCTGAAAATATAAAATTGCATGTCTGAAACAACGACTTAAGACAAACGAGTACATTTTAACAATTGATTATAACTCTGAAGCATGAAGAAAAAGATATATATATATATATATATATATATTTTTTTTTTAATATACCATAAACAGCGATTAATCAACGACTTCGAAGTTAATTAAACGTACAAGAAAAGCTCTTCGAAAATGAAAAAAAAAGTAATAAAAAAAACGGGTTAACGGGAGTTAAAGTCTCGAACTTTCAACCTAAATGAAAATCATTAATTAAAGAATCACACTTGTTATTACAAAAGAGAACGATTTCAAGTGGATAACTGCTTCGCAAATCCATTTATTTAAAAGTATTTAGAGGCCATCGTGGAGGAGGAAAAGCGAATCATTCGCTTGTAAAAGTGAACGGATAATGAATTTAAACATTATTTAACAAATTAGTCAATTAGCTTTTACGAGCCACGTTTTCGGTCTATCGTCGAAAATAAATACGCGAAATATCTTTTATATTTTAATTTTAATGCAATAATTATATATATATATATATATATATATATATATATATATATATATATATATATATATATATATTATAAAATGTAGATTAATTTTATATATTTCATATATTTTAATACAATTTCATTTGATTCGATTCATTTAACTGTTTTAAACGTTGAATCCATGTCTTTTTCTAGCGCGCATGATTCTCATTTAAAACGAAAGAGACAGATATATAGTCTTTCGTAGAGACTATAGAGATTATCACTGTTGATTTTTAAGTATTATTCCTTTAAAATATAAGATAGAAAAATGTCGATTATTTTATATATTTTTTTTAATATTCTGACGGCTAACATGTTTTAAGTTCGAAATATGTCAGTTTGTTATTGAGTTTTAGTATATTTATTATTTTATAACACGTACACAATTGATTGACATTGAACTAGGGAATTGAACTAGACTTTTCCATTAACTACTGTAAAAATATTTATAATTTATATACAATATATTTTTATATTTAGAATTATAAACATGTTTAATAATAATTCATTTTTTTATTTTTATAACTCAATTCGTGTATTCTTCAATACTGAAAATGATATTATTCATTAATATATTGTAAAATTTTAATTTTGATTTGATTCACTAAATATTTGATCAATTAGATGGGATTAAAATTATTTAATCATTTATAAACTACGAATAACCATCAAATATTTTATTATAAATATCTTAAATATATATTCAAACTCAAATTATTATTAAAATAAATATTTATAATTTAAGAATAATACTAATATAATCTTTTAGAATCTATATGAAAATAAATTATTACATATAAAATATATAAGTGAATTCTTTGTTGCATTTTTAAGATATTTATATTTTTATTTAATATATACTGAATTAGAAAAATTAAAAATGAATATTTTTTTTACAATTGTAATTTTTTTTAATAATTGAAATGCATACCAAATTATCATCCGATTCATTTGCCTTTGGTCTTTTTTAAATCATTTTTTTTCACAACAGTTTAATGATTTATAACATTTAATTTTGATCGAAAATTTCAACGATAATTAACGGGGAGGGGGGGGGGCTTGGCTTCGAACCCGTCTCTAAACCCAAGAAAAACGCACTACGACACAGTTCCGAGTCGCGAAGAAATAATTTACGTACAATTTATGAAAGTTGTTCGCTCAAAGACGGGAGGGCGGCGGTTCCATCATATCCGCCCAATCGTCTGAAACCGCCTACCCGCCCATCCCCCCACCCCCCACACCAGACTCGCAACGTTTCGCATCAAATACGAAGCGAACAATTTACGGATGCTAATTAAATTACGGTGGCTTGTGTCCAAATAATGTCGCATTTATCATGTCTCGCGTAAAATGTATCACCTTATAACGACCGGTTTGTTTATTTTGTGTAAAACGTATTTCATTATTGTCGCAGTTTGCGGTTCGCGAATGCGTATTTGTTATATTATAAAGTATAGCCTAGTCTCATGTTTCGTTTTCGGACCTCATTTTTGCACCTGTAGTGTGTTTTACGATACCACCTTGCATCTGTGAAAATTTTTTTATGATTGATAACGGTGCTCGTTTTCGCCGAAGGATATATGAAGATTCCGCGTCATTTGTACGCGTCAAACTTTCGGTTTCAAAGCGCCTAACGATGCTCTTTATCTGAAGTTGACTTTTTAATATTTGATAAATCGTTATTTTATTACATTCGCGAGTATATTATGAAAATCAATATTTTCTGAATTGGTTTCTATCATATTTAATAAATGGTAAAAGTTAATAGACAATATCCAATGGACTTCTATCCGAATCTAATAATTTTTATGTTAAAATATTGTTTTATCATCGCTCTTACAGTTGCCTATAACAGGATGATGTCTGTTGAAAGTATTCTTTTAAAGAAAAAAATAATCATTAAACATTCTGATTGAATTGCTCCGTAAGTATCATTATAATTATATTAACTTTTCATTCATATAAATATCATAATTTTATAGTAAATAAAAAAATGTGTTTATGGATTAAATTTTACTAAATATTTTATATAGAATTCACTATTTATTAATAAGAATGATTAATTTTGTTAACAAAATATTTTTGAGATATTAATAGTGAACGAAAAAAAGATTACAAAACAGTAAAAAAATATAAAATTTCAATATTTTTTAAAATATTATATAACAATATATATTAAGAAGTATCAATTTAATCGGTCGTTTATTGTTTAAATCGAAAAAGTTAAAATTTAAATTGGAAAAGAATAAAAAAAACGACATCGGAAAATATCGCGCACGAGACATGAGCGCTGTAAATACGGCAATAAAATCGGATTAAAGAAAAGCAAATGACGAGACGAAACATTTGAAGGCTTTTATTATCCTATTACGTGTACATTTCCAAAGTAGGTATTAAACTGTGCAGAAGAAGAAGAAAAAGAGGAAAACCTGGAGAAGACGAGCCGCTGGAAAACATTCGGCGGCATGAATAAACGAAAGAAAAGACGAGAAAAAAAAGCGTGGAAAAAGAAAGGAAAATGGCTAACGAAAAAAAAACTTCAAAACAAATAAAAGCCTCTTTCGAAGTAGTAGCTCGTAAAAACATTGTTGAATTTAAGTTACATCTTATCGAAGGCGCGCATGCGAAACATTTTCAGGCTTCACTCGTAAAAATTTCAAATACTATGTATTTAAGTGTGTATATATATATATATATATATATATATATATATATATATATATATATATATATATTTGTATGTATGTAAAATATATATGAAATTTTTATGCAAAATCATTCGGTTGATAAAAATTTATTGAATTTTAAAAAAAAATATGGATATAAAACTTGAAGCTTTTTCAAGTGTTTCAGAGCTTCTTTGATACTATCATTTTTTTTTACTTTATAATATTATAAGATTAAATCGATTGAATAAAAAGCAAGCTTATAAAATTAAGTTTGTTGGTCATATAAAAGATGCATTATCGAGTTTCCATATTGAAAAATAATTAAATAAAATTTGTTTTTAAGTATATTTATAATACAAAAAAAATTAAAATAAATAATTTCATAGTAATTAGTTTTATTTTATATCGACGAATAAATTTTGACAAGATAAATATTATACTTGAATGAATTTTACAAATTACTATTTTCTGCAAAAATATCGATATTTTATATAGAAAAAAAAACGAATCCAAAAACGTTTCAAAAGAACTGATTGCATGAAAATTAAGATGTATATTTAATTCTAAAATAGTCATTTGATGGTTCACAGTAGTAATGAGAATAGAACAAATGTCAATTAGTTTATTAATAGTATTATATATGTATATTATATATGAAAATATAAAAAAGATATAATATAATTCATGAATATTAAATTATGTGAACTCATAAGTGTGTTTTTTTTTCTTTAAAAAGATCGTATATTAAAATATTTCAATAATAAAAAAGGGACAAAGTGTCATTTTCGTAGGGTACCAAAATAGGGGCACAAAAATAAAATAAAATTGAACGATGCCACTTCGTTGGGACCTCGACAATGATTCGAATCCCTCATTTGAATTTAAACATCCCCCTTTTTACCCAACGAAGGTTCATCGTTCACGAAGGAAAATCTCCGTCAAATATCGAACCACGCTAGTTTCTCTTATTTTATTTTATTTTTTTTATTTTTATACTTTTATTTTATATGTAATCCGCAATATTCACTGATGGCACACACTCTCTATTTCTATGTGTGGAAATATTTATATATTTTTTTTGCTAGTTTATTTCGTTCCAGGACATGGAGTTTCGAAACGGGAAAGGAACGACAGAATAAAATCGTCGGAAGTGAAACGCGGAAAAAGGAAAAGCGCGACCGAAACACAAAGGAAAAATCAAACGTTCGTTGAAAAATCTGCGAATACAATGCGCTAAATTGACGCTTAAAATTCGACGTCGTTTTTATTTTGGCCAAGTTTTTTTAAGGTCTTAAATAAATATAATGTTAATATGTTTATTATAAAATATTTTTAAAGGTATTATTTTTAATTATGTTTATTAATAAAATTTATTTTTATAAAAAAAAAATATGAAAATAATGGTAATATTTTATTATAATTTAAATCGAATATTAGACAAAAATATATTTTGATTTTAATAAAGCAATACAATATGAAATATGAAGAAAAATTGCTTCAACTCTATTAAAAAGTCGGCCTATATAAAACGTTTACGAGTTTTAAGCTCGCAAAAAAAATAATTAAAAACATAAGAAGTATAACATAGTGTGGGCTAATATATAAAAATGTTACTGCAATTAATATTAAAACTCGAAGTGGCCTCGTAAAAAAATAGTATTATATAATATAAATATATATATATATATATATATATATATATATATATATATATATATATATATATATATATATATATATATATATATATATAAAAGGAAAGAAATATGAAAGACGAAACAGGAGAAAGACTCGGCATGTCGATGTTAAAAAAAAATATTAATAAAATATATAAAAGATTAAAAAGTATCGTTAAAAAAGATAATGTACACTTTGATGTGCAATATAATAAGTTCGAAATTAAAAAAAAAGAAACAGTTGCGCTACTGTCCCGGGAGGGCCCGAGTTTTTATCATTTGTGTTTATTAGTGCGTATTTTTTTTTTATTGTAGAATGGAATTAATAATTTTGAGCTCGAGGATTTTTTATGTGAATATTTAGCTTATTAGTTATTTTGTTTGATGCAAAGAGTTTGAAATTAAATATATAAAACAAATATTGGAATCGTTAAAATTTTGATGATATTATTATTAATATTATTTTTTAACGAATATTTTACATATTTGATTTAAAATAAAATATATTGATATATATGTATAAAAATATTTTTATTTTGATCTGTTTTATATCAAATATAAATTAAATTTATTTTCCTTCTCCGTAGTAAAATCGATATCAAACTTTTTTGTCGTTAACCATTCGATAGATTACTTTTCCGGTACTCTGTATAAGTGGGTAAATTTTCGCTTGTGCAAGAAAAAAAAATGGAAAATAATACATTCGCATCGTATAAGTAGTCTTTACATATAAAAATTGGTCGTTAGAGAGGAAAAGTTGGACGAAAATAAAATAAAAACAAAAAAAAACCTCTTTGATATTTTTTTTTGGATTTTGAAAAAAACTTGGATATAATAAAACAACCGATCGAGTTATGGAAAAGTTTCAATTGCAATTATTACGTGACTTGCAAACGGTAAAAATACGCTTGTGGAAAAGCGCTGTCGGGTTTACGGCGCAATTATTATGAATAAAATCGAATCCGCTTTCCCATTTCCCGATTGGATTCTCGAACGAGCTTTTCTTTTTTCCCATGCTGGCGTACGCATTCGCATATACGTATATATATATATATATATATATATACACGAGTGTGTGTGTGTGTGTGTGTATTCGAGACGAGATTTTCCGAACGCTTTTCAGCGAATACTTGAATTTCCACGAACGCATCTTGTGTTCAACGATATAAAGAAACATTGCTCATGTTGCATCATTTCATATAGTGTTTTCACTTTACATTCGTGATCGTATTAAAGGTCAACATTGCATTTTATTATCAAACAAAATCTGTTCTTTTCTATTAATAAAATAATATAAAGGATATTTTTAAAAGAGAAATAGTTTTTTTTTATTTTATGTAAATAAATAAAACATTATAATGTATAATATAAAAAGTAATCATTCATCAGAATTTATATTTTAAGATATAGAAATTAATAAATTAAAGAGAATTTAAAGTGAAAATCCAAAATTTTAATGGGTAAAATATAAAACAAAAACAATGAGATTTTTGAGATCAATAAAAAATCAAAAAAAGGCGTATTTCAAGGTTTCTCTTAAAATTTTAGATTTGTAATGATTTTACAAAAAAAAGTTTGTTTCAAAAATATTTCGAAAATAAAAATGGAATTTTTTTATAAAAAATTCGACAAATTTATAAAAACAAAGCGTTTTTTTTTAAATCACAAATACTATTTATTTTAAAATTACTTGCAATATGAATATAATATAGTCTTAAATCAGCATTCATTATAATATTATAAAAAATCAAATATATTTCTAAATAAATAAATATATTATTGAAAAAAAAAAAAGAATTTTAAACATATTTCAACAACAATTTTACATTAAAAAATATATATATATATATATACGATTACCAAATATGCATTATATTTCTATTTATATTTGATATAATTTTTGTACATTTTATATATGATTAAATTAGTTTGAATTTAACTACTTAAAATTCTGTAAATAAATACATTTTTATTACATATATACATATTTACTCGATAGCGAAGTGCTAAAGTTAAACAAACATTTTCGTAAACGCATACACTACTACGATATTATCATTCAATATAGACCGTCTTACATACCAGAACCATTATATATATATACATATATGTAAATCGAGATATTTGTTATGTCTTGAATACACAAGATAGAGGTTTGGAATATCGTATATATATTTGTTATAGTTTCATTGTTGCGTCGGACATCTCTGACAAATAGGCAACTATAGAAGGACCTGTGGAGTGTTTTGATATTATTAGGCAAAATAGAACAATGCCGACGCGAACAATATTCATTAAGATTGAAATATGCGTTGGAAAAGTGGGTTATCGTGTCGGGTTTCGGTTCTGTTTACACGCGTTCATATCCCATGCAATTTGTATAATTTTAAGTGTAGACATATAAAGTGCTTATATGCGCGAAAAATTCCCACTAAACTAAATCTATTTTATTTTAAAAATGTACATTTTTATTATGAAAGATATAGAAAATTGAGCTATCGTTTTTTAAAATATAATTTGTAATTTATTTGTCATTAAAATAATAATGAAATTCGATTATTTAAATATTGAAACGCATTAGAATCGTTATGGTATATTTTTAATTATTTAACTAATTTCAAGTTCATTCAAATATACGTAAATGATGTAATTATTATATGATAATAATAATATTTTTTTACAATATATTAATACAAAAATATGTTATTTTTTAAAATAAAAATAATGTCTAGGCTTCAGGTGCAAATTTAATTTTTTTATTATATTGTATTTTAAACTGAGTTTTAAAATTCAAAAATGTATATCATTTTATTCATAAGATGAATTTTTAGAATATATTTAATAATATATAAAATTTAAATTTTTGTATAATAAGTTTATGAATGCAATTTTATATGTACATACACATATATATATACATATATATTTAAAATACGCGATTCTGAAATGTATTGAAATTGCACTGCATTTGAAATGTTCAAAGTACGCTCGAAGAATATGTGTATTTTTCCATTCAGAAATATCCGAATGAAATTTTAGCCATGATATGTTATCGAAAAATATGAAAAACCATCGTCGCATATTTTGCGATTCGTATTTTTATAAAATAATTTGCACGTGTCACATTTTTCCATCGATAATAAAAAAAAAACGTGCTGAATTTAAAAATCACGATATAAATACACGCGGCAGCTTTTTTGACCCGATTATATATATATATATATATATATATATATATATATATATATATATTATGAACGAATTATAAAATTGGCGTTGAATATATAATATCGTTGAGAATTATTAACGTATATAAAGAATGCGTATAATAATTTATGAATTATATAAAATATTAAATATTGTAGAGTTTCGTTTGTAATGATGATGATATTATACAAAGGGAATAAGTCATTGTAAATTATAAAGTAATATTAAATGTGCGTTGTGTAATGTAAGATTTTTATATATTTTTTAATATTGTAAATATAATATTTCAAACGGATTTATAATAATATGAAATCATTTTATAGGCAAATTTGGCAAATTGAAGCGAAATCCCTTTTGTTCGGGTTACGTCTCGATGGATTTTCATTAAGGTAACTTGCCAACATTATACTTCACAATGGTATGTAATCCTTTTCGCGATCAAAGCAGGATAAAAACCCGAGATAGGACGAAAAATATAAGGAAAAATATAACATACAACACAAAAAAAAATAAAATAAACAAATAAATAAAACTAGATGAAAAAATAATGTATATAAAATATAGAATGAAGGAATGGTGACATTGAAATGCCATAAAATGGCCTCGTAAAAACGACGGGCCTCATCATGAAAAGTCGAGATTAAAAATTCTTTCGAACAAAAGACCACCGTCGACGACGCTAAAGAGACGAAGGCCCCGCTGCAAAGAAGCCGTGTGTCCGGAGCTTTTCTTTTTTCTTCTTCTTCATCTTCTTTCAACATTATATTTCAGCTTTTCCTATCGAGTCGTCCGCGTTCTAGCATTTTCCAACGGCCAACGAGTGTAAAAAAATTAACTAAAACTTCGTCGAGCGTCCGACACGTATTCAAGTCCCGGTACTTTTTGAATAGACCCGTGAATAAAAATCGTATTCTTTTGTATCGTCAGATCTCTTATATAATATAAATGTATATACATATATATATATATATATATATATATATATATATATATATATATATATATATATAATGTATATTGTTCCTTCTTTTCCGACGTGTACTATAATAATGTACGTTTTTCGCGTGTGCCAATTTTATCGCACGACATAAAGGCACATCGAAGGCAGTTTGCACAAAACTAAGTATGTACGTTTGTTCAGTTCTTCGATGATAAGAAGGAAAATCTGAACGTTACATAGAAATAACATAAAAATGACTGTTTCGAGTGTTTTCTCTTTTCATTTCCGAGATATAATTCAATGTGACGCTTTCCACTCTCGTATCACTCCATTTTAGTCTTTCAATATATATATATAAATATTCATAAAAATATATTATAATATAATAAAGTGATATTTTTATTCTATTATATATAAATATGAATATAAAATGATTTATTCATAGTTTTATATGTAAATAAAAAAATTAATTGGATTTTGTGAATTACAGTTTAAAATTTGCGATAGTTTAACGATAATCAGATTTCACTCGTTTATTGGATATCATAAAATATATACGTCCAATGAAGATGTATCGATTTTTATTATGATTAATGTTTTATTTATTTTATTACGTTGTATCGTTGTTGAACATTAAACTAGTGAGAAAATGACATATTTATTTTCATACGCTAAAAAAATGCGTTCTCATTTAAAATTCATTTAAAAAACATTATATCAGATCTGTAAAAGGTTTTTAGTGAAATATACAAAGGAAAAAAAACGTAAATAAATATTCGTATAGACGTTTTGCTTTGTGTGTAAAATATTATATATATATATATATAAATATATATATATATATATATATATATATATATATATATATATATATATACGGATATACGTTTAAAAGAGCGAAACATCGCATTTATGAATCGACACTTAAGAATATGACGTGTTCTTTCAGAATTTACGCCAGCGAGTTTCTAGTTATGAGACTGAAAAGCCTCAATATATCAAAAGGATGCTAGCCGCATATACGAGAAGTGCAGTTGAGCAAGAGGATTTTCCTCAGTGAAAGGGATGAAAATTCCTTTTGCGCCTCCTCGGATAAATCTCCCTTTTTCGTTATGCAGATTGATAAATCCTCGACGTTCATACAATTTTTACACTAATATTAATATATACGATATATATATATATATATATATATATATATATATATATATATATATATATATATATATATAAAATCTATTTTTATAAGTTTTTTTTTTACTCTAACAAGTGTCTATTTTCGAATATAACGACAGATTTATATCTCTCATTATGATAGTTTTCTTTTATTTTTTCGCATTTCTAGATACGAAAGCGTGTCATATAAATTATGTGTTTGACACTCTTTTTTTCTTCATAGCGAAATAAAAAAAAAACTCTATCATATTGTTCCGTATTAAAAAAGTTTTTTTTTTACGCGCGATACCATAGACGACGTCTCGCAACGTGGAAAAAAAAGTCTTATTTTTCAGGTGCGAAGTATAAAAGAAAAAACTCAAATAAAATAAGGAGAGAAAAGGTATCAAAAAAAAAATAATAAAAAAAAAGAAAAGAAAATCGAACGCATTAAAGCGAAGAAGAAAAACACATTCGCGAACAACGGGAGATGAAAAAAAAAGGAAAACTGCGATGATACGAGATGAAAGTGAAAATGTTATTGTTTACTGATGAAGCCTACTTGGAATGTTGTTATTTGGGTCAAATTGACCATCAAGACGTCTTCCGATTTTGCTAATGGTGAAATAGCTTTCCAATGTTATATTTTTTGATTCAATATTTTTCGTTTTGTACATTTTCTTATACATTATATATAATATTTGATACATTATAATATATATATATATATATTATAGTAAATTAAAATATAGTGAATATTTTTTTTTAAATCGAATAAAAAGCAGAAAAATAAGATAAATATATAGAAAAAAAATGGTGAAAAAAACAAAAAACATACACACACACACGTATATAAAGAGTCAGATATAAATTTCAGTGCTGATTTCAGAGCACGCTCGTACGATTGCGTCCGCTCGTAACATCAGTGAAAGAGGGCACGTGAGGTTTGGACCTTCACAGTTAATTTTGCTTTCGTTACCCTTCATCTTACAAAATGGTGATTCTCAAAATGTGATTCGTACGCGTAATATTTGTGAATGTCAATACGATTATTTCACATTTAAAAAAAATGTGAAGATGTTATTAAATTTGATTGATATATATATATATATATATATATATATATATATATATATATATATATATATGAATAAAATTGAAAATTTTTTATACAAATTTTAATGATTTGTTCTATTGCATAAAATAACGTATATATTAACACAATGATTTTATGTTAATTTTTATGATGTTTTCTAAAAAAACTACGTGAAAAAGCCAAGAAAATCGTATAAAATTCAAATATGTTTTATTAAAATAGGAAATCGCGTAAATTGATATATTAAAAAAAATCAAATAATTGTTCAAATATACAAAAGGTACGTAATAATAAGTATTTTTAACATACTTAATAAAAATAATATATAATTATTATAACTTGAAAAATTAAAATTTAATTATTCTGAATATTGAGAGGTTAGGCTTCATTCATATTGAACATCATTTTTCTCAATCGCGTTGTGATAAAAATTATAGCAAAAATCGGGGTATGACTGTAGTACTAGATTTAAAATTTATAATTTATTAAATTATTCATAAAACAGTGGTTTATATGAGATGATCATAAGCTTCTTGAAAAAGTCAAAAAGTGTCGCATAAATTGTAGTATGACTATAGTACTATATTTGAATGGAATAAATATGTAAAATTTGTATAATAAAATAATTTATTTTTAAAAAAAGAAACCGTTCATATGAGATCATCTGCGAATTCGCAAAGAAAATACTTGAGCGTCTCTGATGTAAAAAAAAAATAGATATCCAGAGAGGGCTGTATAAGAAGAGAAAGAAGTGTACAGGAGAGCAAAATGCGTTGGTTTGGGATTATTTTTTTTTCTCAGAGAAAAAGCTGACTAGACGTTCCCCAGGGAACCACTCGTCTCCAGGTCGGGATGACACGAAGTGCTCGCATTGTCCGCGTTATTGCCTACCCCCTGTATATAGCGCGATCAACGACGACGAAAAAAAAACAGGATAAAAAAAAATGGAAAACAGTCGAAAATTTTAAGGGATAGTAGACCTGTCGATTTTCAACGTGTCCTTTTTTTTAAAAAAAAATCATCACAGAAAAGAAAATGTAAAAACGACGGTGTACGCATTATTTTATTTTATTTTTTTTTCGTCCGTTTTTGCAGTACTCGTATTTATATTTTTTCTCGTGTCTGGAAAAGCTAATTGGAGTGTCGGGCGTATCCGGGAAAACACGACTATTTTTCCCTCTAAAACGCCCACTCGTTTGTAAAATAATTTTCTTATTCACTTTGTATTGCGCGCGTGTCGTACGAATCCTTTTTTGTATATATATATATATATATATATATATATATATATATATATATATATATATATATATAAATAATATGACCACACTGAATATGAAATTAAATTCATTTTCCCCCCTTGAATTCAATTAATTAAAATAATGCAACGTTTTTATTTTACATATGTTATGTAATATTGAAAAAAATCGACGAATTAAAAATATTTTTATATATTTTATAAGTCGAAATATAATAGATTTTTTTGTTAAAATTATATTATGAATTCAAAGATAAAGTTTTGTGTAATTAAATTTAAATCATATTCATTTTAGTCACTTATACGGCATAATAATGGGATAACTTTTGAAATTTTGAATAAAAAAAGTTCAACATTTTTCGATTCGAAATATAAATTTCATAATATATAACAATTTTCCTATTCGATGATATTATTTAATTTTTATAAAAAAAAATTACAATAAACTTCGAGTAGAAAACAAACAAACAAAAAGAAAAATCATAACCGGATATAAAATATTTGCACGAACAAAAAAAAAAATGTATATAAAGTGAAATATTTAATTAAACGAAAAGACGAGAAGAATTCGAACAATTTAATCAAAGGCTTCCTTAATTAAACAGAATATTAATTAAATTCGACGTTATCGAAGTACACGTCTCGTACCCCGTTTTCGTTTAAAATTCATATTTTTCCTCCTCCCCCCCGTCCCCCTTTTACGAATGCGACGGTTGTATTTTACGATTTATCGAACCGTATGATGGATGTAAATATTGATATGAATATATTCAATAAATGATACTAGACAAAGTTTCAAAACGCGAATAAGTATATCTAGAATTTATATGATTTATCATAATATTATATTAGTTTCATCGCTTTAATAATTTTATATTTATTTCAAAAATTATATTAAATATTTCTATGATATATACAATACAAAATGCTAATGTTGAACGTACTATTTCAATACTATTTTATTTTTACAATATTAAATATATATTAAAAAAAAGATTTTTTTTATATAAAATCATACTAAAAACTATATATATTATTTTCATAGTATTAATAATATAAATTATAAATAAAATTAAAATATAATATATTAAGTAGTAAAATAAGTATTATTGATATAAATGTTTGTTGACACACAGATCTTATTTTATTTATTTATCTAAAAAAAAATGTAAAAAATCCTTTTATTTTTCTTTTTGTATTTAATGTTGGATATTTTTTTTGTAATATATATATATATATATATATATATTTTATTTTTGTCTTTTTGTAAGGGCAATATTTGTTTTCGACAAAATTGTCGAACACAGCTGACGGCTCACGTTGATAATCCTGTTTATTTAAGCGCGTAACGATTTGTCGTTTTATTTCACTCTTAATTAGACATACATTTTCGATTTTGGAGACATTTATATTTAGAAACGACGTTAAATTTTCGTTTTTTTTTTCTCCGAATGATGCGTTCGTTTATAAAGAGCTATCTAAATCCTATTAAAGATTTAATTAAATTTAGTGGCTATTTGTACACATATAATAGATACGAATATTATAGTATAATACAAATTTGATATTTGTTTTTTTCCAATATTAAAAAAAACATAAATTATTAATGATATACGAGAAATTTAAAGTTATTAAAGTATTTATTGGAATGAAAATTATCTAGTAGAAATTTTTGGATTTGAAAATTTTAGAGAATTGCAAATGAATAAGAAAATTTGAAGAAAACTATAACAAAACTTTGATTCGATAACTAAATTATTAATATAAATAAAGCAATCAAAACTTTTAACTATTATTATTTTTTTTACTATATATTAAAAGAAACGTTAATTAAAGTTTACATCTACAGAAGCTTTACCATTGTTAGATAACTATTAAAAATTTCATTATATATTTTTGAAACGTTCCAAGAATACTTTCTATTAAGCTAACAAAAAAAAAAAAACATCAAAGCACTTCCTTGAAACGGTAAAACGTTAAACAAAATTAAAAAAAAGGTGTCACATCCATGTTTTAAAACACGTTCGTTACGTTTATTCCGTACGAAGGAAAGCGCGCGCATTTTTCCCGTTTCGAAAATTAAAAAAAAACAGGAAAAGTAAATACATAAATAAATATGTATATATATATATATATATATAAATATATATATATATATATATATATATATATGTGAAAATGAAAAAAAAAGCTTTTCCGCGGAAAAAAGAATGGAAAACCTATCGCGCAACGTAGGTGTGGAAGGGTGCGGGGAGGGACGTGGATGGGGGGGGGCGTAGCAAACGAACATTAACTTGATTTAGTATCGCAATTTTAGTCGGTATCAATGAAAGAGCACGCGTTTTATTTTTATTTTTATTTATTTATTTCTTTCGTTCTATACTTTTTTTTATTTTATTTTATTTTATTTTATCCTTTGCTCTGCCCGGCGCGTTTATATTTATTTCGGCCACGGTTTTTCTTTAGGCGGGACCGCGTTCGAACGGGGCACGACGCGCGACAGGTTTACGAGTCGCACGGCACAACCGGTTTTTCCGACCGTCGGAAAAACCGGGCGGTGTGATGTGTGGAGCTTCACATATATTTTCCATAACCCATACCACGCTTCTATTCCTCTTACATTGAGCGTACCGACGTTTTTTTCTTCTTTATATATATATATATATATATATATATATATATATATATATATATTTCACTCGTCCGTTGTAGAAACGGGATGGGCTTCCAGTCGTAAAAATGTGCGTAACTCTCGCGAACAACACGGACAGGTAAATAAAGAGAAACTCGCATAAAACTTTCTCACATTCGATATGAAAATAAGCGTAAAATATAAAGCGACGTGGGGAGGGGACGTGTGCGGGGGTGAGGTAGTGCACAATGAGCTTTCGGAGTTCTTTTCACGTCGGTTTTTAGATTCGGACCCCCTGATAATTTCCCTATTTTGCCGTGCTTCCGATAAAAAAAATATCTATATTTTAGACAATCTCAAGAGCACAATGGAAATATCTGCATTGTGCTAAATTATGTTGAATAAAAAAATGACACTCTTTTTTTTCTTTTTTGATGTCACACAGTATTTTAAATTTTATATGTCACGTGTAAATTTGTTAGCTTTCTTTGTATATTAAAAAATATGTTCAGATTTATTTGATAAATATTATATATGGAATATTTTTCTTTGTTGTACATAGAAGAAAAGTATTATTAATAATTTGCTCGATTAATTATGAAAATATAAGAGAATTCTAATTATTTTTATAAATATATTTTTTTTATATAATACGTTGTTTTATTAATTATAATAACAATATTAATACCGATTTTTTGATTTATGAACTATAAAAATATAGCACATATAAATAATATGTTATAATTCAAATTCAGTTGAAAATTTTATTACGAAATTTAAACCGGATATATTTAAATATACAGGCTGATATTTTTTTTTCGATCAAAAACATTATTGCACGTGTTATCCTTTGTCCTTCGATTAAATTCGCAAATATGTTTCCGAGGGCGTATTGACTCGTTGAAATATGTTTGTGTAGACTATAAAAGCGATAATTTCAATGTCTAAATAGTCCTTAACGATCGTTTTAACGGTACGCATTGTAAAAGGTTTTAATGTGTCGTTAAATTTTAATATACAAATAATATTTTCGTAATATACGCGAGCGCGAACGTCGAAAGTGTTAAAACGATTTTATTATATACTGTAAAAAACGTTAATAAAAACTCAATCCCTTATGGCCAATTTGAAAAGTGCGCATTATAAACATTCCGTTGATTGTAATAATTAAATAGGCTCCTGCACGATTTTCAACATTTTAACAAGATTTTTGATTAATTCTAAATGTATATATATATATAATTATGGTGATGATAGGTATTGTTTTTTTTTTGTTAAAATTTTACTGGTGAAAATTATAGTATATCACGTTAATAGCTGTACTTTAAGAGGCCAGCTGTCAAAATCGAATCAAAATTGGATCGAAAATGCTAAAATATTTTATATAAAATCATATTGTAATAAGTTAAATTTTGGCATGGCAAGGATCTATATTTTGAGTTCTAAAGATTATTTAAGATTAATTTGTGAAAATAAAGTAGCATTTGACGAAAAGAAAATGCTACACCACCACCTTCCATCGGCGCTAGTATTTTATATATACGATGTTTTTAATTAAATAAAAAAAAAAACGATGAATAACACGTAAGAATGTTTTTAAAAAAAAAATAGTGCCAAAAGGGATGCAGTGGGTCGTCGGGTTTGAAAAAAAAAGTCGTATCAAAGTATGATTGGCGCAAACGGAACGGCCGTAAAACGTAAATTCGCGAAGAGATAAAAAGAGGTGTTTGAATGGCGATAAAAAAGGGGTTAATAAACCGAAATGGCAGATGGTATATATGACGTGTAACTTTTTTCGCCCCCCCCCCGCTCAGTGTGAGACACTATCGAATCGCAGCCCTACATCTAGAGGGTTGAGGTTATGAAGGGTGGTCGCGAATTGGGGGCGCAAAAGAGACGAGCGCTTGTAAAACTCGAAAAAATACGTCATATAAAATGACAAAGACATCACGAGATGGGACGAGCTGGGCCATTACGGGATAGAATGGCCTATTCTTTTCGAAAATTAAGTTTTTAGAGGAGACACACATAGAATTCAATGCATTTATGTTCTATCAACAAGTAAAAACGTATGTGTGCGTGTGCGTATTTGAAATATATTGTATAATGTAATATATATATCGGTCGAAAAACGAAGGGTTTATTTTCTTTTGTTGTAGTATATTTGGTAGTTTTACATAATTTAATATTATATAATGGAATTTTGATTTCAAATTTTAAATTCTTGTTTTAAAATAAAAAAATATATTTTTATGTACAAATAACCATTCTATAAAATAAATATTTCTTATTTTAAATATAATAATTATTTTTTTTACAAATTAAATTCGGCTTTTTATTATATATATTTATTTAATAATTGTGATTATATTTTATTATTAACCCTTTAATTTCCAAATAATCAATGTGCCTCATATGATATGCAATATTTAATTTTTTTTAATTTTATATTACAATTTTATTTATTTAATAAGAATTATGTACTCTAATTGACATTTAATTTTTTAAATAATTTCGCGTAATTTGACCGTCAAAATAACTTTTATTTAATTTCAGTATAAATATATTGACTATATAATTAGTACATTAATTAGTGTACTGATTTTAAATATTAATAATGATTTAATTAATTGAAATAAAATCTTATATAATTTATTATAAAAGATCTTGTGTCGTATAATATCTTTATATATATATTGCATACGAAACACAAAGCCTGCTGCTCTATTTTCCATATATATTTTTCCTTTTATTCAGCAGGCTAAAGATTAAAAAATATTATTTTTACTGGTAAAATGATTGATTATTTTGACCTGAAATCTCTCGATGAGATAATGCATTACATTTTCACTGATTTCCATATTATATATATATATATATATATATATATATCATAAAATAAATATAATACGTGCGAAAAATAAATTTGTATGCAAATGTAATTTGCAGAACAATGAAAACCGCCGGAAAATATTGTAATAAAAATAAATACGTAAATGGCGCAAATGAAAATGCATATATCGACGCATTTTCCATTTTCCGACGCGTATAAATATGCATCGCGTCCTGCAATACCGCCTCATCGGAATGCGTAATTATGCAACGGCGTGTTTTAATTTAATTATTAACGAGAGGACGGGGGAATGGGCGTGCGGGCGGGCGGGGTTCAGAGTAAAAAAAATGTGCGTGCGCGAGTTTGTGCTCGCGTAACTCGCGTCGGAAAAATTGAAAAGCGTGAAAGCGAAAAGCGCCGCCGCATGAAAATTCGACGATTCGATTACGTTAATTATAAAAGCGTTAACGGTTACTTTTTTTTTCATCATCGTAACGTCACGTCGATTATGCCGCGTTAGGTTTGATTACTTCCGTATGCAAGGTTTTTAATACATTTACTATCAGTTGGATATATATATATATATATATATATATATATATATATATATATGTTTATATGTATATGTATATGTATATATATATATATATATATATATGTTTATATGTATATATATATATATATATATATATGTTTATATGTATATATATATATATATATATATATATATATATATATATATGTTTATATGTATATATATATATATATATATATATATATATATATATACACATTTTTCATGTATTAATGTAACAGGATAGGTAAATAAATGAACCTATGCTTCATTACTTATGAATGATGTGTGTAATTGGAT
Source organism: Leptonema lineaticorne (assembly GCA_024500535.1). Taxonomy (NCBI): domain Eukaryota; kingdom Metazoa; phylum Arthropoda; class Insecta; order Trichoptera; family Hydropsychidae; genus Leptonema; species Leptonema lineaticorne. The sequence goes on from JANIJI010000061.1 coordinate 3,886,394, forward strand.
ATTTTTCGAACATAGAACATCACTTGATTGTTAAAATATGCAACGCATAAAAATGGATTAAATATATATATATATATATATATATATATATATATATATATATATATATATATATATATATATATATATATATTTAATAAAAATTGACTTTACAATAAATTTTCTGTTAAATTATTATATCATAATTTTCCACTGTTAATAATGAAATTTAATATTATTAAAAAAAAATTAAAATGATATATTTACAATCTTAATAATAAATAAAAGGTTTTAAATATGTAAGTATTATAGTTGAAAAAAAATTAAAAGAAACGAAATATTTTAAATAGAAGTTTTATATAATTTATTTATTATTTTAAATTTGAAATAGTTTTATATATAAAAATAGTATTATATTTTTTGTAAATATTCCTAATATAATATTTTATTAACATCAAAATTAAATGACAAATAAATTAGAACATTTATTAGATATGATAAAATTGTACATAACGATTCATTTATATATTATATAAATAAACATTTTTTTTCTAGAAAAAAAAATATTAATCTAAAAGTAATCAGCGAGTGACAGGCCAAAGAGAGAAAAAGAAAACATTAAAGAATTAAAATTGAAAATCGCCATTTCAGCAAAAAGCCTGAACGGAAGTCGTATCGATCTTCCGCCACGGAATTCCGGCTAAAAATTAATCGAAATGGAAATTTCGGCCGGTTATTCCGCCAATCAGTTTCGGTTCGGTTCGCAAGTCGAATCGATGTGACGTTTTCGCCTTTCGAAGAACTTAACCGGCAAAAGACGTCTTTCAGAGGCGACCGCAATCAAACAATCATATTTCAAAGTCTACCAGTCACGTCGATTGTGTTCTTCGTTTAGTCATCGTCGTCTTCCTTTTTCTTTTCATTCTCTTTCTTTTTTTTCCTCTTTTAACATTTTTTCGCCATTCCTCCGTTCTTTCTTTCTTTCCATGGGATTTTTACGTCGTTCCTTTCCACGTCTTGTCTTCGCTTAAAGGCCGGCATGTTCAGTCGACTCGAAAAGGGCTCGGGGAACACTTTAAAAAGGGCACCATCATTTTTCGAGCGTAGGCTTCTACTTTTACATAAAAATGCAGTTAAAGGCAATTCTCTCTCTCTTTTCCGCCTTCTCTATATATCTGAACGGAGGGCGGTTTTTTTTCTTTTTGCGTGGCGATGGGCGGCGACTATGGGCGGTATGAGGTTTTTGCCACTCGTTTACAAAACTCCTTTTACGACTTTTCGTCGTCGCGTTTTTGTTTCACTTACGCCTCCGGATAAACGTGGATAAAAACGGTCTTAACGTCTCCATTTTCCACTTTTAAATTTTTTTCCTACAACGCTTGCATCACGAATACTATATATATATATACATTTTTTTCTGAAAAAAAATAAAAATACAAAAAAAATATCGCGCATCTACAAACTCATACTACGGTCGCTTTTGCGTTTCGGAAAATTTCGACCTCTTTCGGACCATTGACCGTCGTTTCGTTTCGGGAAAAAGCTCTGACACGTCAAGAAAGCGTAAAAAAGCGTGATTACGCCCGAAGAAAAAGTTTCATTCTTGCAGCATGGCCTTATAAAAATGTATTGCGCTCGTTAAAACGTTCTGCTTTGCTACGAAAATCGATAACATAAAGCAACCGATGATAATAAAGTCCAACATAAAGGTTATTTTTCCGGAATTCTCGATATGCACACACATAAATTTTTACATTTTCTTAAATCTATATCAAAATTTTATATTTATGATATGTGAAAAAAAATTATATACGTATAATTTATTTTAAATATTAAATCGATTTAAAACGGAATTAAATATAAAAAAATATATATAAATAAATAAACCACTGGATAAAACAACGTATAAATGATTCGTTAGTCGAATTGACGAATTGTGTTTTGAGCCAGCCGTTGTTTTAGAAGTGTGTCAATCTTAATTTTGCGCTGTACGCATTTTCGTCGTTATTTCGCTGTTATATTGAATTATTTCCGTCGGGAATAAAAAGTATATTAATTTGGCAATGTTTTTCAAAAATATATTTATCTATATATATATATATATATATATATATATATATATATACATACATTAATATTATTAGAAATAAAATAATATTTTTAAAATATAATAACGAAAAGGGACGAAAAGAATGTGACGTTTGAACGCTTGCGAAAATTTGTTTGCGTTGATTTTTCGCGCGTTTTTCCTTTTTATTATTATTATTTGTTTAATATAAATTGAAATATATTATACGTTGCGGAATGTTCTAATTCGTTCTTTACTTAATTACGTTCGTGACGAAATTTTATCCGTTTTTTTTTTCAAGGAAAGACCCTAATAAAATTGTACCGCCATTTACGTTGACAACGTTCTACAAATTTTAGGCTCATTTTTGCTTGAAAAAAAAAATGTGTTATAACGGTCAGATATTGAATTTTAGATATTTTTTATGAATTATAATAATTTTCATTCTTTTTCATATAAACCAGTAGGATCGTTAGTGAGAAATATTTTTATTTATTATAGATAAAAAAAATGGTTAAAATCGGCATTAATTATATATGAGCTGTTTATTTTGAAAGTGACTTAATAATAATTTACAAAACATATTTAAATTAAAACGCCACATTTTAATTCAAATTAAGAAGAAAATGATAAACGAAAAAAAATTCTTCCACAACACGAATAAAAAAAAAATTGATGTGTACCAAAAAAAATAAATAAACGCAAAAAGTGGCGGAAAAACTCCGTAGTTCGAGATATCGCTTTATCAAAGGGCAACATTTCATTTCGTCGGCGGTAAAGGGCGACGGCCCTTTTGTGTCGTTTTGCACCGAACGACAATAATTCACTTCCATTAAATATCACGTTCTGCCTAATAAGCGCGCCTGCTGTCACTCTGACCCTTGGCCCTTATCTGGACACGAGACCTTCGACCACCCTCGACTGTTTTTTTTCCATTTATTCCCTATATTGTTTTCCTTCAAATTGTGGAATTATAGATTTTTTTAATTATAAATTTAAGTTATTATTTTTATTGAACAAAACGAATACAAGAAATTGACGAGATATTTCGATTAAAATATAATCGATAATATGAAGATTTATTAAGAATTAAAAAATATTATATGTGATTTGAAAGTCATTCTGTGGAATTTTTAATAACATAAAATTGTTTTAAATCATTTTTATTATTCTTTATTTGCAGTATATGCTGATAATTTATATTAAATATCATGATTTAAAAATATCCATGCATTCCTCATAAAATATAAATTTAATATAAAAGAGAGATTCTCATAATTTTCATCGTATTATATTTTTAATATGAATTAATTGCACTCGTTTATGGCATAAATGTGCTATTAATTACAGAACTGTGCGGTAATATACTGAAATATTGCTCAATTTTTAACTTCAAAACAAAATAGAATATTTACGATTATGGCAGTTCATCTGAAATTATATTATATAAACTAAACTATAAAAGACTGCGGCAAAATGGCGATTATAACAATTTAATTTGAACTTATCTCGCAAAGTGCATATTTCTAAGGAAATGTCAACGCGAAGCAGTTAATTAAAACTAATGGTTCAAGTCGAGTTAAGGCGAATGAGGCGACTAATTATCGAGTATTTTGCGAATGTGCTGAAAAATAGATAGAGTTATACTGAGATGCTTTCTCTAATTAAAACTGTAGAAACACAAACGATGCAAGTGCTCTTAACTTACATTTGCGATAGAGACACAAGTGAATATGAATACGGCGAATATAATCAAAGTTTAATCATGAAGAAGCTTCAAAAAAAATATTTTTATATACATAATTATTTATATCATGTCATTATGATTTAAATAATTATATCGATATAAATATAACGAATAAAATTATTATAACATAGTGTTTGAAGGCGACTAATGAACGTGCTCGTATTTATTTCGAAATTCATATCGAAAATTCGAGGATAAAGAAAAATTTGCAAAAAACCCTTTCGTTCGTTCGCATTTGTGCGTTTTATGGTTGAATCGAATTTTCAGGTGAATTATGAAAAAAAATATACGAATTAATATTTACACGAGAATTAAAATGTGCGGCTTAATGGTTTTCCGATTTTTCTTTTGCGTTATTTTTCCTCCATTTCGCGTATTCCGACTAGTGATTTTAACGGTTTTTTTAACTGCAAGCGTTTTTCACTATACGGTGAGTTTCAAAAGTTTTTGGATTTTTTTTATTTAATTTTAAATTGTTCAAATAGTCATAAAATTTTATTGAAAAAAAAATTTTTTTTGATACGTTAAACAAAAATTCTTATATGAATTATGACTATTATATTTAATAATTGTGAATATTTGTGGATCAATATATAATATAAATAAATGAAAATTTCATGAGAATCGCTAACCTTATTAAGGAGACGACATAAAGATGAAAATATTTAATAGTGTATTATATACATATATATAATATAATGTTGAAAAATTTAAATTTAATCATTTGTATAAAATTTATAATCGGTCCGGTAGCTTTTTAAAAGCACCTACGTACGCGAATAGTACGTAATGTCTACGTTAAAACCCTACTCGAACTACTGTCAATTAACGTCACACTCTTCAAACGGACAAGGCAGTCCGTTCGAAGCAATATAAAAACAAAACAAAAATCAGAAAAATAATAATAATAAAAAAACCCTCTAAACGAAAGTCGGGGAGACGAGGGGGGGAGAGAGAGCACCCTTTTCGAGGGTTTTTAACGAACAACCTTCATTAGCGATCCTGAAAAAAGTACATACCTTCAGCAGCTGCAGCAGAATCTGCAGTTGACAGCAACACGGACCAGGGGAAGATTTATTATCGCGGCCGCCGAAAGTGACACGACCCCCTCGCCCCCCGCCCCCTCCATCTATCGTCTACATGTTTTTACCTTCTCTGAAAAATGATATATTTAAATTAATAAATAAAATGTGCGGAAAATTTAGATTAATATCCGAAATTATACATATTTCAGCTGAAAAGCTTATGCTTACATGCGATCGCATTCAATCTTTCGTTTGATAACTTTTATCAATTTTAAATTTAAATTTAATTAAACAAATATATTTAAATATATATAATGCATGATTATTTTAAAATTAAACTGTGCCATATAAATATATTATAAGATTATGAATTATTTGACATTATTAAAAATTTATTAAATTATTCTTGAAAATATGTTGAATTTTACAATTATATTAGTGACGAATATATAAAATGAAATTTTTGAAACACCTTTGAGAAATCATGTATAATAATATATTTTTTTTAATGTCTTTATTTTCTTTCGTATTGCGAATATGAATTTTTATATGACTTCTTACCCTTAAGGAATATATATATATATATATATATATATATATATATATATATATATATATATACCATATATATACCATATATATATATATATATATATATATATATATATATATATATATATATATATATATACCATATATATATAATTCGAATTTAGAAATTTTTATTCTTTTCAAGTTTGCGAAAATAAATTTTATTCTGAAATTACTATATGTATTTTTGCTTTGCAAATTTATAAATTGAATTACTCGTATATCATTTTAAAATATCATATATATATATATATATATATATATATATAATAAAATTCTAATGTATTTTAGTATTAAAATTTTGATTATATATATATAGTCGAAATTTTGCAGTGTAATAAATAAAGTTGATGAAATTTTCAAATAATTCAACGGAAAAATAAACAGATTGACGGCGGGCGAACGAGAAAGCGAAAATTATGAAAATTATTCGTGTGTTTATTTTGGAAGGTGAAAATTTTTCCGTCGAAAGTGGAAAATGAAAACTTTTCGCCGGCGGTCATATTTCACGTTTTTAAAGTTGAGGGTTTGCACTGAAAAACCTCCATCCCTACGTATAAAGGGCCGGATTACGTGCCGAAGGGGTGAGCTTTCGCCATTAACAACATTTATTAAGAGCGTTTTCGCGGCTCGCGTAATGGCGTCGAAAAGTTTGAGAACCTCTGCAGCTTCGGCTCGCATTTCCCAAAGGGGGCGAAAGCTTATCTCGCCAGACTCGAAACGGCGATGGAAAATCTTCGAGAGCACGCAACGAGGAAAACTTCCAGCGATTATTTTTTACAACTAGTTTATATTTTCCTTACTTATATTGCTACTATATAACGAGTATGAGGGATCTTTTAATTTATATATTATATATATGATAAATCGATACGACTAAAATAATATCCATTTTTAATTTATTCAATTGTATTTTATAAATTATTTTTAATTATTAGAATATTAAAAAAAATATTTTTGATATCTCATATTTATCTATCTAATTTTGATATGTTATATATATAAATTAATAGTCTTTTTTATAGTAAAATTGCGTCGATTATTTTTTACGACAATCGCATTAATGCAGACAAATCTAAAGATGCTTAAATTTTTATGTGAAACGAAACATCAATTTTATTTCAAATATAAAAATCCATTTTATTTCATTTCACACATGTATTACATATTGAACGTCTGTAGCGCAAATTGAATTCAACACGTGGTTCTTTTGCTGGCAACTTCAGAATTTTATTTCTCAAACATACCCTTATATATATATATATATATATATATATATATATATATATATATATATATATATATATATATATATATATATATATATATATATATATATATTAAAACAAAAAAAATGTAACATCTTCATTTAAAAATATTACGTTCAACGCTGAAGTCATAATTTTCATATGTAATATTCAATATTTCAGCTTTTCGCAGCAATAAAATCAAAAAGATTCAACGGATGCGATAAAGTGCATGAGATAATTTTTCCATTATGCGAATAATATGAATTATTTTTCCGCTTCACATTATTCAAAGGATTATTTTGCTGAGGTTTGACATTTTTTCGCTCGCAATCATTACATTTTAAAGTGTAATTTCTTTCTGGAAAATTTTCCGCGTCGCTCTACGTTCGATAATCGATCTTTCGTCGGTGAAATGCGCCACATTTTGTTTTTATTTTTAATTCTAGAGGTTCGTTTTTCATTTTTGTCTATATATATATATATATATATATATATACATGAGTATATATATATATATATATATATATATATATATATATATACACTCATGTATATATATATATATATATATATATACATGAGTGGAAAATACAAAGGTTTCCCCGTTATGTACAAAAGTTGCTTTTGTGAAAACTATGTTCGCTATGTTTAACTGTCATGTATTAAATAGATTAGATATAACATAAAGTGTTTTTAGTTGGGTTGTAGCTGTTATTGTATTTTAATTCACGCTATATAACGAAAAGATGAAAATATTATTTTAATATACAGGAAAAAGCGATACAAGTTAAATGAAATTCATAGCGATTATTAAAATTTCAACGAATATTGTTTAATATTTCAGACATTAAAATATTATTTTTGAAAACAGTTACTTTATTAGAGCGAAAGCTATTTTTATGTATATTATATATATATATATATATATATATATATATATATATATATATATATATATATATATTTTACATTGTTATATAAAATATTATTACAGAATTGAGACTCTTCTGAAAATATCTTCTTTCTTTTCTCTTATAAACTAATTTGTTTGACTGCATAATCAACTTTGAGTTAAACTCGAGTTAAGAACGTGACCGGATTTAAACGTATCTTTGTCTTTTATATTATTCAGTTTTCCTTCAGCAATATTTGAACGATAATAATAGCAGATAAATAAGTAATACTTCATTTAAAATCAATACAATAAAATTATATATGTATACAAATTTAATCAAAATTCATAATTTACTTAAATCAGATGTGTTCAACATTTTTACATCATACATATAATTGATATAATATTGATTTATTAATATTAATTGTAATTATATTTTTATTTTCATAATAAAATAAATTAATTTATAAATATCGTTAATATGTGTTTCAAGTTCAGGGAGTGCAAACCATTTTCGCAATACGATTCATAACATAAACATTTCACACGTTACGCCCCCTGTTTTACGTGTGCAACGTACGAAGCACTTTCGGTAACGATGCACTTTAATTTTCCTTTTATTTATATTTATTCGAGGACGGCGTCGGAAAAACGACCGCGAAAAACGACACCCGTGAAAATAAGCGCTCGAAAAGATCGAGCTCAAATCGTTGTAAAGCGAAATATAAAATTTAACCGTTTCGTATAAACTTATATATATATATATATATATATATATATATATATATATATATATATATATATATATATATATATATATATATTTATAAGTAACACAATGGTGAAATTTATTAACATGCTATGACTATGTAATATTTTATTTTATAATATGAAGCTCGACTGCCGTTGCAATTTCTTCGTTATTCTCTTGATATATTTGCAAGGTGGAATTATAATAAATTTATTTATTTATTATAGAAAAATATTTCACTCGAAAATATGTCTTAGAAAAGAAATAAAAATATATTATATCACCATTAAAGTTCGTTTTTTTATTGTATGTCACATTATAATTAATTTTGTTTGTTCTATTAATAGGAATTATAATTAAATAAAAAGCTTAGTATGAAAAGTTATATAAAAATGTGATTCAAATTAAAAATATGAAGATTAAATAACAATTGTCTATTCGTGATGATAAAAATCCAAATTAATATTAAAAAAATGTATCAATGATTTATTTTCATTATTACCTAATGATGTTCATAATTCTCAAAGATGATGTATTTTTTTTTTGAAAATTGTAATATTAAATAATAGTTGCATTGTATATGTATATTTCACTATGAGAGAGTTAAATTATATTAAAATGTATGATTTTTTTACAAAAAAAAATATATATATATAAGAAAAATTGACAATCCCTGATATACTTATGGTAATAATTTAAATAAAAGTAAATTTCTCGAAATCAGCATATTTACAATTTTAAGAATAAAATACGATTTCAAGTAAATGTATATATATATATATATATATATATATATTCAAATAGTGGACGAATGCTATTTACAGAATGGCAAAGGCATATGGCGAGTGAAACACACAGAGACATTTCTGCGGGGCATTTGAAGGGATAATGTGGTCGTTGCAATTTACAATTTGATGAATTCAGTTCAAATATTATAGAGGGACCAGGCGAAGAGCACGGGGTTCCACGTGATCCCGACATGCGACGACGTAGAAACGAGAACCGTCGTTGCGCAAACAGCGCTCGAACCCAGGATCATTGAACGACCTTCTCAGAAACAGTTATGTTTTGAGTATTATTCAACTAGGGAAACCTTGCACCTTGGGCAAATTTGCAAATTTTGTGGGTTTCGCTTGCTATTTGTATTAATATTATATTGAGTGTCGATATTATTGTATTTTTTTTTTCATATTTTGACTATTTATAAAATCGATATAAATTTAATTGAATTTGCAAACTTTTTTTTTAACAAACATATATATAATATATGATAGTGAACTAAAATAATGTGATCAAATTTGCATCAGTATTTATATATTTTTTCATATATTAATGATAATTGTTTTTGTAATATTTTTCATTTCAATGCGATGATTTTTGAACAAAATTTGGGTGGACAACTTGCATAAAACACGTTTATTACGACATCAAAACCTGATGACTTTAAGAGAGTTCTCCAAAATATTTTTAAAATATTTTTAATGATTTTTATACCATAAATTGATTGAAAACACAAAAAAAATTATACAAACTCATTTTTTAATTTTTTTTCCATAATAAAAATTATCAAACAAATATCTCGCGTCATATATAAATAGTTGTTTAACTTTTATATTTTGTAAAATTTGTATTAATTTAAGAAAAAAAAATATACTAATTTAATTTATCGATTTAAACTTAATCATTGATCATATTGTATGAATTAAACCGCTTTCATAATCACGAGTACATATATTAAAGATGAATGATAATATATTTGACCATAAATTATATAATATAAACAATATTATTGTATATAGATGTACAATTATATATCTAAATATATTGTATAGGCAAATAGACAATTATACGCCAATAACGTGTCGGCAAATAGCCGTGTCCTTTATAAACCGATGTTTCAAATATTGATAAATCACTAAAGATAAACAACTTGAACGCAGCCATCGAATGCATATGCAGCTGTGTTATGCGGTTTATTGAATATATTAATATGATTATACGTAAAATTGACGATCGTACACATATAAAATAATATTTAATTCACATTTATATTTATATATTATTTTTATTATTGTACAATATTTATAATAATAATAAAAATTATGATTAACTTTTATAATAATAAAAATTATGATTAATATTATTGAGGCGAAATATTGTGGTTCGAAGGCGCGCTCTTGTTTTCATTTGTGGAGAACGGTCGGATAAAAAAAAAAGTTGATGTTTATTTATGAAGAAAACTTTTTTTAATTTATATCGCAGGGGGGTAGCATGCCGTTCAAAATTAAAATAATAACAAGGAAAAAATAGCGTATATTGAAAGTTTTTCCGGAAAAATTTAAATGCGAGAACGGCAATTTTTTTTTAATTTTATTATTTTATACGCGAAAGAAAGCGATAAGTTTTAATATTGATCAATGCAAACCGTAGAATATATATATATATATATATATATATATATATATATATATATTGTCTATTAGTGATTTTCTAGAATTTTGTCTCTATGGTAAAAATAACTCGATCTTGAACTTTATAATAATACATATGATCAAAAATGAAATATAAATATTTGCATTATCGGTTTACTAACATTGAATTAATTAAATTACAATCTTTAAGAAAAGTATTTTTTTTTAATTTCATATTAACGAAGATGAAAAATATAAAGAAAAAATCCTATAACTCCATTGCAACAAGTAAATATTGAAAGATGCAAAAAAACCCAAAATAATTTTCATATTATATAATTGTATAATTGTTATGATTGATTTTGCCTGCTTTAAAACGCTTGCCATTTATAGCATTTCTTTTATAATTATTATATAATGATAAAAAATGAAACAATTATCTATCACATTACAAAATATTCGTAATTACAAAATTTTGAATAAATTTGAAAAAAAAAAGAATTATAAAACATTATATGTTTGAAATCGATTAAAAACGAACGATACTATGTTTCTGAAACACACTATATATATATATATATATATATATATATATATATATATATATATATATATATATATATATATATATATATATATATATATATATATATATATATATATATTATTACTGATATTGAAAAGTGCTCGACGTTTCAAGAAGTGAACTGCAAATATGCATCGACGAACTAATTTTACGTCTGTATTAAGGTAAAAAGCATACTGTTATATATACTATATATATACTATATATATATATATATATATATATATATATATATATATATACATATATATATATATACATATATATATATATATATATATATATATATATATATATATACGTGTGTGTATGTGTAAAATGTGAAAAATCTGTTCGACACGAAATCAATATTCGAGAGAGGTTTTCCGTTTTGCGGTGAATTTTCCGTCGAAAGAGTAAAGTCTCCGCTCATTTTCCACGTTCAAGTTTTCAGAGTCGAAAGAAAACTTAAGTGACGTTGAAAAATGGCGTTGAACGCTTTCGAATGCAGAACGCTTCAAGACGGTTCGTTGCACGACAACGTTTCGTATTGTTTTACACTTCCTTGACAATACAATCGATAACATACATACTATTTTATATTATATGTATATATATATATATATATATATATATATATATATATATATATATATATTTAACAATAAAAACGTCTTAGTTAAGTTTAATGGTTAGTGAACTTGTATAGCATGCAACGGAACTTGGATTAAAATTCCAAGACGAAATTCCATCACGATAATACTTGTTCGATATGAATGCTGAAAATGTTTTAAAATTTAGAATTATTGCATTTTAGTAATATTATTCTGTATTTACTTTTTCGCGACTGACATTCTATTATAAATTAACGTGAAACTTTTCATTGTGCTTCAGAAGCATCTTGTAATTTCCACGCCGTATTGTTTGCGAAGAAGAAAGTTTGAAAAAAATTATAATAACAGACAATGTGAAAGAGGAAAAGGAAGGTCAAAGTGAAGATGGAGTCATCAAGTTTGAGAGATAACAGAGGGAAGTTTCGTTTCAACGATGAGGGCGACTGGAGACTAAAATATTTGGTGAATTTTGGTGAATGTCAGTAATTGAGAAACCGTCTTTTGCTTTTTAAACATTTTAACATATAAATGTACATTATAAATATATTTTTTTATTAATATATTTAATAATACATCTTATATGATATATTTTTTTAATATTAATTATCATTTGAAAATCAATATTTAGTAAAAAAAAATATATCAGTAATAGTGTGATATATGCTTTAGAAAAATAATTATTAATTTAAGAACTCAATATCGATGATATAAAAAATTTGATTAATGTGTTTTTTTTCAACAAATATCTTATTTTTATATAAAATTGATGACCTAAATTCTTTGCAAAGTTCACAAATCTTTGCATTTGTACAAAATTTTGATTAATAGTATATTCATTTCAAAGTATGATTAACTATCGAAGTTTTTATATGTGAAATGTTCAAATATATATATATATATATATATATATATATATATATATATATATATATATATATATATATATATATATATATATATATATATATATATATATATATATATATATATATATATATATATATATATATATATATATATATATATATATATATATATATATATTATTGTAGAGTTTTTCACGAAAAACTTTTTATATGAACAATTAAATGAAATTTATCGAAACACAATTTAAAATATTAAAAAAATATAAACAATATTCTTTTATATATTGAATAAAATCGATTTACAATATTATAAACGCTCTTTTATTTTACTATACAATTCTGTCGAATAATGAATGAAAAATTTTTCAAATTAATACATTAAAATATTTTGTATTAAACATTTATCGATAATAATAAATATTTTTTTTATCTATTAATGGATGATAGATAAGAAAGTAAAAAAAAAAATCTAATATTAAAATCTGACATAGCGATATATTAATATCGTTTATATAATGGACAAAATGTGCGTGCACATGTGCGCACATACAACAATATTTTATTTTTTAATGGTTAAAAGAAATTTGTGTGTGCATATGTGTTGCCGTGTCGCTGTCTTTCGCTCGTTTCTGCCTTCATTAAGGCGAATGGCAGGTTGTGCCCCGCAACTGAATAATTTATAACAAAGTTTCTTTTAAAATTGCACAAATACGTGACTTGCGAGACCACCCCGTAGCTCAAACCATCGTGTCTACCATCTCTCATATGCGGATGTAGTCAGAATAAAAATATATATATATATATATATATATACATACACACAAGGAAATGTGCGCGCGAAAGCCTGCGTGTGCATGCATATATTCATGCGTCCATTTGGCCGGGGTAAACCATGGAAAAGCTTTGTATGTGATTTATTAACATTTTTTTTGTTATATGTATGTGTGTGAAAAATAATAAAATAAAATAAAAATAAAAATAAACGCCATTTGCAATACGAAATTCGTATTCTATATACGTCAAATGTTTTTATTTTATTTTATTCGAAATATCATTTTTTTAATATTTTGTATTATATATATATATATATATATATATATATATATATATATATATATATATATATATATATATGTATATTAAATTATGATGTGAATATATTTTTATTTCAGTAAGAAAATAGATGATTTTTCTTTCGGAAGTATAATATAGAAAATTTTCGTAATAAAATCGAGTTTTTTTTCGTAGAAATACGTAATATTTATGTACGTGCAATAAATAAATAAATCAGCGGTTTGCGAATCTGGATTCTTTGATATTGACTTATATTTTCTTGTACGATTTTAAGTTGAAACTTTTAATATTACGTATACATATATAAAATATTGAATATATATTTTTATAACATTGCAGTATTAATTATTTTTTTTTTAGAAATTATATAAATTTTAAATTGTTTTTATCGTTGTTGAAATTCGATGTATATAATTTCAAAAACTTTTTGTTCGATGTTGATATAAATTTTTTGAGTGAAGATTTAAAATATTATTATATGAAGGATATTCATAAAAAATATTAATCATTTTTTCAAAATCGTTCTTTGTCAATATATATTCTTCGGTTTCAGATCGTTTTATATATATATATATATATATATATATATATATATATATATATATAATATAAAAACAAGAATTGAAGTAAAATGTGCGTAGAATGAATGGAAGACTTGGCACAATAATAATAATAAAGAAGAAAAAAGAAGAAGTAAAGAAAGGTAAAAAGGAAAAGTTCCAGAATGTTATTTCAAAACTCCAGACGGAATTGAAACGGACGTTGCGACCTATTATTGATAAAAAGGACCTTTGATGGATAAGGAGTCCTATGTTGACCCTCGGTGGACCCGACGAAGCGGAAAAACTGTGCAACTTAGGCCCTCACGGAGCCTCTAACCCTAACGCGTTTTAACCCTCCCGTGCCCGCTTCATAAATCTAATATAACCGTGTACACACTCAATACAAACACGGGGAAAAGTGGGAAATGGTACATAAATTGCTTACCTTTTTCAATATTTTATTACGAACAAGGATGTCCAGCAATGGACGATGCGGTTAGTGTGGTTGACGATTATGTATTTATTCTCAATTCGATTCTTGATATTTTGATATTTTATATAAAATATACATATATTTATTTAGATCAAAATTGATTTTTGTACATATATGATTAAATTCGTCGATAGATAAAAACAAATGTAGTTTGAAAACTGTTGAATATATATATATTTCGATTACGGTTGAAAAGTTGATGACACTAAAAAGTTCTCTTTTTTTTACGCAGAGAAAAGTTTGCCTTTTTCATCTCGATATAAGAATAAAAAAAAGTACAACAAAAGTTTCCTTTATAAGATAGAGAGAGTTTATAAATTCAACAAAATCTATATCGTGAAACAAGCGAAAGCAATCGATGAGTTTTTGATCTAGGATTATATTTATAATGCAATTATATTTTAATCGATTTAATAATAAAATATATGAAATAGATGGCAGATTTAAATTAAAATATATGAACTAACTATTACAGTAAATTATTACAATATAACACTGTGATCAAAAAGTAAGGTGAATTTGTTTATAAAATGTAAATTTTTTATTTATTCTTCCAAATCAATTTCATTCCCTTCAAAGTAATTCCCATCCGATAAAACGCATTTTTGATAAGGCTTTTCCCAGTCATCGAAACAGTCGTAATAGTCTTTTTCCGGTATAGCCTTCAAGATCTTCTTCTATTCGGTTTTTATCTCCTCAATTGTATCTAAACGACTTTTGAGTTTGCTGAATTGCCAGAAGTCGCACGGAGCCAAATTAGGCGAATACGGTGGTTGCGGAACGATACGACTCGATTTTTTGGCAAAAAAAGTCGCGAAGAACCAATGCAGTATGACATGGTGTATTATCGTGATGAAGAGTTGTAAAAACACGTGCAATTCGGAGGTAACTAAACCTTTTGACAAGCAGACGCTTTTTAAATGTTATAGATAATCCTACACCAACCTAGGGGAAAAAAATATAATTTACCTGCCTTCCTAATGTTCGGAAATTTTAAATTAAAAATTCACCTTACTTTTTGATCACGCTAGTATTTTGAATGTTGTTTGAGAATTAATAATATAAACATATAATTATATAAAAATATTTACAAATTGTATTAGATTTTTAAATATTGATTTAAAAATCTTAAATTATTTCATATACAGTTTTCCATTTGAAAATGTCGCTCAATTTAAACCCCCCCCCCACCCCGGTTTTCCAGGATCGGTATAAAGTTGCGCTCGCGCGTTTATTACGGCTTAATTTCGCTATCGCTCTCGCAGGCACTTTATAACTGAATTTTATTAGCGTTGTAAAACGGCGACATTAAAACTAATTGTTTAAATATTAACCGTTTTAGTGCGAGCGTGTGTGAGTGCGTTCGCATACGAGTGGGCGGCGGGTGGCTTGGGAAAATCGGTGGATAGTTTTCACGCTTTTCCGTAATGATGCAACACTCTAGGTTGAAGATTTTCACCGTATTTACAATCATTTTTTTTTCAATTTTTTTCCGTATAAAATTATGAGTTTCAACGAGATCAGTCGTTTATATATATATATATATATATATATATATATGCAAATATTTACTCGTTATTTGAAAGTTTTCATGTGTAAATATGAACGCATTATTATATATAATATAATGAATTTATTTTTATCATTATTAAACGTTTATAATATAAAATTATATATAATATACCATATATATATGAAAATTTTGAGTATAGAGATTGAATTCAAAATTTGTCGCAAATAAATACACTCAACATACATATATTTTTGTATATACATTGTATTAAAATAATCGATGAAAAATAGAATATATCGACATTTATATTTCAAAAATAATGCGTAAATATTTCAAAATAGTCGAATTTCAATAACATTTCCTAGGCACATTTCGATAAACGAATGCTAGGATATTTACCGGAATACGGTCATTCTATATTGTCATATCCTATCAATTTACCGATGCCGATTCTCATTTTTATCATATATATATATATATATATATATATATATATATATATATATATATATATATAAATATATTTTTCCCGCCACTTTACATTTTACCATTTTATTTCATAAATTTCCCATTTTATTTTATTTATATACATTTTATTTTATTATTTTTCTTTTCTTACGCGTTTCGAATAAATATTAATAAGGAATGTATATATATATATATAAATATATATATATATATATATATATATATATATATATATATATATATATATATATATATATATATATATATATATATATATATATATATATATATATATATATATATATATATATATATAGTTTTTCGCATAGTAACCGCGAATAGAAGGACTTTTTCCATTTTATGAGTTAGTCTGTAATTTGATTTTCGAGTTCAAAGCCCAAGTCGTCATATGAAAATTTATATTTTACCTTATTTCGGATTTGGAACGTTCCCAAGTCATTTCAGGCCGTTGTTGACGACTATAAGCGACGAAAGCGATTATAACTATTACTTTTATACTAGTTGCAAAATAGTTATACTAATGCATTCGGTCGTATCTCAATTTATACAAATTTTCAACGATAATAATTGATAAATTTTAACGAAAATCGTTATTATAATATATATATATATATATATATATATATATATATATATATATATATATATATATATATATATATATATATATATATTGTTGTTTATTATATTCAATAACGGTCCACTGGATATTGGTTATTAGTATCGGATAATTGAAGTTTGTTTTTAGTTTTATCTGATGATAATTAATATCGAACGAGTTCACAACTTTTAACATAATTTATGTGTTAAACGAAATAATCGAAGATATTTTTAGAATTGAACTATATTCTGATGAAAATTTTGTTAAAATTAGTTGTTTGATTATATAAACATATAATCAAATGCAATTCAATAATTGCAGAAATATATATATTTTCATTATATATTAATATATAAAATTAAATCTTAAATAGATATGTGAAAAAAATATTATTTTCAATTATTAACTATATATTAAAATATAATTAATACGATATTTTTTATAATTAATATAAATAAAATCATTTTAAAAATTCTTGTAAAAAATAAAGATGTATACGAATAATTTATTTTTATTTATTCTATGACGAATTCAATAATTATACGTTATCGTTAATTATTGTCGCATAAAAAGTGATCTAGACTTCGACCTACCGACATGAATAAAATTATCGCATTGTATCCATAATAATTATCGTAAACGTGTATATAAAATGATTAATTTTTATTATTTTCAAATTAAATAAATAATAATTAGCATACCTTCTGTATATAATAAAATATGCATCCGGGCGTCGTCGTATCCACTTTGAATATATGCGAATAATTGATTTTGACGGCTCGAAAGCGCGCAGGTGTTTTCAACTCGAAGCCGCTTTCGAACTCGAAACGGCGTTAAAAAAAGCGCCGACGATTTCGTCGTTACGCCCGTCGCCGTTAACGATTTCGTTAGTTTGGAAACCTTCGAAGTGTTGTAAAACTCGACGAACGAACGAACGAGATGACCGGATATTGGAAAGCTTAACGACGGAAAGAGACCCGTTGTGCGGGAGGCGCCGTTATTAAGCGATCGTAACGGCGTTAACCGGAATAATGCGGAACCGGGACACCGCCCACCCTCACTCCCTTCATCCTACAGAACCTTCTACACCCTCCCCCGTTAATCCGATTCTCCGTTAAACGGAACATATCGTTATGGGCGAAACTCCTGAATACATACGACCTGCTTTTCGGGATCGTAACGTTTTCCACTATCACCTATGAAACGGGCGACTGAAGCTCGAATACGCGCGTCGTAACTCGAGTTCGTGTGTTGTGTTTATGTGTGTGTGTGTGTGTGTGACTTATACGAGTATTGCTGTCGTTTATTTCGTATCGTGCCACTGTACACACATTGTGCATACAGGATCGATCAAAAGAAAAGTGTACGTATAAAAATATATATATGGAGTTGTTTTTTTTTTACATGTATTCTATATCTCGACGTAAATATTTTTATTATATTTGTGAATGTTTTATTTATATAGAAGAGATAGTATGATGACTTTTATAAAGACAAGATATCTTTTTTTGATGTACAATATATATATTATTTTTTGATTTACGCAAAATCTTTCATATATTTTTTAACTAGAGTATTGTATGGTATATTTATATATTGTTATTAAAATTTCATGTTTTATAACATAATGTAATATAATGTTTCTTATTTTTATCATTAATATGTGGTATATTTTATATCATATTTACTAAAAAATTAAGATTAGATAAGAATTTCACGATTTGAACATTAAAAAATTATCGATCTATATTTAATGAGCTATAAAATATATGCAATATCTCTTTTATACTGTTTTTTATTTCATTATATATATATATATATATATATATATATATATATATATATATATATATATATATATATATATATATATATATATATACAATAAATAATGAAACAACATCATTTAAATGTCAATTATATTTTAATTTATTAAAGATATTGGTATTTTACACTGGAATTTAATTGAAAAATGTGATGATATTTTAGTTGTTATTAAAAAACAAATAATATCTCAAAATATATTAAGGAGTTGATGATTTAATATAATTAAAGAAAGGATTCTTATGATTTAATTATTTCAAAACTAATATAATATTACAAAATCCATATTATATTATGTATTTGTAAAATTATATTAATAAAACTTCGAAAAACGCCTACGTAAATTTTCAAATAAATCTGTACTTTTATAAATATACAACGCGCACATTTCACGATAAAAAAAAAGACATTTAATAAATAAAATAAAAACGTTACACACGACATTAAACGAATTTACGATTTGCCAGATGGCCCAAAACGGGGCCGCACAATTTGGAGCCGCACCGTGTAATGCGGTTTCTTACGCCAATAATATAGCCGACACGAGCCGCCGTCATTTCGCGTTGTAATAACGCAATTTGATGTTCAATAAATAAAGACAGGGGTTGCGAAATTGTGACGGTGCCCGGTATGGTGGAACGGGGGGGGGCGAAAGATGCGGGAAAATCGCTTAATGGGTTTTCTTTAGCGGCGCGAATTTTCCGCGCGAAAATTTGTCGCCGCTCGCGGAAAAACAATTGTGCCGGCGTATTCGCATTGTTGTTGGCTTCGCCTTTTGAAATATAGCATTTTAGAAACCGAACCGCACCCCATTAGTGTTCAGCAGCTTCTCAAATGTCGCCCGATCGAAATACACCTTTAATTCCGCGTGAAAAATTACTAGTCTGTTGTGGAATTTGCGGTTTCGGTCTATCGATTCGATCCGATAATTTGTCTTTAATTAATTACATAAATAATTAATAATGTTGCTTGTTCGCTATTTAATCTATATTATAAAATAATTATATTTTATTCTAAAAATATTAAATTTAAGTTGATTTTTTTCTCCCTAGTATGATTCAATAGATATTATTATTATTTTTATATCAAATTTAATTGTATATTGTATTTTCATATCAATAATATAAAATCCATATCATAAATTTATTTAATGCACGAATTTTGTACTTTTTGTACTTGAAAAAATTCGTCAAATATTAAATATTAAACGTGAAAAAATGATATCTTTATATAAGAAATATTTCAATTCTTAGAATCGAAATATGAAAAGATATAGTTGAAAATCGTGCAGACTATATATAGTTTTAATATTCTACATTAAAACTGTATAATCAAATTGGACTTGAATAGCATGAAAATTTTTGTCGAAATACGTTTCAATCTTACACTAATTAAAACGAAATTTCAGCAGCTGTAACCGGATATTTTATTTAAAATTTTCATCCCTTGTTATATTCGCAAGATATTAGTGAATATATATTTATACCTAGAATATACATATATATTTTTTTCTGAACCATCGTGTATTATTTGTACACTTATATAAATATATATATATATATATATGTGGATGTGCAAACGTGTGAAATAATATGCAAATTAAATGGTAAACAGACGTGTAAACTGAAATCGTAGTTACATTTTCAGCACGTATCCATCGGATTCGAACCCAATGTCCGCTTTTATCGAAATTCGCAATATCCGCTCGGATATGACCCACAAATGCGTTGATTGCTTCGACTTTCCGAAGCTTTCGCCATTTCCAAAATGAAAATCTATCGTCGACGATGAAAACAAAGAGAACGAAAAACCGGATCGAATAATAAAAATTATATATATATATATATATACAATATGTATATAAAAAAAAATCGAAATAAATATAGAAAACGACGAATATATATATATATGGTATTATATATATATATGTATAAACGTTTACGAATAGGAAAATTTCGCCGTAGTAATAATGATGGGCGAAAATGCGAGAAATAATAATACGACGTTGCGTACTTTATGTATTGGGGGGACGTGGGATTGTAAAGTAATAGTTGGCAGGGAAAAAGCGTCACTCTTTACGACCGATACGAGAATACGTAATTGAGTCGTTATTTTGATAGGTCGCTTTAAGCCGACGTTCGTTGTATAATATTTAATTAACGAAAGTAAACGCGTGGTCGTCGATAAGAAGAAGGGTTTTTGCATGTGAAATGAGAATTAAAGCCGAAATACGGCGAAATGGGGGGGACGGGGGACGGGGGACGGATAAAATAAATGCCGTTTAAAGTGGGACTGTAATTTTTGACGATTTTTGTTTTTTTTTAATTAATTTTTTATCTGCTATTATATTTGATTTAGATCTGTATAATATTTTTTTTAATTGTAATATTATAAATAATTTATGTAATAGAAAATATTATATATAATTTCATAAAAATTATTCAAAATCTTTATATATTTATTTTTTTACCTTTTAGACGTGACACTCAACGTGTTAAAAACATATAAATAGTGAATCAAACAGAAGCTGTGAAATAATGATAGAATTTTTGCGATAATAAGTGAAAAGAAAATGTAAAACTAAATTATGTTTTTAACAAATGAATTATATAATAAAATTTAATTTTTAAATTTGATTTTTTTAAATATTTTTTTTATATATGCCGCATAAATTGAATACAATAAATGAGTGATTAATTAAAATATATATATTTTATATTTATTTAATATATACAAAACGAAAAATATCATTATTAATTTATGGTAAGGTCAAAATTAAAATATCAAAAAAAAAAAATAAAAAAATACGAAGGGTTGAGTTTGTTAAGCGAGAGCACCGTCTTTCAGACGTCAACCGAACCCCCATCTGCCTCCCCCCCTCATCTCCACATAACGAACGCTGAAAATATTCAAAATTATTAAAATACGCAAACAATGTAAATTAATTTCGGACGAACAAAGACACAAGAAATTATATTAATTTATAATTATGGTCCGTTGCAAACTTTAAACTAGTGAAAATAATTGGTGACACTTTAAAGGGCACGCCGCGGCTGCTCCCCCGTAATATATTTTATGAACGAATTAATTTTAACTACGAACAAAATTAATTCCAGCGACTCGAAGCGTCGCTTTAATTAAACCTGGAAAATGTTCAACTATTTAATAATTTCATAATTATAATTATGAATAATTATTGGATTTCGGGTGAATATTGAAAAGAAAAAAAATACGCTCATTTTAATGACGATCAACGTTTAAGATACGTTATATTTTTTATAATATTAAAAATTTATATATATATATATATATATATATATATAACAATCGATAGTTAATTTTTGTTTGAATATAAATAAATATATATATACAAAAATATTGTAATAAAACATTTGAGCAACGTTGTTGGTGTTGAGATAATAATTTTCTTTGAATATATTGTCTCTTATCTCTTAGTGTTTATAGATGGTGCTTCAAAAATAAAATATTTATATATTTTTTATACTATAATTTAAATTTTAATATAAATATATTAAATTTCATATTTTTTTATAATATTTTTATATTTAGATTTGTGCATTTTTTTCATATTTTTTTTGTATGGTATATTTATAAAAATTATTAAGAAAAATCTGTGCGATATTTTCGCATCATACCGTATGTGTATAAATATATTTGTTTCTTTTTCCCCCCATTTACTTTAGTGTCAGTTTTACGCACTTTTCCTTTGTAAAGTGCGTTGCCGTCTCGCGGCCCGTCATAAATTCGCAACCCTCTCCCCAGTTTTTCCGGGAAAAACCTCGGACGCCCGTACGAGTCTCCGACGATGATGCTTCGCAGGATTCCTCCCATCCACAAAATTGAATATTCCAGTGGATTCATTCGTCAGCGGTTTTTCGCACGAGACCCGAACCAAAGGAAAAACCCCTTGTTACGAAAGCGTTATTATTTTATTAGAGGCGATAACGGACCGCAAGAATACGCCCACGGAAAACTCGGTGCGCATTCCACTTTTCACGGAAAAACTTTTCTTTTTTTTTCTTCCACAATCGCGAACGTAAAGCGAAGAAAACGTGTACGGTTTCGTTCACGAGAAAATAAATTTTTATATAAAAAGCGAACGGCGTTAATAAAAGAAAATTAAAAATATCTTTGAGAACGTCGTCAATTGTACTCGATTAATGTGTTAGTATATTGAAAACATTAAAGATCAATTTAAACTATATTTAATTATAAAAGTTTTATTAAAACAGTATATTGCTCGTAATAAAAAAAAACATCATTATTATATAGAAAATTTTATATTATAATATCGTAAAATTATTTAGAAAATAATATTTTTTTCTAAATTTTATACAAAAAAATGATAAATTTTATCAAGAGAAAAAAATATTTATTATAAAATCCGTTGAACATTTTAATATATTTAAATTTTTATGATTTTAACGTGAAATTTCACTTCAAAGATTAATATTAATGTAATTATATATTCTCTATTTTCGTCGGTTATTTTTAACGGCTTCTAACAAGTTTACATTGTTGTAATTAAAACATTATTATTTAATTTCAAATCTTCGTCATAATCGCGTAAAGTGAGAGAATTAAGATAATACGATAATGTAAACAATGTAATATTAAATTATACAAAATAATCATCATTTATATATATATATATATATATATATATATTCGTATTTAATTATGAGCTCATTAAAAGGTGTATTAAAAGTCTTGTCGTTTCTTTTTACTAATAATAAATTTGAAAGTACTCACAAGAAAATGTCAAATTTTTATTACAAATTTAAAATATATTGAAATGTAAAAACGTAAAGTTCAGAGTTTCATTCGTTATTTAATACAAATAAAGTTTTATTGTTAAATCGCTGTCTTTAAAGTGTTTGTCTTTATAGGAAAATTTCACTATAAATTTTATGCTTATTAAAGTTGGATAAATCGATTTATATTGATTCGTTTATTTATATGTGAAAATTAAGTCACGACTTTAAAAACTCTATTGAAAATTAATTAATTGAATTAAAATGTTGACATGTTTTAATTAAATAAATTTTAATAATAAGTAATTGTAAACCTTTGGACCATGGAACACCATCAGAAGAACGAATCGAAACACACTTGGCTTTAAGTGGATAACAATAAAAAGAACTGTACAAGAAAAATCGCGGAATAACTCCTTCAGATTGTTAAATCGCATCGAATTTTTCTTCATTTCGGATCCATTTATTTAACAGTACGTTGTTTTGTCGAAGAGAATTTTCCGGTTTTTCCTTTTAAGATCTTGCATTTTCTCGCTCGCAATCCCATTCTTTCGCGTTCTGTCTCACTTTTATGATATATTCGGCATTATATATATAGTTTGGCGAGCAATTTACGCGCTACCGTCTCGTTCTTAATAAAAGCGTTTAAAATTTATACGAACGCTTTGTTGTAGTTGTTTTTGTTGTCGGTTGTTATTGTTAGTGCTGCTCGCTGCACGGTAAGATGAAACGAAATAAATAGCGTCGAAAAGATGAAAAAAAAACAACAACAACAAATAGGGAAAGAGATGGTCGAAAAATAGCGTTATATAATAAATAAATAGGGCGACGAAAAACGGGGACGGTCATGTTCGAAAAGCGAGAACATTTGTTTAGTGAAAAATTACGTCTGCGTTTTATTCGCTTTCGCGCATTAAAAAAAATTGAATTCGTTTAAAATTTGTGCGGTTATTTTAACTGAGACTTTTTTATTTTCTTTCGCAAAAAGAGAAGGTTGTAAATATATATATATATATATATATATATATATATATATATATATATATATATATATACGAAGGCGCCACAACGAAAGAAAACTTGTTTTTCTTTGCGATTTAAATTGAATTAGGTGATTTATAAGTGAAATGGATACGTATTTTATACGTTGTATAATGTTAAGTTTTGTTTTTGTTTTCGTGTAAAAAATATAATAAGTAAAAAAATATGTAAAAGTTTGTATAATTAAATAAGAATAGTTATTTTTTTCATCACAGAAAAAAAATATTTTCTAGAATGATTATGAATAACTTAGCAAGATGAATTTTTCAAAGTAAATGTATATATACATATAGTTGAAAATATATATCAATTAAAAAATGGATAAATATTTTTAAATTTAAAACTAATATTTTAATATTATATTTTACTAAAAAAAATATTTTGTTTTTTGCAAAATATAATATAATATTTACATGAAAATCTACAGAAATAACAAATCTATTTTTCCATTATAGAAAATAGGGTTAATACGATAAAAGTCTGATGTACATTTTGCGATATTCAAATTTTGCAAGTAAAACGTTATATTTTATGACATTCAGGAATATTAATATATATATATATATATATATATATATATATATATATATATATATATATATATATATATATATATATATATATATATATATATATATATATATATATATATATTATAACAACAAATAAATAAATTAAAATCTCACCACAATGTAAATTCCCATGTGATGAACTGACAAGTGACAGTGTTGAAAAGTGCATGTAAATATTTATTTTATTGTATATTTATGTTGAATTGTCATAGAATGACATGAAATCCGACTGTAAACATGTATATATGAAGGAATATAAAACTATATTTTATCGTTTTATTGCTATATATATATATATATATATATATATATATATATATATATATATGATAAATTTTACTGCACATCTATGAGGTGTATAAAATTATACAACGGTTAATAATGTATAATATACAATTTTTATATTTAATATATTTTACATTTTTAACGAATTAAACGATTTAATATTTATTTTTTACAGTATTGTTATATAAATAAAAATTTTAAGCTGAAAACAATGCCGAAAGTAAAGAATAATAAAATAAAAAATATCATTCACAATAAATAAACCTGCAAACAAAGTTTAAATTAGAAGCATCACGGTTAAATATTCAACGACTTAATAAATATTTCTTTTATTATTATTTAAGGGATTAATTTTCGAGTTTTTTTCATTTCGCTTCAGATTCATGAAAAGCAGCATTTTTCCATTGTTCTGCTATTTAATACGTATAAATTATTTTTATTCGTAATATAATTTTTTTTTAGTAATATATTCAACAAGATTCGCGCAAACGTCATCGGTTTTTCTTCGACATTAGTTCATCAAATTATAATATATATATATTTTAAAAAATATATAACATTCAGACGAATCATCAAAATCATTTTCAGGTTGTCCTATTAATTTTAACGACATCATTTTTTTTTTCAAATCAGTTTAATCCGTCGACCGACGCAAAATGAATAGGACATTTTTTTTTCGTCGACTTAATGTTATGTACATTTTTTTCGAGTGGGATGAAGTTGGGGCGGACGAAGTGGATTCTATGGGCGGTTAAAAGGGCGGTGGGGTCGACTAGGCGTTTGTTGAATCCGTTTAACGAAGGTTAATTGCGTTAATCTTTACGTTGTGTCAGCGCGTTTCTCATTAATATTTTCGTCGCGATGGTTCAACTTTCGCGTTAATGTTGCGTTACAATGTAATTATCATATTTACCGTGGACCGTGATGATTGTTTTAATAAATAAATAAATAAAAAAAAAACTCGTTATAAATATTTCATCGTTTAAAACGATAGGGGAGTGTATAAAATATATTTAATTTTTTTTTTTTAATAATAATTTTTCGTCAACGGAAGCGCTGAAATAATAATTGAATTTATAAGAATTATCATTCTATAAATATGCGGTCGTTTATAATTCTACGGAATTGACTAGATTGATTTACGTCAGGGGTGTTAAATTTATAACATATTTCGTGTTAAGAGCCGCACTAAAAAAAAATAAATAAAAATAAAATAAAACTGAAAGCGCTTTACAAGTTTGATAATCACTTTTAATTAATTTAAACAGCACACTACAACTTTATTAAACGAAACTATATACAAATAAAAAAAAAATACTTTTAAATATTAATTTTATATATGTTATCAAAAACGGCACATTTTGTAGGACCGCAATATTTGTATTTGCGGACCGAATGCGGATCGCGGACTTTGTATTTGGCATGTCTGCTTTACGTGTTGTTATTGAATATAATATTTCATAATAAAATCGAATAATTTATTGTGATAATTGAATTAATATTATTGCAGTGAGTCTAATAAATAAGTAAAATTATGACACCTTTGAATAAAAAATATTATTGTTACATAAATTTGAAAATATTTTAATAAGTTTTGAATTAAATATATATATATATATATATATATATATATATATATATATATATAATTTTTAAAACTGCGCATTTATAACTCGTTT
Source organism: Leptonema lineaticorne (assembly GCA_024500535.1). NCBI lineage: Eukaryota > Metazoa > Arthropoda > Insecta > Trichoptera > Hydropsychidae > Leptonema > Leptonema lineaticorne. Next base: position 3,914,044 of record JANIJI010000061.1, read on the forward strand.
AATAAAATATTAAAACGGTTCGTCGCTTGTAAAATGCTGAAACAATAAAAAAATCGCAATCATAGACAAAAAACCGTCGAACAGTATTAGAAAAAAAAAATAAGTTTTAAATAACATTACATAGTTTTTATTAATCTCGACATTATGCCACGTTTTATAAAAATTTTCATTATTTCCACTCGCAAATTAAAGTCAAACGTACTTTGTAAACTAAACTGGTACAAAAGCCAACGCCGTTTTATAAAAACGTTTTTATTCAGAATTTATTTTAATATTCAAGACAAAAATTTCATACTGAACATATATATATATATATATATATATATATATATATATATATATATATATATATATATATTGTATTATAGAAACAATGCTTAATACTGCATTTCATTTTGTTTAACATACATCACGTGTTTTCTTTCAACTTATTATATGATACAAAGTATAGAATTAAACAGAATATAAAATATATTTTATGTTCTTTGAATACATATACAGATAAAACTTTGCTTTAAAATATTATATAATATTAAAAAAATAAATAAAAAACAGCATCGTTGTTATAATCTTAATGGATATGCATATCATTTTTCAGATTCTATAATGTTTTTGTATTTTTTCATTGTGTTTTATTGATAACTAATATTAATCTTAAGTCTATTCTATAGAATATTATAGAATTTATCAACATCTATGAAAGACAGTGTTCACCACCATTTCATAAATTTTCTTAAAAAATTGTATATTGAAGTATACTGATCTACATAATCGTTTTATTATTCATAAGGATTACAATTTTAACTTTCGTAATCCTTCTGGCGAAATTGTTAAATTTGAACCAAAAAAAGTTTCAATATCAAAAATGCATTTCGATTTATAGTTACATAGTTGCTGAATAATTTAATAAAAGAAAATCTTCTCTATATTAAAAGAGTGTTATTTTACATTTCATAATATAATCAGAAATAGTATGGGGATTTGCTACAAAAAAATAAAAATAAAATAAATAGTCATAGATTAAAAGTGAAACGTTTTAATATATTTTTGATAGAATTTTTTATCTTGTAAATATATAGGTTTTTATAGGTTGTAAATCTAAAAATGAAATGTTGAAAATATAAAACAAAAAGAAAAACTGCTCCCAATGCATGAGCATCGAACTAAAAACGTCGACATTGTATATAAAAAAAAAAAGTCAAATATTTTCATCGAACTATGAAAGCCGCCATCGAGTCGAGTGTTGTCCTTTTTTTCTTATGAAAAGGCTAAAAAGGCCTCTCTGTGTGACCGACGAAGAAGTTTCCTTCATCAGAAGCCGGCTGCAGATTGAAAAGGGGCCTCTCACAGCAACAAAGGGGAAGTGCCCCGTCAGCTATATACACCACACTTTTGACCCGGAAAACCTCGACACAGGGTTGGGAGACGCCTCGAACGGCTTTCATCCCTTGCTCTGCTCTCATTTCGCCTCTGAGGGTGGAATTCGGTCGACCAAATGGAGAATTAAAATTTACAACGGCGTTGATGCGTCTCTTAAAGCTGCTGAGCTTTTCTCTCTCTCTTTTTTTTTTTTTGTTGTTACGAGCTCAGAACTCTTTACAGGAATCTTTAAAGACTCGTGCTATATAATATAACGTTAAATGTATGCTCGGTTTCTTGTTTTGAAGTCTTGAATAAAGATATTAAACGTTGAAGTTTAAAGTAATCACTAGAAAGCATCTAGATGACGTAAAATCTTTAATATATAATTTCACAATTTATATACGAAATATAATTCAATTATAAAATCTCAATAAAAAATACATATATATCTAATTTAATCTGAATTTCAACACACTTATATAGAATATATCATCTCAAATAATTTAAAAATCGATGACGTAAAAGAAGGTTTTCAATTTCTAAGCAAAAATAAATAAATATATATACATTATATATACATATAAGACGAAAAAGACAAAATATACACGTGAAATACAAGACTCGTTCGTTTTTAAAGGATTTTACCAATTTTGTTGAAACATCAAAAGCATGTAGGCACAAAATTGAGCATTACGCGAATTACAAAAAGTACAACCGTATCGAATTTCATTCGTATCCGGAAAATAAACGACGAAGCAATGAAAATGTTCTATATTTTGATTCAACGGATAATCTACTGAATTCCTAATCGAATAATATTAAATTTTAATAAAAACATAGTGAAATAATATATATATATTTTAAGTTTTACTCTATGAATATTATATTAATTTTTAATTGGATATATTATAAATTTTTGTAATATTTTAACGTATCATATTTTCTATATTTTAGTTCAAAGGTTGTGAACCTGGGGCACGCGTGCCAAAGATGGCACGTACAACAATTTTGTTAGCACGTGAACGATTTACAGATCAAGAAAGCTCTCCTGTTTTCATAAACAGGCTCACAATTCTTTTTCAATATATTTTTGTTTCAAAATAAAAAATATATATCAGACAATTAATATTATATTTAATAATTATATATAAAGTCAAAATTTCAATTATGAAAAATTTGATATTAATTGTTCGCTCAAAATAATAATAATCCATAAAAATTGATACAAATTTTTGGGACTATCTGTATGTTGAGCGCTTACAAAATTAAGTTTATATAGACAGATAAAAAGTCGTGAAAAATCATATAATAGATTCAAACTCGAAATACAGAAAGAGAGAGTCATTCATCGAAATTGTTCGTAATGAATATTAATGATTTAAAAAATTAGCAAATGCATGAGAAGGGAGAAGCAAAAAAAATAGAATAAAATAAAAAGAAAAGAAACCACAGCAAAAGTAGAAAAAAAGCACTAAAAAGAACGTTTCCGTTTTAAATCATCGAAAAATGAAAGTTGCCAACTTTTATATATATATATTTTTATTCTCGTCATAAAGTTTTTAATATATATTTTTTTTTCTTCTTTTTAAAAACGAGACGATCTTTTATACTCGAATCTCGAGCGCGTCTTCGCCGAGCTTTCGAAGCTCGCTTTTCTTTCTTTTTTGAAAGCTCAACCCTTGTACTCATTAAAATTTCAAATTTTCACCACTCGGTCGATGTTCCGATGTTGCTGAAAATTGCTGAATTACGCGATCGAGTGTCATAGACTATGGGCCTCTTGTTACACATACACACGCTTGTCTTAAAATTGAATTAATTAACATTATCGCTTAATATTCTTAAATTAATCATACTTCAGAATATTTTATATTATGTTAAAAAAAATATTCTTATTTGATTAATTCGATTTTCAGATATTTTTAATATTCAATATAGTTTAGATTTGTGATTGATATATTGAATACTAATGATATTTTTTTTTTAGAAATATTATTTCGAAAAATGTTAATTAAACACATTTTAGATAATAATTATTGAATATTTGTTTGATCAAAAATATCTAATAAAAATATTATCTTTTTATCTTTTATTAAAGTATAATACAATCATACAATTTTAAGTATTATATGAAATATTGATAATTCAATACGTTTTAATGTATTAAATATAAATCTAATTATTTTGAAGAAAAAAATAATTAATCATAATTAAAATTTCGATCGTAAAATGCTTTCAAATATATATATATATATATATATATATATATATATATATATATATATATATATATATATATATATCTATATATATATCTATATATATATACGAATATATATATATATATATATATATATATATATATATATATATCTATATATATATACGAATATATATATATATATATATACGAATATATATATATATATATATATATATATATATATATATATATATATATATATATATATATATATTTAAAACGCATTTAAAAGGCTAGCAAGTACATTAAAGGGCCGACATATTTGAAATATAAAGAGGCTAATTTTTCAATGGTTCGTTACAGAGCGAACGGAGACAAAAAACGAACCGACATTTTTCATTCGTTTCGCACGCGCTTTTTTCAGAAAAAATAAAATAAAATAAAATGAGCTAATGAGTTTTCCTGAAAGACCTACGAGCATTTGTAACACCGACGCCTTTTTCATTGCTCACATACATATAATTTCACTTATATATATATATATATATATATATATATATATATATATATATATATATATATATATATATATATATATATATATATATATATATATTATATATGTGAACACGTTTCATGAATATGTGTTGAATTTTACTAACGATGCACGTGCATTTTCAGCTAATGCATTCGCTCCTGTCGAATAATCTAATCACACTTCAAAGAATAATCGAATTGAATCGCGTCGTCGAAACCGGACGAACCGGACGTCGGCTAAATTTTCAGCTGAAAATCAGTTTCAATCAAATGAAAAGATACGCAGAACACGCTATGTTTAATACTAGGGTGAAAAAAATAAAATTGTATAGTCGAAAATTCGATTTTTTTTTCTGGGCCTCCGTGTCATTAGGTGAGCGATGCGTCGCGGAAAACTTTCCAACGATCCGAGGAAAATGTTTAAGTTTATCGCTTACGGTGTAAATGTTTCTCGGGGCGAAATCGGAAAATGCGGAAGAGCGAAATGCGAAAATCGGAGGGAAAAACCGAGGAAAAAAGCTCGAGAGTTTATCTTTAAAGCGTATGAGAATAACTCTCGGTATGAAGTTGCTCAGTCAGAGGTTAATGCGGTAGATTATAAAATCAAGAATTATGAGTTGAAATTAAAAAAAAAAAAATATATATATATATATATATATATATATATATATTTATGTGTGTGTGTCTATTTTATATGTAGCGACAAAAGCGAGAGAGATTTAAAAATTCAATTTAAAGTTTTCATTCTTAGTATATGTCAAATATTAAACGAATTCTTAATATATTTTTCCAACTAGTTGTTGCAATATAAGAATATATTTCAACGTTAATTATTCAGTAGTTAGTTATAAGAAATGATAGAATACAATTTAATAACATTAAATTTTGAATTAAAATCCTTTTATATTTAATAAGAAAAACATTGTACGATCGTTTCAAATATTACCACAAATGATTTAATTTTAATTTAAATCATTTATATATATTTCGTGATATTTCAATAATTCGAGATGCACGCATTATTTTTCTCCTTTGATTTCGAAAACCGTTCAACTTATTGAACAATAAAACGCGGAATCCGTTTTAATTAAAACGATTCGATTTCCGACCGCATAAAATGTGAATTATCGAACGGTCCAAGGGAAAGAAATAATTAAATTATTTTCACCTTTGCAGCGATTTTAATAAAAGCGTTTCGTTTCGCATATAAAATAAACCGGTATACGTTTATTAAATAATATATTTATAAATATAAATATATATATATATATATATATATATATATATATATATATATATATATATACATATATATACAAATAATATAAAACATTTTTCGAAACGAAACCGCAAATAAACGGTATATTTGTAAAAGCGAAAAATAAACGAATTTTCCCGCTTAAATCCCGATGTATTATTTTGTATATAAATGCGAAAGAGATTCATTCGAATTTATTTACTCGAATGTTTTTTTTTATTTATTTAAATAACTTTAAAATACTCAATTATGATTTTGTATAAATGTTTACGCTTTTGCGAAATTTATTTTTGGTATCGTTTGTACAATATACTATTGTCTTCAATCAAGTTCAACATTCTGAAATTAAAAATGTATTTGTTTGTTTGTCTGGATGGAATGTTGTAATCGATTTTTCGATCGCTTCTCATTATCTGATTGAGTTGAAATTTTGCATATTTGTTCATTATCGATGACAATATACGAATCAATCAATTGATCGATTACAATTCTTTTTTAATTTAGATTATTATTCTTAAATCGGCGTATCGAATTATTAATTTTAAGCCGTTTATAAAGTAATCACTTAAAATGGTTTAAGATGAATAATGACAATGTACAGAATGTAAATGAAACAGTAACACGAAGCATTGTCTTCGTCGTATAACGGAATTCGTTACCCCGAACGGCAATGAAGAAATATATGTGAATCGGATCCGTCGGTATTCCATTAATAGAAACGGTGGTAGCTGGCATAAGGGGGCGGTTTTATCTCATCCATTAAAATCAGAGACCGAATGTGCCAAACCGGTAAACGTCACACTGTATATATATATATATATATATATATATATATATATATATATATATATATATATATATATATATTATATACAGGGTGTAGGGAAAAGGATTTACTAATTGAACGAAACGGGTTCATTCGATTAAAATCGACAGTGTTTGCCGGCAAAACGAATCCTATACTTTGCTATTTCACTGGCAAATGTCGCACTTCATCCGTATGCGAAACAATTTAAACGATATTTCACTATATGTCGCAATACGTTTCGATGTTTTTTAAACTATAATGATTTTTTTAACTCATTATATATATATATATATATATATATATATATATATATATATAATGTGTTTAATGGTTAGTGCAAGTGTCGTCTTTTTATTTTGAAGTCATTCTATCGCTAAACTCGATATCGAGTCAACGATTCCACTGTAATCTTAATATTGAAAAAAAATCATTTAAAATATTTTTTTTTTTATTTTAGACATCGATTTGTTTATATATTATTATTATTATTATTTTTAAATATGAAAGATATATAATGATAAGATTGGAAATTGTACGTTTTTTACCATTTCTATTTTCAAAGTCTTGATGAGAAAAATTACATACTGAATTAATATAAACTCAAATTTTATAAAATATGACTAAAAGTATTATATTTAATAATAAAATAACAAAAAAAAAAATGATAACATAAAAATCGTACACAATTAAGACATACATTAAATAAAAAGACAAATCAAATAGAATATTAATTTACATATAAATATATAAATATTTTTTTTCAATAAATCTTGTAAATGTATTAAAAGATAGAAAATAATATTATATAAAATATATTTATATATAATATAATTTAATAAAATAAAAAAATAACACAAGATAAATACAAGGTGAAAATGAATATAATTGGTAGCGCATAATGAAAAGTCATATTTATTCACAACACGAAACTGCAACGAGCTGAATAATAATATTGCTGGCTTTAATACGATTTCACAGTGTGAACCTTTGAGAAGTTCTGGTCGTCGGTAACATATATGTATATATATATATATATATATATATATATATATTTGGTTCGACGCCTTTGCATACAGTTCTAGCGACTTTTCCATTTCGATATGCACCGTAGAATCACGAATAAACGGGACGAGTTCTGCCAAACAATTAGCGTTGCCAACAATCCGAGTAATCTGATTCGAATCAGCTGTATACAATTAAATCTGTTAGTTTTCGAACATCACCATTTTACACACACACACACCACATATATGGATATCAAAAAAAAAATCGAATATTTTAACCTTTAACTGTTTGAAAATAGAAAAATGATAATACAGTCCTGATAGAGTATACATATTGGAAATTATTACAAAAAGATATATTTAATTTAATAATAATATTTTTTTTTAAAAATAAATAAAAAAATAATGTATATCATAATAGTATATTAATATGAAATCAACAGGTTGTGAATTTAGTTATGTTGATTTTATGAATAATTATTTGTATGAATAATTCGGTGATTGAATTCATTATCACATTATAATATATTATTATTATTATTAATTTAATATAGTTAATAATTTAAGTAAGACGCGTGTGATTTAATTTGATATATAAAATAGAACGATTTGTCGTATTTATTTAGAATGGAATATATTTTAAGTTTGATCATAAAACTAGTAGCGTTTCGATTTTGTAATTAAATCAGTATAAAAATTGATAATTTTATTCAATAAAAAATATTATTAATATTTTTATTGAATAAAATTATCAATTTATAATAATTGATTTGATGACAGAGACCTTTTTTATTCATTATATTCACTCAAATTTATAATTAAAAATTATTTTTACAAAATATTTAATTTTAAATAAAATTAAATGAATATTTTTCATATTTTATAAATCATTATATATACCATACATATATCACTTTTTTTTTTAAATAGACATTCATACGATTCGCGGATAAAAAAAAATGTTATTATAGGGCAACTAAAAAAAAAATTTTGCCCACCCATAGCTGTACACACACACACGTTTATATATGTATATAGGTCCGATGAAAAAGAATTAGCCGAGATGAATATGGTAACTTTTCGGTATTTTAATCAACGTGATTTAATGGTAATGTGGCGTTCGAGGTTGAAACGAAACATATTTTACACAAGTTTACCACCTGATTTATCGGCGTACTTCGAAAATTTTTGCCGCTATTTCGAACCGAAGAACTTGGCTGTATTAAAGCTATTTTATTCTCCGTGTATAACGGCGAACAATTTATTTTCTACCAATAGATTAATAGTTGTTCACGCAATAAATAAAAGTTAGCCCCATATAAACATTAACAATAGAGCGAAAGGTATATATTTTATTTTATTTTATTTTTAATGAAGTCAATATTGAAATTTAATTAATTTTGACGAATTTTCAATATATCGAATGTACGATATTTTAGAATTGGTCATAGTGAATCGATTCGTCGGATTTGATTTTAATAAGCGGAATTGATCACAGTAACGTATTTACGAAATGTCCGTAGATTGCCAATCTCCATTTTGCTAGCGTAGTTTGCATTTCCTTTCAATAACGTTCACATTCAATTCTTCTCCTACAAATCCCTTTGTCCATTTATTTTAAAACAGCGATATTCAACATTTTTAAATTATTTTAAAAATTAAAAAATATGTATTTTTTAAAATGAACGAAATAATGTTTAATTTGGATTGATGAATAAAATTAAAATAATTTTCTATCGAAATTATGGATAAAAATTTATATATTTTGAAATTATATAAGATTGAATTTATATATGAATATGATATTCTTTCGGGTGTTCACATGTTAAGAATCACCGATCTGGCATAATATAGAGACATCGAATGAGTAAAACTTGAGAAACGTATGCAAATTCCATCCGAGTGGCAAGTAAACGTATGAAGGGCGCAAATTTAGAGCTAAGGGTTTTGTGATTACACATGCGAGATAGTAGATATAGAGTCTAGGGTGCCAGGTGTTATCAAAGTGTCGTTTCGGGCTTTGCCTACCAAATTCTCATACATTCTCTATATATATAATATATATATATGTCTATATATGAGTACGCCCTATGAACTAGGATATAAGGGCGTTATGGTATGGGCTAATCATGGGGATTTGAACACGAGGACGTGGGCCAAAAGGTCCTTTTCATTGAACCAGGAATCACTCCCGTGGGAAACAATGAACGTTCGTGGGTATATCGTTCCTCGTCGATTTAATGATTATTAGCATCTATTCACTTACTATTCAATATAGTGGCGGAACGCTTCGCTCCGCCCTTTTGCGTCTATATTTCGCCCTTATGGATAATCTTCGATGTGCGAAAGTGTTCCGTTCAGCGAAACGTTCGCGTAATTTGAATTTTTGATTTAATATATAATGTGATTATTTGAACTTTTAATATCGTTAAAATCTATTCATACAAAAATATACATTTATCGTTGTTTAATATTATCGTTCATAAAAGCATATATTGAAACGTTATTTTTATTCAGGTATATTTGTGAGTAAACAAAAATTATAAAACGTTTAAAAATATCAATCAAAATTAAATTCAGTAAATATATATATAATGAAAATTGCGAAATATTTTAAAAATAATCGATTATGTTATTAAAATTGAAAGTGTGAAATTTTAATATGAAAAGTTAATCAAACTTCTCTCATTAATTATACTTCTTGTATTATTTATGTAAATTGGAAACAATATATGAAAATTTAATATCGTTCATGTATGCAAATATCTAAGAGTACATTTATAGCTCGGTTATCGTTCGATAATGAACGTAAACCGCAATTTTGACGAGCATAATCGAATTTTGGATCAAAATTTTAAGTGCATATATTTTTTTAATTTTTTCATATATATTATACTAGTGAAATAATCGAACTTAAAAATATATAAAAATTATAATATGATTATATATATATATATATATATATATATATATATATATATATATATATATATATAACAATTCAGATATGAGAAAAAAAATATTTAAATATATATAAAACGAAACGAACTTTTCTAACGCACGCCGTCCATTAATGCCGCGCGAATAATTCAATTAAAAATGAATAATTTATCCGCAAAATACCGAATAATAAAAAAAAATTCATTCGCTCACTCAAATAATAATAACAATAATAAAAACGAGGAAAATTCTTCGATAACGGCGTGAAAATCCGCGAAAATTCGAACGCGAAATCAACGCTTCAGAACTTGCGCGCGCGCGCTCTCTTCTCACTCTTCTTATAATAAACAAGTGGAAAGTTTTTCCCGTACAATTTTCCACGCAACACTTCCGCTTCGACGACGCGTTTTTCTTTTTTTTTTACTATATATATATATATTTTTTTTTTTTTCACATGCGCCTAAATATTTCCATTTCTGCGAGTCGAAGAATAAAAAAGTTTCCACCGTGAGAAGAGTGAATTTTCAAAGCGAATTTGCATACATTTTATATGGAAATTGGCATTTCAATGAGTCGGGTGAGTGGAGAATGTGTCTGTACACATCGCATATACACAAAAAGCGTTCAGAATTTTTATGACGCACGCACACGGTCACACACACACACACACAAAACTGAACCGCCGCCCTCAACCCCCCCCCTTTCCTCTATCTACCAAACAAAAAAAAAGTATATATTAAATTTGAACAGTAGACCAATAAATCCGACGTAATATTCTCCTTTGCTCCCCCCCCATTTTTTTCTTTTTTTTTTGTTCCGGAGCACCGTATTCCTTTTGCGGACGCAGCGACTAAAAAAAAAAAAATAAAAAAAAGAAAATTTTTTTTGCGCTCTAAAAGAGGTAGATTTTCCTTTTAAGGCTGTATGCTTTTTTATTACCACCGGCGCGACTCACTCTTTCTGCCGATACGGCGTTAATATAATGGTAAGTTTTCTTTATTTATTCCTTTTGAATCGATTTTATTGATGGCGTATGCGAAAAAAAATTTTGATATGCTTGTAATATTTTATACATTATATATTATTATCGATGTCGAAACAATTGGAAATAATCTAAATAAATAATTTTATTGTATCGAATATCAAGCCGTTCAATTATGATACATAAACGATTATGTATTATTAAAATTATAGTATAGACGAAGAAATTTCGTCACTTTGTTAATTCAAAACGTTGCAGGCTTCATTATGAAAGTGTCACATGCACTAAGTGCAATAATGAAAATCAAATTTGATCAAACGTGCCTTTGAATATATGTAAATGACGTATGCAGTGAATTTCATAACTTGCGATTAAAATAAAAATAAATTTATAAAGTAAAATGAAAATATGCACTTTTTAAAAATAAAATAAAATTTCATTTTTCGGTTTAAATATATATATATATAATATTTGAGAAAATAATTTCTCAGTGTGGATAAATGGATCAATTCAGAAGAATAGTGTCTGAAGATTTTACTAATTGTATTAATGTTTAAATTATATAAAGATATTTCTTTTATAATAATTAAATCATGTTCAATATATAGTAGATATAGAAATAATTAATCGAATTTTATCTAGAAATTCGGAAAAATAATAGTGAAATGGGTGATCTAAATTTCATAATAGAAAATTGAAGATAATCGAATTGAAGATAATTTGAATAATGTTTTCAAAAATATATTTAATTGTTCAAAGAAAAGATGGTTATACAAAGAATATTTACAGCTATCAATACAACATATCAGTTACCATATTATATATAAATAATAATTTAATAATTAGCTAAATCTGGACGACGATTTTAAATAATTATACATAAATAATAAACACAATATACAAATATGTATAATATATAGAATATATGGAAATTCCGTAATTTTCGCATAAAGGAAAATAAACAATCACAAAACAAACATACATTTAGAATAATAACGACATTAATATATCGCTATTTATATTTCTTAAACGAGACGATAATTAATGATAAAAATTTTAATTATGACGATACTCAAATATCTATCAAATATAATTCGAATCGTAAAATAAAATATATTCATACTATTATTACCATGTAAATACGGATAATAGTTATTAAATTCGATTACAACCTCGTAATATATATATATATATATATATATATATATATATATATATATATATATATATATATATGAAAATGGCTTAAATGGAAAACGCGAGGAGGGGGGGAGGAAAATGGGGGAAATGGGGGAGGGGCGACTTAATCGCTTTTCATTCGTTTTACACGATTCCTCCGTGAAAATTCGCGCCATGTTCGCGAATTGGAAAATTCGCTTCGTTTTTAAGGCGATTCAGTCGAAATGGAACTTTTTAATGAGTCGTTTGTTTGCCGGTAACCGATCGCTTTTAACGACCGAATCGATCGAAAATAAACGGAGACAATGTCTGAATTTCGATTTTGTCGAAACGGTTCACTTTTGTTTATTTATTTTTATATGTATTATGTATATATTAATAATATATATATATATATATATATATATATATATATATATATATATATATATATATATATATATATATGTATGTTTATTTATATCGTTCTCTTTCGATATTTGCCGAAAGGAGGCGTTTGTTTTTTAATGCGAATCAAATTTTATTTCGTACACGTTTCGACGTCTTTCGAAATCGAAAACGATTTTCCGGGGTTACCCGTAAATTAGCATAATTAAGCATTGAATATACATTCGGCGAAATGAGAAATCCGTTCTTTGGATTTGATTTCGTGTATTAAATTTATAATGTATATCGATATGGAAATTTTACTAGCGATATAATAAATAGGAACGCATATTTTTGAAAATCGTTTGAAAAATATATATTTTTTAATATAATTATATTGAAAATTTTGATAATGATCAATATGTGTCGTATTGTAATTATTTATTAATTTTCAATATCGTCATTATAATTTTAATAGTACTAACAGATTGTATGAATCATTAAAATTTATAATTCATTTAACAATTCAAATCGTAAAATATTCATCAGATTTTTATTAGATGTTGATCCATAAAATTGATGCATCAATTGATACATTTTGATCCTTGCTTAAAAATTTAATGACATATACATAAAAACATACAAAAAAATCTTAGAAATTTAATAAAAATAAAAAAGATCTTAAAAATTATAAAAGCATGAAACTCGCAATATTTTTACATACAAAAAATATTTGTAGAAAAATATAATAATAATTGTATTACAGAAAAAAAAATCATACGAAAAAATATAAGTGGATGAAGGATTTCAGATAAAAATACTAAAAATATATTTTGAACTCTAAATTTATAATAAATTATATAACTTTAAAAGTTGAATCATATAATATTATAAATGCAGATATTTTCATTTAATTGAAATATATATATATATTATATAAAATTAACTCAGTAGCAAAAGTACGAGTCCAATCTTTAACCGTTGTGCGAATAATATTTGACGTATTTCAAGGATGCGGATTGATGTCGAAACACGCACGCTTTCACGTGCTCGCTCAATTTGATCAAATTTATATGTATTCCCTTAGACGAGAGTGCACACGGACGTTTACCAAGCAAACACCGCTACACGAAATATTTCCATTCTTTTTTCGTTGGTGCCCTTTTTTTCCCCCTTAAATCGACCCGAGTTCGACCCGTTCGAGGTACGGCAAAGGTAAGAGATATTCGTGTGCTAACAACGTAGGGCGAAATAAATAAAAAAAAAATACGCGCGCGCACACACACACTAAAAAAAGGGAATATAAGTGGAGAAAGGAAGGGGGGGAGGGTTATAGGAAGAAAATTCGAAACAAGAGGTTCGCATCCAACCGGTTTTGACCCGAGCTATGGGAGTTCAATCCCGCAAAGTGCACAAAAGCGGATGTGGTGATTCCATCGCGGAAAAGCTGGGATTACCGATGAAATTTTAATTTTACGTCCAAATAAACAATTCAAACTCGCACACGATCCGACCAATCTCTACTCTTTATGTATATATATATATATATATATATATATATATATATATATATATATATATATATATGTGTAAATAAAAAAATAACTTTCATATACAGGACGTCGCGAAAAATCCGATAGCCGCATCTATGATATCGATACACGTGAACTATAACGTCTAATGAATACTCATTTTTTTTATATAAATAATTTGAATTGAAAAAGAAAATATTTTTATAGTAAAATATATATTTTTTTAATTAATATTATGGACATTAAATTTATCAATATATTTTTTAATATTGCAAAAAACCAATTTATTTATTTTTTCAATGATAAAATGAATAATTAATTTTAAAATGAATGTTTATATTTTAGAGAGAAATAGTTTATATTGCGGATGCGGTTAATATATCGAAAGTTCATGCAAAAGATTTATTTTTTTTAAAATTCAAATTTGAAATATAATTGTAAACAATATAACAATTTATATAATTATATATAAATATCAAAATATTATATTTTTAACAAATTATATCATAATATGTTAAAAAATATATTTTATTAAAGAACTTATAGTAAAACACTTTTAAAGAAAAATAATTAATGAAAGTTAAACTCAAGACGCGTTCTTTATTAAATTTTCATTATAATGAAAATTTAATGAATAATTCATTTAAAACACTTATGAACATTTTCTAAACACACATTCCAGATTTTCTTTATATAAACTTAGATTTTCATTACCTTGAAGATTAAATTAATATTTTTAAAAATACTTTTTAGATTGAACATTTTGTTCAGAATATGTAAGATATTCACTATTATATTTATCAAAATATATTTCATTATATTTGAATAAAAATATAACGAATTTGAATATTTTGAAATAATGACAGACGAAATGGACCAACATAACGACATCCGAGTATACGTATGAAAAATAGTATGAAGGTCCAAAATTACCACATATTTACTACGGTTTAAGTGACGTTCAAGTGTTGTCGAATTCCCATTAAATTGAGTAATATGAGCGACCGTAATACAGTCACGTCCCCCAGGAGGATTAACGTTGATAGACCTCAGGTATTAGAGGAGGACATTAATTACGGAAGAGGACAAGTGAACCGATCTGATGACGTTATCAACAACGATCGTTACACTTAATGTGTTGAACATGTGAAATTGTTCCCGTTGTACACTAGCTGATGTACTATTATATATTATTGTAATATTGTAAAAGTTTCAATTACACATATATATATATATATATATATATATATATATATTTATATATATATATATATATATATATATTTATATATATATATATATATATATATATATATATATATATAATGTATTTTTGATATATATAAATAATATTGTTTAATTGAGATTAATTCGATTTTGTTTATTCTTGGTGTATCTGCACGTAATGTGTTAACGCTTATAAAAGTTCAATTGATATATGGAAGGAATAATTTAAAAAAATAATATTATTGTAGAGTATATAAAATATATATTAAATAAATTGATCATTCGAAAAATATTTCTTAATTAATTTTAATATTAAAAAAATTCTAAAAACTATATAATCTGATATTACACTGAAAAAATACATCATTTTAAAACATAGTCTGAATTTTAAATATTTTTTAATTAAAATAAAATCAGTATAATACAAAAATATTTTTATTGAGTTGTAAAATATTTAACAACGAATTATTGAGATTCATATAAATTTTAATTTGATTTTACATTCATAAAATTTTGAAATATTCCGATTTTATATATTTTTTATTATTATTTCAATTTTAGTCTTATTTTACAACGTTTTAAATCTTTTACGATTATGAATTTGTATATTTTTTCACCGTATCTAAATCATTTCAGAACTGTGAAAAAATAATTTTCATGCAAGAATATAAAGAACATATAAAAAAAAATAATTTAAAGTTCAAGAATATTTATTGATTTCATTAATTGGAAATTAATAAAAGGTCTTCGCTTAAAAAAAATATATATATTATAATTCCGAATTGTGTATATTCCATTTTATATTAATTTAAACATAATTTTAATCTAAACAAAAAAAAGTGTTTTTTTTATAATCATAATTTTCATAATTATATAAAAATATAAACGAACGTAATTATTCGTGAATATTTTGTTATTTTCTCATTTAAATATAAATTATCCGTTAGATAATTTAACTAATTATTCGTCTATATTCTCAAAGCTTTATTCGTATGGTTTGTCAACGACGTTTAATCAAAGTTACTTGTTTTGTTGTTATTACTATTGCTGCTGTTGTCATCGTTGTTGTTGTTGTTGTTGTTGTTGTTGTTGCCGTCACTGTAACTATTACTTAGTACTTTATACCGGGAATATTGTTACTATCTATACAATGTTTCACACACACATATCAAATATATATATATATATATATATATATATATATATATATATATATATATATATATTTGATATGTTTATCGCCAAATATTGTTCGCCGTCGAATATTGTCTGCGAATTAGATTCGAGTTCGTTGAATTGAATCATTAATAACTTCTAAGTATATTATTTATTCGCCGTTTTACCCCCCTCATTAGTTTGTGTTAAATTAAATTACATTACGAATTCAATTACTGGTACGAAATCCTTATTAAAATTTGATTGTTAATTATGTTTGTAACGGGCGATGAAACGTGAGCGATGCTAATAAATTGTTGTAATTGTATTATATAATAGTAATATATTCGTAATTTGTTTGTTACTCCGGATGACGTCATCTTAATTATTGGATATTACTGATTATTATATTATTTCATAATACGCTTTGAATTATGAATTTAAATTTATGCGAAATTAATATTAATTAAATTTATATGAAATGTATAAAAAAAATCTTATAATAAATGTCTTGATAATACAGCATTTTATATATACATGATTATTTAATTGGAATGCTTGTATTTTTTTTTCGATTTTTTCTTAACAGCCAAGAAAATACAACACGTTGCGCGGTAATAAATGTTCGAAAAGTATTAAGGCTTGAAAGTTTAATATAAAAATTCACAAAAGCACAAGAATACAATCAAAGAGGCTTGCTTTCGGGCGCAAAGAAAAAAAAATACGCGAAAAAAAAAGCATCGAACCAAATGAAAAAAAAAAGAGAGACGAACGAAAAGCGAACGGGGCGGAAAATAAAAAAAAAAGAAAAAGAAGAAAACTGCGACTGGGATGGTCGAAGGCTTTCGCGGAAAATGAGAAGAAGAAGGGGGGGAAGGGGCAAAAGGGAGAGAATAAGAAAAATACTATATTTTTCATAATGTAATTTTCGAGATAAATTTTTTGAAACTACCGACAACTATAAATGTACAAAATTCACGATGTGTCGTAACGAAAACTTTGTTGTTTTTCGAGTTTTGCGATGGTAACTTTTTTCGGCGCTTTTCCTTTTTTTTTACCCTACACCCCTCCTCCTCCCCTCCGTCTATTTTCATCGACAAGCGTTTTCCTCGATTCTCTACCGCGCGAAAAGTAAGTTAAGGGTTTCAAAAATTTTTCCGCCCGTTTCGACAGTACAAAATGTATATTTGTTTGACTGAATTCGAATGTTTCATAAACAGAGTTCTTCGAGGAAAAACATTCTACTTTGATTCGTGCGTACATATTGTGTTTTATCAATCGAAAAATAAACAGCGTATTTTCACTGATTTACATATATATATATATATATATATATATATATATATATATATATGAAAAGCTTCTATTTGTATTTTTTTATAATATTAAAAAAAACAAAACTTTCTCAATAATATATTAAATTAAAATTCATATTTTTATATATTTACTTATAGTATATACTATGAATATTCAGCGAGTCCATCGAACTTATTAACACTTTGTCTTCGGAGAATAATCCCCTATATTTAATTGAATGACTCGACTTTTTCGAATGGCGAACATTACTTACGGATTCGAAGAAAATCCGTGAGAACTTTCTTGTCAGATCAGACGAAAAGAAAAGTGTCAGCGATTATCTTAATTAAAAATCTAACTGAATCATATCGGTCTGCTTTTTATTCATTTCCACGCCGCCCAACACCCGCCCTTAAGGAGTCGTTCGCTCTAAAATAGAATTATATTATGATATTAAATTTTTTTTTCTCTCACTGAGCGCCATAATATCGGCTCAAGTGCGACAATTTAAATTCTATCTATCTTTCGCAATGGAAAAAAAACGATTTGACATTTGTGATATCTAAATTTATTCATTGAGAGAATTTGTTCTATGTATATATAATATTATATAACGAGATGTAATAAAAAGACTACTGCTTTTATGCCAAAATATTAAAATATATAATGTAATTCAAAATGAAAGTATATATGTTATATATTGAAGCATCGACTGCCTAAATTTGTCATTATTTTTGTTTGTCAAACATAACTTTATTTTTACATTTTTAAGTCAAATAATTTTTCAGTTCCAGACAAATGTTCAAAATTTTATGTCAAAAAAATTCTTCTAATATATTTAATATACTAAAACTATATAATATATATATTTATTTGATTTTACAAAATGTGAATGATTTAACATTTTAATATTAAAAATAAAATAATTCTACTTAAAACCTTTGGAATTTGAGTTTTATATATACGTTTAGTGGCAACATATTTTCCAGATGTATGAGATGAGTCAAGAAAAACCTTCGCCGTGCTGCGTTCGTACACGTCTAGCTCGAATTTTCCAACAGTTTCACTTTAATAATAAGTCACGGTGGAAAATCTCGCCGTTTGCCGCAAACATGTCACTCGTGATGAAAAGTCAACAAGACTCGAAAATATTCTTAAGGCCACGAGTGGCGCGGAAAAGCCTCGCGAAAATTGAGAAAACTGCGCGTCGGCCGCGACGAATTTTCCGCGCCGTGAAAATTCTCAGCCGATGTCGACCGCCAATTTGCGGGAAAATCGATTTTTTTTTCATCGACGATTTCGAATGTCGAATTTAAATTTACGCTCGTGAAAATATCATATTTCTCGCAGTAATTTATAAAATGTATGTCACGGAAAATCTTTATATATATATCGTATTATTTAACGATTATTTTTATACGGCATACGTAATTATGGTTGTTGAAAAACATTATGGAAACAACGCACTAACATTTTTCTTTTAAGAGTCTCGTTACACTTATTACTTTTACTTTCTTCAAAGGAACAAGGAAAAGGCAAAAAGTACCGCATTTATTGCTCTCTTTCTACTCTATAAAGAAAGAAATAGAGAGCAATAAGTTTAATGTGGATTCTCCTTAAGAAACAACTATAGTATGTCGTTGTTTATAGTCACTTCCAAATTCAAGGATGAAATTATCAACATAATAAACAAATATAGAATACTCACATTCGATATGGACACGATAAATATGTAAGTTTTTATTATATATATTTTTATAGTAATGATAATCGAATTAATACATAACATTTTTATATCGCATTATTATTGTAAATGTATCTTGGTATTTATATATTATACATGTATGTAAATTATTTTTTTTTATTAGAATGAAATTGAAATGATGTCATAAAAATAGGAAAATATTTTTATTGTATTTAATATGTATGCAATTTATTACTTGTTTTACTTTTCTAAATATATATTGTAATGATTTATGATAATTTACGTCTTTTTTGAAAATCAATTGCTGGATTATATTTTTTTTAATTATTGGAAAAGATTTTTTATTGAATTAAGAACACTTATTCTTTAAAATTTTTGTATAAATGAAGTATTCATAGATTGAATGTAAAATTGTGATTAATAATTCCTATTATATCTAATATAAAATAAATCGTCAATAAGAAAATGATATATTTATACTTTTTAAACGATATTTTATATGATTTATAAATATAATTTTTCCATATTATAATTTTCGCATGACATATTTATAAGATGAAAATGCTCGGAATGAAACGCCAATGAAAGAAAGCATTCAAAGACAATATTACAATTTCGAAATCGACATCATCGAATTGCTCGGATTATTACATCCTTTTTTTTTCTTATATTTTTTACATACGTGTCGTTTAATATAAGCAATTCATACGTTATATATGTGTTTGTGAAGAGCTTAATTTATTCACTCGTTGGCTTGGAAAGCTTCCGCTGATTTGCGAGACGAGCTTTTAATGTTGAAGCTCGACGCCAGTAACTTAGCGAGGCCCGTTGAGTGCTCACAGTATAGTTTCTGTCATTTGTAGAAGATTTCCTTTTTGTATGTGGCATTCTCCTTTTCCATTTTCCCAAACCATTCACCCATCCCCATATAGCTTTCCCGCTCTGAAAATCCACTTTTATTTCTCGTTCGCTCGCTTTGCAACCCCTCTTGCTGCTATTCGTTCTTTTCTTTTTCGTTTTTTTTTTAAAGATAATGCAAAAGTGCCGAGAACAAAGGCCTTCAAGCAACCTTAACCCTTTGGCTGCGGGGCAGTGAGAGTTTTCTAGTGCTTTCTCGGCGGATTACTTTCTATTTTATCTCGCCATATGTTTAAAAGGCGACACGTCGACTTCGAACTTTGGTTTTATTCGAAAAGTTGAATCGCTCCAAAGAAAACGGTGAACATCGGCAATTTCTATCTCTCTCTTTTTTTTTTTGTTCGTTTAACTCGACCCTTATTCTATTTTATAACCTGAAGGCGGCTTTAAGTCATATGTCATAAAAAAAAACAAAAAAGTCATCAAATTTATAGTAAAACAAATTTATGAGTTTTCTATTTAAATAAAATATTTATATATGTTAAGTAATTTTATTTTTGACTAAATAATTTATAGGAAAAATAAATATTAATTTGAAACAATTATTCAATGTTTAAAAATTAATTGATCATTTTTTCTAATCATTATCTACTAGCCAGTTTTTTAAATTGAAGTACACATATTAAAAATGTTAACAATGCTATGTATTTTTTTTCAAATATTTCATATTAAATATTGAAAAAAAACTGAAGCTTAATATTTTAATTAAAATAAGATGAATTGAGACATAAAAATTATAAATAAATCTATAGAACATTTCTTTCAATATTACAGTTGGTTTTAGCTGATTTGAAAAAAAATATTTATTATAACAAAATTTCAATATAACAACAACGTTTCATACTTTTCATCGCGTTCGCGAAAAACCAAAAAAAAAAATAAAACTACTTTAACATATAACCAAAACACATATATATATATATATATATATATATATATATATTCAAAAAAAGAACACGTTGACCCATGACACATTTCGGTTCATATGACATCCGAATTCGAGTTTTCGGCGTCCGTTTTTTGTTTTGTTATTCCGCGTTCGACGCCGAGCGAAAAGGACGAAAACTACGACGCGTCGTAACATGACAAAGCGAAAGGATAAATATGCCTCTCTCTCCCCCATTCCCCTCCCACCCCAAAAAAATAAAATAAAATAACGAAAAAGGGGGTAAATTTTCATTTTAACACTGCGCCCGTTACAACGTCCCGTGCGCAACTTTTCCTACGAACCGAGTAGAGAGACGACGACGACATATACAAAATGAAAATTTCGTTGCCGAAGTCAATTTCGACCTTTGAAACATTCTATGTAACATATACTATATATATGTATATATGTGTGTGTGTGTGAAGAATGGTCAAAAAGTTTCCGGATCAATTTGTGATAGTAGATTTATATATATATATACATATATCGTGAACCGTCAATATATGCAACATGAATGAAATTCAACGACAAAGTTCAATTTATCTTCACTGCAAATATGTGCGATATATAAAGATGAATTTGTAGATGTTTTAATGTTTGTAGTTGTTTCGAATATTTACTTTGAAATATATATACGTGTGTATATTATAAGCTATCAACGTGATATAGCGATGATGGAAAGTCAAAAGTTTAACAGCGATAGTTTAATACTGCACAGGTTTAATATACGACAAATTTCAAGTTTAATACGTATCTGCGATATTACATGGATATATTCCTAGATTTTCAATAACGGAAAATGTCTTTTCATATAAATTGTTTAGAATAGTCGATCGATGATTAAATATACATATCAAATATTTATATAAAATTATTATTTATTATTAATATAATAAGTACAAAAACTTTTAGATCAATATAAATATTTCAATTTAAATATATGTTTATGTTTATATAATAAAATTAGTGTAAATACATTATTTTACATATTATATTATATACATAAAAAGGTCAAATATATACATATATACAATTTAAATTTATATTTTTATACTGTAAAAGTTATTGCAGAATTGTAATAATGCCACAGTTTGCTTTTTTTTTTCACTCTAACAATTTTCCATTTTCCAACGTTCGGTTCGTTTGCGATCAAGTCGCTCTCTACATTTTGCAACAAAGCTACTAAAAATGTCTGTATGTGCGAAAAAAATCTCATTGCTATTATTTTTTATTATATATATATATATATATATATATATATATATATATATATATATATATATATATATATATTCAAAAAAACAATAACAAAATCATTTTTTTCACATACTAAATACATATATTTTAATACAACAAACTATTTTACTTTTCACCATACATTTTCATGTGAAAATTAATTGAAAACAAAAATCGAACGAAAATGATTTTAATCGATCGAATTGAAGAAAATATATTTATTTTTATAGTGTCCTATATATATATATATATATATATACATACATACATATATATATTTTATACAAATTATATATGTTATGTGTTGTACGAATATTGCGTTCGGACATGTGATATAAACTATAATATTATAGTTGGTAACGCAGGACGTACAAATTTTGGCGTTTCGTATCCCGGCACGTTTATTCTAATGCGAGCAATAAAATTAATTAACCCCATCTTTATTTACCGACATACAAAAGCTTTCGCCCTTAACATTCTCGTTAAGTTTCCGCCGAACGGGGCGGCATGGGCGGCGAATAGAGGCTTGGGCGGGCACAGTATCATTACGCCATATTTATTAGAAACGTTCACTTCTAGCAAAGATTCCGAAATAAGACAAGGAAAATTTACATTGCAGTTACTTGCAGAACGATATTTGTGGATAATGTGTTTTTCCGCCATATCTAACATATAAATATCAAAAATCTAATGCTTAATACATTTTTTTTAAATATCATCAATTATTTCATTTTTCTAAATAACCTCAAAAAATACATATATAATATATATATTGTATATATAATGAAAAATATGTGTTAAAGTTTAAGTTAATTACAGTTATATCGGTCATAACGGTGAACGCTTACGTCCAACGTATAGGGTGTACAGTGGAAGGGGTTGTAAACATTTTACCGCTTTAATTTTAATTAAATTAATCGCGAAATGTGCGAAATAAAATTTTCCCCCGCTTTATAATACACTTTATATGTAAATTTTGTCTTGTTTCTATGATAAACAAAAGCTCACGTCGTATGACAGCTCCATTGTTACGTGTTATTTTATGAGTTAGACGTATAAACGACTAGAGAAAGTCGCACATACACACACACACACGTATATATATATATATATATATATATATATATATATACATTATTCTAATATAAATATTTATATATATAAATAGTGTTTTAAATATTTCATATTTTACGAAAAGTTTTAATATGAAATAAATACTCTAATATTATATTTCTACATGTCATAAATCGTACTTGTGAAATTTGACACGTTGTTCACGTCGAAAATATTTCACGTTTTTGTTAATGATTCATTGTGTTAATAATAAAATAACTTTTTGATAAATTTATATATATATATATATATATATATATATATATATATATATATATATATAATGTGTCGCGGTTTTTATATGATATTTAATTATATTAAACCAGCATATCAACGCAATCATCATTATAAAAGATAATATTAAAATCGTTGCATTTGAAAAAGAATTACAAGAATATATTATTTTATATTATCTAAATTAAAAATAAAGAATATTATTTAAATATAGCTTGAAATAAAAAGATTAAATTAATAAGGTTATAGAATTCTTTTTTTTTTAGAATAGACATTCTCTAATAATTTTTATATAAAATATAGTTTAATGTATTGTTGTTTCATTAAATAACACTTAATATCATCGAATTATATCATATAAATATAATAAAATTAAAATTATTAAAAGATAATTTATTCATTTTGTGTGAGCGAAAACTATTGTACATCACTAAACTATATAACAAGAATAGTCAAGTAAACGAGTCTTCGTTTTATTTTCATTTATATTCAAACATAATTAGAACAAAGTGTGTTAAGAGGGGAGGATGGTTTTTATTTTTATATTTATTTTTTTTTATTTAGCACCATCGCAGTGATTTCACCGAAGTTGAAGCTTTTCAATGGAGTAAGAAACGTTGCATTTTTTTTGCGGTGTTTTATTCATGTTTTTTTTTTTTTTTGAAGAAACACCACGAAAGCAACCGAGAAATGGTAATGTTTTATTTATGCTTTTCAACGTCCCATAGTCAAGTATATTTCGGTTTTTTTTTTTCGTTCGCTTCATCTAAAGACGCAGCTTCGCTTTTAGTATTCCCCGTAGCGTTTACGGTTTTTGGTGTCGGTGAGTTTTTCAGACACGGGATATTTTCACATAAACGTTCCATACCCACTCGTAATATAATATTATACTTGCGTACGAAAACATATTTTTCCATGGAGGAAAATCGTCGAAGGACCCCTGATATACCGGGTGTACTTTTTTTATACTATTTTCTGTTTATATATATATATATATTTTTTTTTTTTCAGAAAATATTTGCCGTGGTGAGGGTCGTTTCTGAGACGAGACTTGTTTGCTGCGGGCAAACAAGCCTAAGTGAATGTAGTCTACAAACACGGGGTGTCCGCCTTGTTTTACGTCGAATTTGTCGAATGAGACACTTCTATTTTGCATTCGGCATAAAGAAACTATATACACACACACATATATATATATATATATATATATATATATATATAAGATGAAAAAAAAAGTACGAAATGAAAATAATTGGCGAAGGGGCACCGTTTGGTTTGGTGGATGACAAGTAAGGCAAGTAACGAGGAGAGAAAACGAGAGTGATAATCCAGAATGGTGATGCAGGAAAATGGGGATGAGTTTTCACGGGTGGAAACGTAGAGTGAGATGGAAAAAAAAAGGAAAAAAGTGACAATTGAAAGAGATCACTGTCCAATCAGGAGACAATGGCTCGAAGAAAATTCGATTCTAGCCGGCGAAGCACAAAGAAGGAAGACGACTACGACTGATAATGAGAAAGTCTCTCGGATCCACCAAATGAGGGCGATTACTGCCTCCAATTCTACTCACACAGAAAATCCGCGTCCTTTCACTGATCTTCAGCGCCTCCCTTCATCCTTCGATCGTTTCATTTTATTTTTTTATTTTTTATCAAATTTATACATTTTTTTTTCTGACCGAAATTAAGAGAAAAATCTATTCGATATCTGCGTAAAAGAGTGTACTTTTTTTTTTTTTTTTTTGAATCGCGGTGAATAGGGGTGTGTCGATGAGGGATGATGAGGGTTGGTGGTGGATCGTCATTTACGAGTATGTTCGCGACTGAAAATTTTAAAGTAAGTTCGTACTTCAAATTTCTTTTCATAAAATAATTCAGGCCGTTATAAACAGACACGTAGTTTATATTTTATGAAGACGTCTGTCAGAAATAATAAAAAATAATGGTCGAAATATATTCAAAATCATAAAAAAAAATACGCAAATGATAAAAAACATTATTATTTATATTCAAAACTTATGAAAAGCTTAATATGAATTTATTCATAATAAAATTATGTCAAAAATATAAAATATTAATTTTAAATGAATTTTAAAATCTATTATACATTTTTATTATAGGGTTGTTTTTAAGGAAAACAATGAAAATATTAAAATATAAATCATTAGCAAAGATAAAAAAAATAAATTCTTTTTTTATTGAAAAATAAATCGGACAAAGACGTAATTCTTTAATTAAGAGTGTTCTTCAACACTTTATATTTTTAGAATTGAAAACGTCATATTTATTTATATAAAGAAATTCAAAGGCTTATTAATAAAGTAACTTGTGTCGTTTGTTATTTTTAACATTAAAATAACAAGGAAATATCTCAAGGGTTAATTTTAAATTGTTTCCATTTTAAAAGCAGCAAAAAAGAATAATAATATTGTACAAATATATATTATTAAAATTTTGAAATATCACTTAATTTAAATTGAATTAAATATATATTAAAATAAGATATCTAGATAATATATACATCTATATCATTATAACTGATTAACAATTAAAATAATAATAAATTAAAAAATAAAATAATGATCTGGATTGTCATCGTATATTATATAATATATATACGTTATTTACGTTTTCTATATGACGAATGTTAGACACAGAGCTGACGACTCGACTATAGATTTAATTTAAACTCACAAATATACTATTTATAATATTACATATCAAAATTCAAAATTAACATTTTCAATGCTTTCGTCGTAAACGACCGTTGTTTGCGTGTCGTAAATTGCGGTGACACGACACTATCATATATATATATATATATATATATATATATATATATATATATATATATATATATATATATCATACATATTATGAATATATTTCGTCGATGTTACGGTTAATTTGAACTCGTTTACAACGTGTGACGAGTCAACGGTTTTAATTCGGTTAAAGTTAAACGATATGCATATTATCATTAACAAGTATATCGTATTGATATCAATTATTTAGTGATAATGCATATTTCATGAATAAAATCATAATAATTATCGTATTAAAAAATTAAATCCAATTATTTATATCCAATCTAAATATAAACATATTTAGATTTAATTTCTATAATACGTCTAATATTTTTTTATGATTTAGATTTTCATATTGGCTTTATAATTTCAAGTAAATTCTCTTATTCACATATATGTGGATTTAACAAGACATATATTATTTATTTTGTATTTTAATTGTAATTTATTATTAGTGTAACACAGCCTTAAATGCGAATTAATGTCTGTCATTCGATATTTTAAATATTAGGTTTCTTTTGACACATATAAGTCGTTAGTTCTATATTAAGTATTTTTATATATTATAATGTTTCAAACTGAAACATGCATAAATTTTAACGTAATAAATATAGAAAATTAATATATTTTAATTATAATATTAATTTAAATATTATAAATATGCGATGATAATGCAAATTCAAACTCTCGCGTTCCGAATAAATCGATGTAGTTATATGAATTTTGAATTTACCATTCGTATATTTAGATGCATAAATTATATTTTAATTAAATAAAATAATAATTTGTATTATATTATTATAATATTATATATAAATAAAAAATCAATTTAAAAGTCAAATCTGTACTCAATGACTCGACTTTATAAGAAAATTGAAAAAAAAAAACACTTTTTTCCTGTGAAAAACTTTTATAATACTGATTAAATTCAATATAGTAATATATCGAATTTTTATATGAAAAAAAAAAATTTTTGAACTTTGAATTGAAGACTTAGTCTTTGATAAAACTAAATTATCATCGCACAATTGACATAAAAAAATGATACACACACACATATATATATAAAATAAAATAAAAAAATACACGGATATTTCAATAAAAATGACTTATTATAATTTTACATAATATACCAATTTAAAAAAAAAATAACGTCATCAAATAACAACGACACAATAAAAAAATTCCAACGTCTTTTTTTTTTGTTCAGAATTTATATTTAATATAAAAATATACCACTTTTTATCATACCACAATACAAATATACACTATATACATATATATATATATATATATATATATATATATATATATATATAGGTCTATATATAATACATTGTTAACAGAATGAGTTTGAATGGAGACCTCGTCCAACACACACACTGCGTTGAATTCTAGCGAGTCGAAGTTGGTTAAAGTCAAAAGGAACGTTTTGCGATGTAATTTTCTTTGTTCGCATTTATTAGGTACATTGTTCGGCGTCTTACATTTTCCATATATTTATACAAGTATAATATTATGAATATATATATATATATATGAAAATATATATACATATATCCGTTTATATGTAACTGGTCCGTTCTTCACCGGCGCAAAAGATCACGTACTCGATTCGGGATGGTAACTTTGAAATTTCAATTTGAAATTCTCCACTATGAATTTTCGGTAACCGCATATGCATTCCCCTCTATACAATATTATATATATATATATATATATATATATATATATATATATATATATATATATATATATATATATATTCGAATTTCGATAATAAAGATGAGGTAGTTTTGTCGCGAGTGACTTATTCGAGTTTGAAAATATCTAAGACTACATATGAAAGACTGTTAAAGATTAACATTGACGATTTTGAACGAATTATATGTGATATATATATATATATATATATATATATATATATATATATATATATATATATGTATGTATGGGTGTTGTGAATATTTCGTTTTGAATCAATTTTAGGTTGAAAATTTTGTATTTGTATTCGGGTGACCTAAATTTTTGACCTATATATACATTTATCAATTGTTGTATTTAGATTTATAATCGATAAACTATTATGAAATTATCGTTCAAATTTATACTGTATATTTTTAGTGATGGAGTTTAAATTTTATATGATTAATGCAAATTTGAAAGAAATAAGACATAAAATTAGGTCTTAAGTTAAAAAAATCCTGATAGATAGAAAATAATCATATATCCATTTGAATAAATTATATGTAATAATAACATAAATGCTAACAATTTAAACAACAATATATTTTATAAAATTTGAACATTAAATTATGTCAAGTATTTCTAATACATGAAGTGCCATTGAAAAATATATTAATGTACTAATTATTTTGTTAATGATACACTTTATAAAAATATATATAAAACTAATCTATTTATTCAAAATAGAAAATCTGTTAAAGTTATAAAAAATATTATTAAAATTATTTTCATTATTTACGACGTACAGTCAATTTTCAAAGTATCAATATGTATGAAAAATATTCAATTTTAATTCATTTCACAGACTGAGTTTATTTCGATTGCAATATACTCCTTAGAGAATTGGGTTTTGTGGATATAATTAACATATTTTTAATTATAAAATACATTATATATATATATATATATATATATATATATATATAATAAATCATAACGAGCTTTCGAGACAATCAAAATTTCCGCTTGACTTCAACTTATTTAGAGTAATTAAATATAAAAATTCTTTCTCAAGCGAAAAATTTAATTATGAAAAATTACAAAAAATATCTCGTTCTCTTATTATATGAATATCTCCGATGAAAATGTAGGGAAAATCCGACAAAATTTCTATATTTTCCCACCGAGACTATTCTCTATTACGAAAATAAGGTTATATATATATATATATATATATATATATATTAAACGGCGTAATATTTGATTTATGCCAATTTTCCGCGCAATATAACACGAGCCGGGCATAATTGAAATATTTCATTAGGAAAAAGTTTTCCGTGTAATCGTTTCGAAGGGTTTTCCACGTGGCACGTGACACATTCGCGTCACGTGTCAAACAACCCCCGCATGTCCCCGGAGGCCTTTTCTGCGAAACCGTATTTTAATACGCGGATTAAGGTGCGGGTCTTTCTAGACGCGTAATCGGTCAAACGTTGACGACACCTGCGCAAAATTTTCAAACACGAATTCGCGTTTTGAATATTTACAATTCGTTTATTAACTTTATATATATATATATATATATATATATATATATATATATATATATATTGTCTATATAGGTAATATAATAGAACGATTTAAATATTTTAATTTTGCAAATAGTGCAGCTCTATTAAAATCATAGTTATGAAAATAAATGTAAAATTGAATTTTAATTCGTCGAAAGGCGATTAATTCGTTATATATATATCATAGAATTTCATGCAAATTAATCACCGTTCAAATTGACTACGCCGCTAATAGAAATGAAA
The DNA here is from genome assembly GCA_024500535.1 of Leptonema lineaticorne. NCBI lineage: Eukaryota > Metazoa > Arthropoda > Insecta > Trichoptera > Hydropsychidae > Leptonema > Leptonema lineaticorne. Next base: position 3,944,333 of record JANIJI010000061.1, read on the forward strand.
TTTACATATCGATGATATTCATAAGACAAAGTTGGCTTTAAGCACACATTTTATATATATATATATATATATATTTATATATGTATAGTTGTGTGTATGTAAACTCCTTTAAAAGCCATTAACTTACCTGCGCGAGAAAATTAAACAGCGAGAATTGCAAGCAAACCGTCGAAAAGCCAAGCGTCTCTGAAACGACTTTGCAAAGTCGTTGCATTCGAAAGCCAGTATTGTTCGCGTTCATAATTAACGACTTTTACTATACACACATATTGCCGGCTAAATTCTAAAGATCTTTAAAAATATGCTTAGAACCTTATAAAGTATATATATATATAAACACACACACACACATATATATATATATGAGTGTAGGTCTTAAACTAATTCAATTCGAAGGTTTTGACGCGCAATAATTTGCGAAAATTTTCCGTAAGTGCAGTTTGGCTTATGTTGAAATTTTTATTTTTAACTAAACTATTGAATGGTAAAACAGAGATTTTAAAACGATTATTAATATTTTTTTTTTTTAATATTTAAATCGTTAAATTGTCAATTTATTTTTTGGTTAGAATAAGTAGATATTTGATTCTATATTTTACTTTTTAAACAGAAAATATAAATATTTATATTATAATACTGGCGTATATATATTTTTTAATATTATTTAATAATAATAATAAAATATGATACATTAATATACATCAAAAATGATCAAAAAATTGTTTAATTTTTTGATATTTTGATGAATGAATTAAATAATATAGTATATTAAAATATATTATGAAAAAAAATATACATTATATTTATTTACAAGAGAAAAACGCGAAAAATAATAAATCAAAAGTATTTTGAAAAACGCTGTTGTAAATAGAACAATTCCACGACATAAACCCACTTTGCCATTAACGCGTTCCATAGTTCGTTTATATAGTAAATCAAAACCGAGCCCCGATAACTGGAAATAGGGGAAGAACAAAACAAAACAAAACACAACAAAACAAAACAAAAAAATATATATATATATTTACGTCATAGAACAAACAACGCATAGACGAGTTATTAGTAGTACGTTGGTTTATTAGGTCAATAAAGCGAATTGCAAAAGGCTGTCGTCTAATTCGTTACACGAAAACGAGTGACGCTCGTAATGGAAGGGGTGAGGGAAGGGGTGGGGGTGGGGGATGTTGAATTTTCGCAGGGTGTTGAATTTTCAGGGGTCGGAGGTCTGTTTCTAAATGAGAAAATACCTGCACGTCCGCTTTTGTAATTCACACGGTTTACAATTAGTGCTAGCCTTATGACGAGCGTTCGCTCATTTTGCACCTTTTCAACGTGTACGTGTGTGCGTGCGTGCGATAGTAACGCATATTAACCCTCGAGCGAGCTTTTCGCCAGCTCACAGCTAGGTCGGTGTGAGCTTTTTTTTATTTTTAATTATCGACGAAAAAAAAATGCGAAAAATTCACGTTCGCTGACGTTCGAATGCTGTCCGTTGAAATTTTTTTTTATTTTCTATATATGTATTTTTGAAATTATATTGATTTGCATTCGAGACGTATCGCGGCGTTATTGAAGAATTTTTTACTATACACTTAAAATTATTATACAAAAAATAATGTATATTTTATTTTAATATTATATACACCTCTGCTGTTTAATAGTTTTATATAGAATATATAAATTTATTGAACAAATTTTTAAAACTAATATAAAGAACATTTTTTGCCATCATTTCAAAAAATTTCTTAAAAAATAATATATTGAAGTATACAAGTATTACTACGTGTTTATATGGATTAAAATTTTAACTTTAGTAATCCTTCTGACAAGATTGTCAAGTTTGAACCAAAAAAAAGTTTTAAAGTCTTAATTTCAAAATAAATTTCGATTTAAGTTTACATAGTTGTGAAACAATTTAAGATAAGAAAATCTTATTTGTATTTAAAAAAAACGTCTCATTTTACACTTCATAATATAATACTGAATGACTATGGGAATTCCTTACATAGAAATTAATATAAATAGTAATTACTGTGCATTGAGTTTTCGCATTAATCTAAGTGGAGACCAAATGGCACCTCTCGAGTGTAAAGTTATATATATATATATATATATATATATATATATATATATATATGTGTGTGTGTGTGTGTGTGTAAATTGTAATATTATTATATATATAAATAGCTTAATAATTTGAATTGCGTTACAAATTTAGAAAAATGAAAATATCTAATATATTGAAAAAGAAATACGTTTTTAAAAATCAAAACTGGATTGTAAACAACAATTTGAACCCAAGCAAAAAAAATTCTAGTATAAAAATATATTCGTATATTGCTATATTAAAACATGTTATCGATGGTGAAAAAAAAATATCGGAAAAATGAAACATTCAATATGTAATAAAAAAAATAATAAATCAATAGCTATATTTATCAATCTAAATTTATACATTTAAATTAATAAAATTTTCGTATTGAAAAAAATTATATATATATATACATATATTCGATTGAAACGTTTTATAAGATACATATATAAATAATCGATTATAACAAATTTTACCGAGTTTAATATTGTAAATTAATAATAAATATAAAGGTAATGACTAAGTTCTTCGTCGACCGTATGTACCAATTATTGCATATTAAATTCTCGTACATTGGAAAGTTTTGAAAATAATTTCGTACCAAGTTGTTTCAGATCAATAATAAATCTTTTATGGCTGCGCGACATTATCGTTAATTGCGGCCGATTCGGCGTATGAAAAAGAAAAAGTTTAATTTTTAATGATGTCATAAATTAGAACAAAAAACCCCCCTGTATATATATATTTATTTATATATAATATAATATATATATATAAGTTCGGTATATAAAAAAAAGGAAAGAATTGTATCGCGTGCTTTTGAAAATTTTTCACATGCCATTTTTGGAATGAATGTTTCGAGTTGGTCCTAAAAAATAATATCATGTATGAATGCGTATTTGATATTTTTGACTCGGCATAAAAACGTCAAAAATAGATTTTCTTATAAAATACGAATATTTTTATAAAGATTTATTAAAATAAAAAAACTTTCATTTCTATATATATATATATATATATATATATAATATAAAAATAGGAAAATATACTTGAAAAAATATTCGAGGTAAACTTTTTTTTTCATAGATACTTGTGATGATGGTTCGGTAATTTGATATTTTTAAGAGTTCTTTCGATATTAATTTTATAAAATGTATAAAAAAAAATTGGATAAAATTTGAAATTTTAATTATACAAAGGTTACGTATATAATTATGTATATAATATATTTTTATATATTATATATTTAATAATCGATTGTTTTAAGTAATCGACATTTCTGATATTAAAGTGAAAATATATATGAAAAGTTATCTCGGTTAACTTTATATTAATAATTTTAATTAATTTATACATTGACGAATGATTAACAATGTAATTACTTTGCATGACAATCGTGTACACATGTTACGGTATTAATCTACGAATTTGTATTAAACACGTTGAATTATTAATTAAGATTAAGATGTAAGGGAATTACGTAACTATTAATAAATTTTATTATATAAATATTTAATTTAAATTTAAATTTATATTTTATAAATTATTTTTTCGATCATATATAAAATATGGATTTTTTAATGTAATAAAAATAAAAATTAATATTTTATAATAGTTTATATAAAATTTATGATTAAAAAAAATAATTATTGATATTTATATCATTACATTTATAATTGCTTATCTATTGTATTATCACTGGTAATTAATGAAGAGTTCGGATTAAAGTTTCATAGAATATTAAAGATTATCACGTGTTAACTGAAAATTTGAATTTTCAGCCTTCAGGAAGATCGAATTTGACAGCGACAAGTTTATAAAATCTGTCTATCTATCTTAGTTGTGCAAAACTTAAACCTTTTGTTGATGATAAGTTATGTTAATATAAGGCGATATCTATTATTTTATACATTAATTAATATTATTTATAATGGAAACGGTATTTTAAAATTAAATGAAAAATATACTAAATGACGAATTTCTTTATGAAATTTAAAATTTTTTAATACTCAAATAAAAATTAATTTCAACCTCTGATTACAATCTTTAATTTGATAAAAAAACGTACTTGAAATAAGAATTAACTAAATTTAATCAGTGATATGACGTCTCTTTTTAAAGATAAAGTTTCTTTCGAAATATTGGACCAACATGAAAACATTATGACCAACCTTCTAAATACTATATTTTATTGAAGAAAAAATAATAATATTGTTGAATTTTATTATAGAAAAGATTAATTTTATTATGATTATAGAAAAAATATATTAAACTTAAAATTGTATATATATAAAAAAAATAAATATATAATTATTGGTGACGGAAAACATTGTTTTGTTGCGTTAAAGTCACAAATCAAAGCAAAATTGAATCGTAAATGCTGAAATATTTAACGTGAAATTCTTTAACATTAATTTTAAAGATATATATTTTGAGTTGTAAAAAACACTTAAGTTAAAATTATAAAAATAAAGTCGCATTTGACGAAAAGAAAAAAATGTTACACCACCACAAACATTGCACCTTCAGATAAATTATTTAGTTTTTTTTTTCCAATTCAATAATTCAATTTTATTTCATATCAAATATCAAAACGTTATAAAATGAACTAGAAATAGAAAACGTTACCGTAATATCAACTATAAAAGGGACGAGTTCGCATACGAAAACCGAAATAATTGTATCTGCGGATCGCGTACAAATTGCGGCTTTCAAAACGTACTTATATAATATAATATAATATTACACACGATGGCACAGTTGTTTATGCTCTATGAGAAATGTCTGTGAGTTTGTCCGTGTGTCGACGCGTAACGCCCGTCGTTATATATATATATATATATATATATATATATATATATATATATATATATATATATATATATATAGAGCGCTCTGAGTATCGAATTACGGTGGCCGAGTTGCGAGTTCGTGTTTTATCAAGATAAAATTAATTATTATTTTTAATAGGAGGGCAAATTTTCAGACGCCCTCGAGGCCCTTTTCCGGGGTTTTCCCTTTTGGACCCTGCGGGGGTTTGCTTTCGTCGCCAACTGTGCCGTCATTAGCCGCATGCCCTCATGACGGCAATTAATAACGCTTATCACCACCCACTGACCCACCCCCTGTATATTAATATATTATGCATATATATATATATATATATATATATATATATAGATATATATATATATATATATATATATATAGATATATATATATATATATATATATATATATATATATATATATATATATATATATATATATATATATATATGTTACAGGTTTTCAGGCTCTTTTTTTCAGAAAAAGCTCGAAATAATATAAATTATTATATAAGAGGTTTTCACGATAATGAAATCATTATGTAGATTTAATAAATTAAATAATATATTATATCTTATATATACAAATAGTTGATAATATGAATATATATTTTATTATTTATATTTAATATAAATTTTAATCATATTGAAAAAAAAATGCATAAATTATCATATTTCGTACAATTTTTTTAAAATAACAAATGTTGAATATATTTTAAAATTTTTTAAAAATAACTACTGCAAAAAAAAAATCAATTAAAATTGTACATTTATCATATATTTGAATAATTATGATCTATAATTTTTTTGATTAAATGTATGAAATAGACGTGATATTTTACATAAATACAGATTAATACTTTGATAGGAGGCGTAGTAAGTAATTCTTGTTAAATAATACGGTAACATAAGATGTAATAAGTAATTCAGACGATTACGTGTAATTGTCAAAATTATACGTACTCACCACTTGACGGTAAAACGTCTAAAGCGTGACTGAATTACGCCACATTATTATTATTAACATTAATATGATAATAATGTCTAATTTTTTGAAACAATCATTCAATTCCATACAATCTCATACCTATTGTATGAGATAATGCAATATGAAAAAAAATATATTTTATTTTTTTGGAACATTTTTCATCATTTCTAATTTAATAGAACTACTTTATCAGATTATAAAATCAAGGTATACGTCTTCTATTAAGATTATATTGAATCATTATTTTTAGCATAATTAATTGCTTAAAATTGATTTTTCATAATATGACCAAAATATTCATGTTTCATGAATATTTTAATGAATGCCATGAGCTCTTTTTTTTTTAATTGAGTTATTCAAGAATTTTTGTAATATTTTTAAGTAGAACCACATCTCAAATGCATCCATTCTTCTAAAAGTATAATTTTATCAATTTTTATAATAAATATATTGATTTAATATAAAAATAAAAATATTATCATGTTCCAAATGTTACTTTGAATTTCAATTCATTTTGTTGCGATTTATTTTTATTTTTAGTATAGATATTTTTTATAAAAAAACGTTTTCAATTTTTCATAAATATTTATGTTATATATATAATTTAATTTATTAAAAATTTAATAAAAAATTGATTTTCAACATTAGAATTTAATATAAACTTTTTCTATCCACTCTGTATTCAACAATGTAAAACGCTTTAGTTTAAATTCAATTAATGCGATTTCGTGAATATAAGGATCGGTTCACGTACGTGTATCGGCCAGGGGTGCTAAATCGGCGAAACGCGGTCCCCTACTTAATATGTAACAGTTTACAGAACGCCACCGTATAGAAGTTGAGGCTTTGACCCCGAAACGTCGACGTAAACATCATTATTATTCAACGAGCTTTGGCCGGCACGTTTGCATTCAACTGTCGATAGATTATTCGAATATTATTACGACACGCACAAACTCACACACCAACTCTATTATTATTATTATTATTGTTGTTGTTAGAAACATTTCGCGGTAAATCGAGAATATATTAACAATGAATCGAACAATACGATCGTTATTCGGTCGATTTTCAGCTGAAAAATGAAACAGTTTCACGTGAAAAAAAAAAAGAGAGATGCACTTTTATACGTTTTCTATGTTGATATCGGCGGTGGATTTTGATCCGATAAATTGTTATGTTTAGCTATTATTTCGAATTATGTTGTTTCTTTGAAGATAATAAAATAGATAAACGGAAAATGTGAGCGATTCAGAGAAAAAAGTATGCAATTTCTAGACGACGAAAAACAAGATATTTTCTATGATAGAGTATATCGTTTTATTGAAATCGTTTTGCAATTGACTCGATATTTTAAATTAATATAATAAATTCGAAATATTTTCCAATAATGAAAACAAACATTTTCGAATATGAATTTTATTATTATTATATTAAATATAATGAAAATAAAATTTTTCGTGACAAGTTTAATTTAATAAATAAATTTAACGAAACTCATAAATCCAGATTTAAGAAAGGCAAAAAAAAAATCTGTTTACGTACAAAATAAGCTTATTTTTATTACGACATATGACATTATATTATCTTGTAAGATCTTCTTTTTTGTTGATTTTGCGCATTATTATTATTATTATTATTATTATTATTTTACATATTTATATGAAAACATCCGACAAAATCGAAAAAAAATTACTACGTATGACTCGCGATATATTTTCTTTTGTTGAAGAAAATGTGAAAAATAAACGCGAACCGCTCATACTTTTACATGGAAAATATACTTTAATATTTTAATATTCATATTTATTATATAACATATAATAAATATAACCTCGAAAAAAATCAATATAAATATTAATATTTTTTATATTGATATATATGAATATTTTTTTTACCAATTCTTCTGTATATATATATATATATATATATATATATATATATATATATTATTTTAAAATAAAAATATATTATTCGTTCATAAGAAATAATTTATATAAAGAGTCTCGTATAACATTCCGCGAATATTAATTTATATCAGTCAAGGCAAAATATTCGTGCAAATATCTTACGATAATTCGAATAATAATTACAATAATAATGATAATAATAATAATAATAATTTTAGAAATGGGACGTTTATTTCGATTCAATTAGTGGCAAATTACGTAAATATCTTACGTTCGTGTGAAAGTATTGTATTTTACATGAGAGTTATTTGCTTTATGAAATTTGTAATATGCCTCGTATAATTAATATTACACTTGAAATTAATTAAGTGATGATTATAATCAAATATTCTGTCATACATCTTGTATAATTCAATATAAAATATTAAATGCCAATAATAATATTATACGAAATTTAATAGAAGATATAACAAGGAATATAAAAAATATATTTAAACATATATTGTTGATAATATATATGAAATACATTTTTTTAAACTATTATACAAATAAATAGATAACGAATATTTTCACAATATTTTCCACATCCGGTATACTTTTTAAATATAAACGTTGAAATCTTGCAAGATTTTTTTTATTAACACTCTACAAACAGGCTATTTTCTTAGAAAAAAAAAACGATGTGTTGTTTATATGTAATTTTACATATTTTTACATTTTATTCAAATTATAAAGTAAAAAAAAAAATATACGAGCGTATAAAATGAAAATTTGTAAATAATTGAAATATACAGTTTTATAATGTAAATATTGTATTGATATGTATTATTCATAAAAAAAAAACTCAAAAATATACAGTAGTCAGACATTAAACTAAAATTTTCTAAATTAATATTAAAGTATATAAATAATATATATATATATTTGTCAAGAATATTTGAACAACCACTGATTTACAATTGTACATAATGATTTCAGTTAATAAAACCGTTTTCGCTGTATAATATATGTAAAGTTTGTATATTTAACGGATTTTCAACAACAAATAATCCACACGCGGAGTTCATCCTTTATAAACTAATGTTTCAAATACAGGGATGTTCAACTTATTTAATTTTTTTTTTTATATATTTAATATGTATTATAAAATTATATATTTATGTTGAAAATAAATAATCGTACATTTATGTTGAATTTAATTCCAATGTTTTTGATTCGTAAAATAAAAACACCATAGCCGTGTTACAATTGCTAACGGTTACCAATTAGAGCGAAATTCGTATTCGAATGGGCGGGTTTAAAAGTGGTGCACACATCAAACGAGCAAAATTCAATATCAACAGGTTGTAAAGCTCAAAGTGCCGAGTTTGATCGGATTTATAGAGAAACGTGTTCTGTTTGAAAGGTTAACGTTGCAAAATGACGAGCACAATTAGTGATATATATATATATATATTATATATATATATATGTGTGTGTGTGTGTGTGTGTGTGTATGTATGTATTTCTACGTGGTGTTTTATATAAAACGTTTCGGTGATTTTCAATGTTTTTAGTTGAACGACGATTGTTTTATCGGATGATTTTTAGTATTGTAGTAAAAAAAAAAAATTGGATAGATATATTAGATTTTCCCAAAATATAAACCGATGTAGATTTGTTTTTAGAACAACGCATGTAAATTTATTAATTTCAATAGTCTAACTGATGATTAAATGTTAACTTTTTCCGATTAATTCCGGAATTACAAGGGACAGATGCTCAGTAAAGCCTATTTCCAACTTAATATTATTAGACTACCTTTTGTACTATGATATTCTATTACACTTGTGCTTATCAGTTTCCCCTTTCGTTATTATTTCTTGATATTTACTGACAATTAACTTAGAAATACAATGTAGAGTTTTTCTATATTGCAGTACTAAAAATAGAGGATTTTGATGAAAATCATTGAGCCTCTAGATATCTAAATGAGAATTTTTCTAACATCATTTATTATCAATATCTGATAGTACTGGAAAAAAACTGTTATATTTGTTTTTTTAAATATTTTTTGATATCAAAAATCATTTCATAAAAATATTAAATTTAAAATCGTATATATATATATATATATATATATATATATATATATATATATATATATATATATATATATATATATATAATTTAATAGAAAAATAATATTGATAGTGAGTTGTACTAATATTAACCCTTTGCGTTCCTTCAGTGCGAAATTGGTGACAAATTGACCTTTCGCAGTTCGCAACACCCTTCCCCTTCCCCTCCGCCACCTTTCGGTTGACATTTCGACCCGAGTCGACATTTTTAGTGTTGCTAATTGGCTGAAAGGGGGTGGAGAGGGGGGGTAGGTTGAGAGTGTTTCGTCGGATTTGCGGATCCTAGCGTCGTGTTTGTAAACTGGCAAACCGACGTCAGTTTAACCATCCCTAACGACGTGCTAAATTACAGTAGCCGCTTCCTAATATTTGATAATGTCGATCTTCCCGCGCGTAAAGTGTTAATTTGCGAACGTTTCGAGTGCCGTTCGCAAGGACTCGACCAAAATCAGTGCCAAAATTTTTGTTTTTTCCCCACATTTTTTTTTTAATATTTTAACTATAGTATATACAATATAAAATTCTAATTATTATTTTTTATTTTTCTAACCATATTTTTATGCATGAAACGCTATTTATTTATGCAAATATTATTATATAATGAATATTTTGTTTTACAAAGTCGCCCTTTTCAATTCCCAAACGACTCCCAAAAGGATTATTATATGATTTGTAGATAAAATCTGCTCAACACGACCCTTTCAACACCTCAGATGTACTTTATACACTAATTTAAGTTATGAATTATATTAAAACTAAAACCTTTTATATTTGGTTCTCCACTACAAAATACCGCATTCATTTTATAATAATAAAAAAAAAACGAAGAAAAATATAACAATTTCATTTTTTAAAATTAGTATTAATGCAGTTTAATAAATTCTTCGAGTGATGTAATAATTATTTTTAATGTGAATTGCAAACTTTATAACTTTCGCTGACTTCGAATACTTTCATAGCTCTACTAAGTATTCAAAGAGTTTTCAACGACTAACTGTTATTATAATGACTTGAGCGGTTATTTTATATTATTTTGTCTACCTTAAAAGTTGGAATTTATATATGTATATAAATATATATATATATATATATATATATATACATATATATATATATTAAAACAAAATGAAAATACAATACCTTAATATTATTAGTTTTTATTAAATTTTAATTTATTGTATATGAATAAAATTAATTTATAAAAATATTTAATTATATATGTTATGTATTTTTTTGATTAAATTATAAAAATCGAAAAACTTTGTAAGCTTAGTACTTTATTCGATTTTCACGGCAACCATGTGAATGTAGGAAAACTTACAACGGAAAACGTTTTCCGTGTGGAAAATGCAATTTTTCGCCGGCGAAACTCGTACGAAGAATAGAAAAATATTTAAAAGAACGGTTAAAAACTACGAATATATACAATCGGAAAATCGAATAAGAAATATAGTGCTTGGAAAATTCTCTTGTTGAAGTAACTTAATATATATATTGCGAAATAGAAATTTTATTAAAATAAATTTATATTTAAAATAAATCTGAACACATAGTTTTTTTTTATTTGAAATCAAATATTTTATCTAGGAATTTTTAAATTTTATATCTGAAGCGTTTAAATTCAATTTTTATATTTCATATTAAATCATAAAATGTATTAGCCGCCTTTTAACAACGGATAAAAAGACGAATTCGTCATTATAAAAAGAATGTGAATCACAAATTAAATATTGAAAAGCTTCACTTGTATATATATATATATATATATATATATATATATATATATATATATATATATATATATATATATATATATATTTATATAAATCTTAAGAAAATAAACTCTTTCATTAAGTTTACGATCAAACAGCACAAATATATTAGTCGGTCGTAAAGTTGATAACAACGTGATTTCACTCCATGTTTTATGTCGACTAGAAAACACGTCGTTTCTTATCTACAAAATATAATCTGCGAAAGCCGGAATTTAACTGAACCAATATTATCTTTCGCCCTTGAAGTATTTCTATTTTTTCCGGTCGAATACTACTTATTCACGAACATTATTTTCAATATATAAAAATTAAACTATATATGTATATATATATATCCAGTTTATTTTTAAATTTTTAACTCTATATACAAATTTTACAAGTTTTAAATATATATTTATAGATTTTTATCGATCGTGTTTAGCGGTTATATTTTTAAGTTTTCGCTGCGATATAATATTTATTTGAAAATCGTTGTTAAAAACGTATTTCCGTTTACGTCTTCAGCAAAACTGAAATATTTCTTCGGTCTTAATTTGAAAACTTTCGCCGGTTCTAGACTAAACTCTTGCAACGACCAACTTTTAGCCGGTTATTAATTATATAATGGTGACATGGAATCACGTTAAATGTCGCTATCGTTTTAAATCAAACGAATATAAATTAATAAATTTCGTATTTTATTTTATATCATACAAACACAATCATCATTCGTAGTCTTATTAATCACTATATTTTATAATTTTAACATTACATCAGATCTGATTTGGGTAAACGGGTTTATGAAATATATTTTAGACATAAATTAAAGTGTCAATATAATTTACAATCATTTCATATGAAAATTACTATGGATTTCTTTTCATTTCCGGTATTTTGATCAACGATTTGTTGAAAAAGAATACTTTTCAGATGATCCTTATTATCCTTCATCATTTACTATTTAAATAGTTCTAAAAGATGTGAAATAAAAAAAAAAAAAATATATATATATATATATATAATGTCATAAACACTTGTAAAAAAAAATTAAGAAAAACGATCGCATTTCAAAGTTTAAAACCGAATATATCATCATTATATTCATACGAAAGTGACATAAATTTTTATTACAGCTCGCAAGTCATAAACATGAAAATTTCCATTCTAAAATATGTACATACCATACATTTTTTTTACGACAATTACGAGTGTTTATACATTTTTAAGCTACTTTATTTAATCGAGATCGTAATGGCGGTTTACACAAGTATGGCTGCCATCCAAAAAGCCATATATATATATATATATATATATATATATATATATATATATATATATATATATATAGGCGGAACCGTAAATTGCTAGCCGTTTTCGTAAATATGAAATAAAATGTATAAAGTGCAACGTAATATCGCTGCATTATATTACGTCTAATGGAGTACTTAAAAACGTAATTATTATATTTTCTCTGTAGTCACAATTACGCGGTGGAAAAGAATTAAATTGTGACCAAGCAACTGCGAAAACCGTCACATTTTGTAACTTTATACAGCATATTGTGATTCTGAAGATACGGAGAAAAAAAAAATTGATCTCTTCTTCTACTCTACGAAAGAAAAGATAAAAATGGAAAGAAATGAAGATAATGTTTCCGTATAACGTAATGGACTATTATGAATCGCAATTTTTATTTTTAGTCAGATTTTATATTAAATTGTAATATAATCAAACATCAAGTACAGATTAATAATAATGAAAATTTTACCTTTTTTTTCTCTTTTCATATATATATTTTTAATTATTTTTCATTGTAAATTGTTACATTCACAATAAATCAAAGTTTAAAATATAATCATAAAAAATAGCACTTATATAAAAATATATTTATTATATAAATTTGAAATATGTGAGATGATTTATTATTTATATTTTTTTTTTGCATGAAATCATATAAAAATATATATCTATAAATTTAAATTACTTAAATAAAACGTAATTCAAATATGTAAAATTATTATAAATAATCCAATTATATTTTCATATTGAAGCGTCGATGCTAACGATATTCTTAAAATTCAAAAGATAGTTGCGCCATATTGAATAAAGCATACGTCTTATTATACGTCGTAAAATTCCATGATACGTTTTAAACAATTTGAATGAAAAAGGGATTATGTGTCAAAAGAGAAGAGCATCGCCATTAAAACTGTTTAATCGAATAAATACGAAAGAGCTATCATACAACTCGTTACGCTTTCGAAGCGTTGAGCAAACAGAATAGAGGTTTCACGAGAGGAAAACTCGACGGAAAAGCGGCACGAAGCGTTATAGGGCTGAGGGAGACGTGGCGGAGGAAGAGGGGGGAGGGTGGAAGGAAAAATCGAAGAAGAAAACCGGCAGATAAACCGATAGAAAGGGAAAAATCGAACGAAAGAACGGATAGCTAAAGGGGGAATGCGAATAGAAGAGATCTCGACTATGGAAAGAAAGATGTGAAGATTCAATTTGACCGAAAGGAAAAATGCACCGGTCGGCTCGACTCGACAATCGGAAAACAACCAGAAGAAACGAAGAGAACCGTTAGAGTCTTCTGTCCGCAATTCTTTTCAATTATCCGGACAGAGGAGCTTTTAATTGTGTTACGTTGGCTTTAGTACAAAACTTTCACGAGTTTCGATTTGCGACTTCTTGGCATTAATTATACTACACTTTTAGCATACATGCGTACTAATATATATATATATATATATATATATATATATATATATATATATATATATATTTATCTATATATAATTTACAGTAAAATAGAAAACAAAATTATAGAATCACGATAAAAATTAATCGTCACAAGCTTTTTAAATTATGAATATTTCAAGTAATTTTTATTGATTAAAATTAAAAACATCCAATATACAGTTGTGTTTAAAAATTATGTAAATGTGCTTACAAAACATAACTAATTTGACAGACTAATTGAAATATAAAATGTGTTTAATAAATAATTAGAATTTTGACATTTCACCTAGATTTCTCTACTAGAAGCACTTGTTTTGAAGAAAAATTTGCTGTAATTCATCATTTTTTTTCTTTTAAAAAATATAATATCGTATTAATTTTTAAAATGCAACCCCTATGTGAACATATATATATATATTTTTTTCAATATTGCATTATTAAACATTCACAAAAACGTTTTCATTGCGTATAATGCGTAACGATATAATTTCAATCGCATAAATATGTATTATATATATATAAATATATTATTAATAACGAACAAATAATATTCATAAACACATTAATAAATCACGATTCAATATAATAATGTTTCTAACATTTTAAACTCGTACACAATTGAATCGTTGACAAAACAAACTTTTCACAAAATGTCGATCGAATGCGAAAACAATTAAATTATGCTGGTCGATTAGTCGTGAATCGGTGGCGAAACACAATGATGAGGAGGAGGCCCCCGGGGGTGAGTTTTGAACGATGTTGCGCCCCCATCAATGGGTGAGGGGGGTGGGGATGGGGTGGGGTAGGGGCTGTTGTGCCGGCTAAGGTTGTGTCTTCGGTGTCATCATCAATCACCACCCGAATCCATCAATAGACAATGTCAACAATTACGCGCTATCTCCGCACGCGCGCCAACTACAATAATGACTTATCGGCTATTAACGCCAACGACAACCGTGCGCAGTAGTAGTTCGCAGCACGCAAAACGTTACCCAAACCCGTCGACGATACAGTGGCGTCACGTGAATTATATACTATTTAATTATTATATCACAATTAAATATATCGACATAATTTTAAATTTATATATATTTATATATATATATATATGTAGAAATCGATGTAAAATTTCAATTAATTAATTTATATTAATTGATTCGTGTATTGTCATCGATGATGAGTAAGTGTGTAAAATTTCAACTCATTCGGCTATTGGAAAATGGTCGAAAAATCGATTACAAGATTCCGCTAGGACAAACCAACAAACAGTGCGCGTTAAATAATAGTGTGTAAAGTATGAATTAATATTCTAATAATACAATATTACTGTTCTAAATTTTCTTGTGCTAGTAAATTATATTTTTATACTATACCGATATTCGTTTATATTGTTATTTATAATAGAATCATAATTTTAATATTCTATATTATTAAATTTAATTTCACTAGTAAATGTATTTTTGTTATAACACTAAATATAATATTGTACAATATTATTTTTTTGTTTATCTATTATCAGACGAATATTTGCAATAAAACATTTTATTATCATTGTAAATCTTACTTTGCAGATAAAATAATAACAAAAATCAAATAAATAAATATGCTTACATTCTGAAATATTTATCGGGTATCGTTCAAAACTTCATTATACCACATATATATCATAATTATAATATAAATCTATTATAATAATAAAAACAAGGCTTTAATTATTACATTATAAATTTTATTATATATAAATATTCATATTTTATTTTTTATAATAAATAAGTAATATGTCTAAAAAATTGGCGTAAAATTAATTAGTTGATTCCGTAAAGAATTAATTTACACTGTAAAATAGATATAAAATGTGCCACTATTTTTTTAAAAACTACACACACACACATTTATATATATATATATATATATATATATATATATATATATATTCACGACTAAATATATTATCGACTAAAATATCTCAACCCCTAAACGTATGAAATATCCAAAAATCTCAAACCCTCAAAATACCCATACATATTTTCCGCGCCGCATTATACATATTGTCTTATAACCGTAGACATGTATACGCGTACGATTGTTCTATAAACATTGTTAAATGCGCCACAATAAAATTGTATATGCCGAGAACTAAACGCGACTCATTGGGAAACTATGTACCAACGTTCCTAAACGAGTTTCGGTATTGTTAGCCCGCGAAAATTTCGACTACTAATTTGATTTTGCCCATCCGTGCTGTATATTTAATATCGCACGTACAAAAGTAACACGGCGGAGATGATGCGCGAAATATAATAGGTGTGTCGCATATTATTATATATCGTTGTTGTTGTGTGGAAAATTGTTTTGTTCAATCAAAAATTTTGAGTTTCAAAGGTTTTTATATAATAACTAAAGGAATTTTAATATAGTATATGGAAAGTAATCGAGGATGTTTTACATTTTATATATAAGACAATTTGAATTTAAAAATTTGTTATTATATATGATTGGATAATATATTTATAATGTTATTATGATGAAAAAAAAAGCGGACACAAAAGAAAAATCCTCTTTTGCTAAATGATCGATTGTCCAAAATCGGCAATCCAGCTGCGAGAACGCGAAGAATTTATTAAGGGCGAACGTTTCAAAAAAAGCAAAAAAAAAGGAAAAAAACGGCGAACGTCGATTTTTTTTCGACGCGATCGGAACGCGAAAAAACAAGTTTTCTCCAGCGCTCTGCGGAAAACTCCTGCGGGAAAACAATCGAACGATCGCGGGGGAAAAACAACACCGGATATAGCGAAAATAAAAAAAAATAAAAAAAAAATAGAGAGTCTCGAAGAAACGCGAGTGCGACTAAAAAGTCGCGGATGTAAATCAAAAAAAAAAAAAAATGCAAAAGGCCGAAATTTTAAAACTTAGCCGCGTTTTCCGTTCGATTCGAAACTGAATGAATAAATCACCGGTCGCCGTCGTGGAAAACTTGCCGCGCTTTTCGCGAAAAGTCTAAACGGATGATTTGTTTTTTTTTCTGCGAATATCCTAAGTTACATCGAAACGAATATATTATACGTTTCATTAAGTAATCTAAAGAAATATTTTCATCATTTTTTTTTTAGCTATAACTTGATATGTATATAGAAAAAATCGTGTGGTGTCACATTTGGAAAATATGAAGTTTATTTAATCCCATAATATTTTGATCTCCAAATTTATACGTATGATATATGAAATATATTGAACATGATCAATATAATATATATATATATATATATATATATATGTATATTGTCATATAATATATATATATATATATAGATATTCCCATGTATATGATATCTATTATATCCGTTTGGAAAGCATTGAATTATGGCTTCGACGCATCAATTGAAACGTCAAAATTCACTTCCTTCATGCCATCATCATCGTCGTCATCGCGTTCAAAGCTTTTCCTGTATTGACAAGCTCCATGTTCCACATAATAGACAATTTATCGAGTACATATTTACATTAAACTTAACATTTTTCATATATAAAACGAGGTTAAAACGTATTTTTTTATTACGCGAACAATACTCAATATCAATTTAAAAACATATTAATAATTCAATTGAATATCGATTTTTTTTATTAATAATTTAATTAAATTTATACCGGTGATTTTCTTGTATATATTATAATGTGATATATATATATATATATATATATATATATATATATATATATATATATATATATATATATATATTGAGGACAGTATAACGACGACCACTATATTATGGTGGGAAAATCTGTTTGAGAAGCACGTTGAACTTTCCACTAGTAAGTTGTATGAAGGTCGACTTAGCCGATAAGCCTTAATAAATAATTAAACTAAAACTTAACTCCTAAAGACCTTAACACGGTTACACAATGACATTATTGGTGGGACGCCGGAATTAGGATAGTGCGTTAATTCCCGAAAGGGGCTTGAAAAACTTACGTTAAATATATTGTTCTCTTTGTCGGTGAACGTTTTGAATTCATATTCAACTTTATATATGAGTTAAATAAATTTTAAGTTGGTTAACTTTAATAAAATATTTTTTTATTTTTTTTTGGTTATAACATTGTAAATGTATCGGAATTATGTATGGAAAAGTATTGATTTTTTTTTGTTGTTCGTGAAAATTCTTCGAAGGCTAAATAAAAATTATACATTGTGAAAGTAATAAGTTTTCAAAATAAAAATGGATTTCATCGAAGTCGCAAAAATAAAGTGGTCGATTTTTTCTCTTTCTCTCTCTTTGAATCATTGAATTCCGTTTTTCGTCGAAATGAAAATTCTTGCCGAAAACTTTCCTTTGATGAAAAAATAAAGTTTGCAAAAACTATCTCGAATAAATTTTTCGTGCTTAAAATCAATATAGCTTTTTTTTTAACACGGTTTCCTGTTTATCTAGTGAATGTTTGATTCGAAAATTTCAACTTTTTTTTTAGCATATAAAATATATATATATATATATATATATATATATATATATATATATATATATACACTTTATGAATTGAAATTTGAATAATATATATTTTATTTGAATATCTATTTTTCTACTTACCTTTTATAAAAATTTATTTCTTTATATAAATAAAAATATTATTTTATTTTGATATTAACAAAATTATTTCTTATTTATGTGTGTATATTTTTATATTATTATAGATCGACTTCTATAAAGTTTTAATTCGCAATCGTATCAAAAATGATACTTTATGAAAATAATAATAATAAATAATATCGGGTTTATTAAAAATATAATAAATAAAATGCACTTTTACAGGCACGCTAATGAAGCATTTATTTTGTTAAAAATTTGAAACCATATAATCGCATATCATCACCATCATCATTTAATTGTCATATTTATTGTTATGACAATGACGACGACATTGGCTATATATTTTAAGTATACATATTTTTAAAGTCACATGTAAGCATAGAAAATATAATCTATGGAAATATATATATATATATATAAGTATATATATGTACGTGTTCCCTTCTATGTGATTTTATTATAAATATATATATGTACACCAAAATAATAATGAAAAACAAATATTTAAAAATTAATCAATGATCGACTTAAACCATATTTAAACGGTAATAATAACAATAATAATAATAATATTAAATACTTTTTTTAGTTTCATATAAAAAATTTTACTATGTCATATATTAGATTTTTTTTTTAATAATTTCGTGTTTTTTTTTCATTTTCCATTCTCGTCGTCCTTTTCAAATTAAAAAAAAACTCTATATTAAAATACATGAATAAATATAATTTAATTGAACACAGACGTTTGAAAATTATCATTAACAATATGCGATTGAAAAAAAATATCATCATTAATAATTTAATAATAATAATAATAAAAATGACTAAATTTTCTAAAATAACAAAAATACAGTCGACACTTAACGATAGAGACGTTACATTTTACTATTATTTTTTTTATATATATATTAATGTATTGATTTATTTATTTATTCATTTTTTGCTACTATAAATGATATTTGATATAATTATAACAAGTGATTTTTTTCATATATATATCCTTATATTGTGATGATAAATACATACACATTTTTTTTTATTAATTTATTTTGAATTTATTTACATTGAATATCATATATATATTATATATATTCGTGTACTGCAGAAAGGTACTAAATTGGCTATAATTATTTTAGAAATTTCCTAATGTCATATCATTTTTTTTTTGCTAAATGGCCATGTATACATATATAATATATTATATATATATATTTAAATATTAATTTTAAAAATATGAATCTATATACTTATCTATATGTAACGATTCGGTTTTTTTTAATTTTGTATTTGTTAATAATTGATTGTATATATATATAATATATATGTATAATCATAATTTAATTAAATTATATTGTTAAACATACATCACACACACTAAATAATTATTTTATTCGACTAATCATGATTCATCTAGTATATATGTATATATATAAATTTTTCGAGTATTTTAAATAAAAACAGAAAATTAATTGAATATTGTGTTATGCATTAAATGCTTCCCGACTTACGCAAATTGACATATAATTCGTATATAAATAGCAAAAACTAACATTTCGCATATAAAATCAATAAATATATATTGGTGTTAATAATTTAGACAGGCAATTTACAGGATTATATACGTTAAAATTAAGCTTTTAACAAATCAAATTAAACGATATATGTTAATTAAATAAAAAAAAATCATTTGATAATTTCGATTATTTTTTTTTTTGAAAAAAAAACAATAATAGTTTAATTTGATCTGTGAAAAGGTTGAATTTACAAAGTACAAATCCCATGTAAAATAATCGACGGACGAATCAAAGAAACGTTCAATCTAAAATGAAAAAATGTTATAAGCTCGAATTTTCATAAGTACAGATCTTCGTAAGTCGAGAAGCGCATACATTTTTATCAATAATAAAACAAATTAATATAGATTTGAGAAATATTGGTTTTTCGTATGAATATTATTATTATTTGTTTATTTATTTATTTTTTTTTTACAAAATCCGAGATCCTTAATGATACAATAAAATATCGAAACGTCAAATAACAATAATAATAATTTTAATTATACACATTGTGCGTAAGAATATAAATAAAAAATATTTATTCTTTTCACGCAAAATAAGTCAAATAACTATATGACCCTGGAAATCCGAAAAATACTCAATTAATACAAAATCATACATACACACATATATATATATATATATATATATATATATATATATATATATATATCACAAATTAATTGTTAAGATGGCCTACATTCGATATTATCAAACCAATACTAGGTGACTTCTATAACATCAATATTATTGATAGTATGAGAATTGTTACTTTACGAGATATCAAATAAATATATATATATATATATATATATATATATATATATATATACATTAAAAAAAAATGGAAACAAATCATAGGAAATGTTTACATGGAAAAATCAAATTCGAAGATGGCTGTAGAATATATAAAATAAATAAAAGGATAATAAATAAATAAAAAAACAAGGAGAAATAAATGAAAGAAAACAATATAAAGTTATTGTTTATTTGTATACCCTTCTTTATTTGAAGTTGACAGAACTGTAATATATATATATATATATATATATATATATATATATATATATATATATATATATATATATATATATATATATATATATATATATATATACCAAAGACCGTCAACTTCGTGAACTACATTTGCTATTTTTTCCAGAAAAGAAGACAAAGTACAAAAAAGTACGTCTGTTTTATATTTCTTATATATAAATATATATATAATATGCAAAATAATCGTTTATTTTGCAAAAATAAAGAAGATGGTAATGATAAAAATAAAGTAAGTGTTATACAAAATAATTGATAACATCGCGTATTTCTTTACTATGAATGTGATGAATTGAAAAACATTGTTATTTTATTATATGTTTTAATTATGAATATATATATATATATATATATATATATATATATATATATATATATATATATTTATTTATTATACTGGCCAAATACTGACAATTGTTGCAATGATATAATTAATTGAAGATATAGTGTAAATTTTATTCATTCATAAAAATGGCAGAAATTATTTAGATTTGTATGATGATAAAAGTATCGCAATTATTAATTAATTAAATGTATTTAATAATTTTCAATTTATCACAATCACAGTTTAATATAAATATAACATAATAATTATAATAATAAAATGAAAATTTTGGCCGTCATACATTTTTATCGCGTTTTTCTTTTTCAAATAACGCTTCATAAATATAAAATAATAATTAACGCAACTTTTCTCAACATTCAATTGTATACAAAATCATCTCTAAATAATAATAAAAAAAATTAAACGATTTTTTTTTAATTTAATATAATATTAAAAGTAACACAATAATATCGCAACGATTACAATATCCGACCATTTTTTTTTAAATATATATTTAATATAATCTTCGAGTAGCCATCAATGAAATAACTAGGTTTTCTTTCTTTCTTTCTTTCTTTTTTCTTTTAAGTAAAAAAATGTGCTATTTTTCTAAACTAAATCTAAATACATCATTGGTTATATAGGAATCATATTTATTCACAACTCTTTATAAGAATATGTAATATACATTATATATGGTTAACGTATTTAGTTCAATTAACGATTCCAATATGTACATAAAATATAATCAAAATTAAAACGCTATTCTATCCATAAAAACATAATCATTGATTAAAAACTAAATGTGACTGAATAAATATTTAAAATAATAATAATAAAAAAAAATCGGAATAAACATATTTATTATAATTGAAATCATAACAAACAACACACAAACACACACAAAAGTATGTATATATGCGGAAATATATTAATGATAAAATAAAGAGTACCTGATTTTAAAACATAATGACTTCGGATTTTAGAACATTTATTTAGAATTTGAATTGGATTTTTTTTTTGGTTTAATTTACATATGATTCTAAAAATCGACACTTATACATTATATATATATATATATATATATATATATATATATATATATATATATATATATATATATATATATATATATATATATAAAAGTTAGATCGAAGAGATAAACACAGATTCGTATAGAATTTAATATTGACTTTAGTTGACAATATAATAGGGTTGCCGCTTTATTGTTTTTATTTTTATATTAATTAATTAT
Source organism: Leptonema lineaticorne (assembly GCA_024500535.1). Lineage (NCBI taxonomy): Eukaryota > Metazoa > Arthropoda > Insecta > Trichoptera > Hydropsychidae > Leptonema > Leptonema lineaticorne. The sequence continues at coordinate 3,967,545 of JANIJI010000061.1, forward strand.
ACATATTTTTTTTTTAAATATGTACAAAGATTTTTTTCTGTTGTTTTATAAAGTTAAGATCTGTTGAACGATGTAAATTTTGATTTTGAAAGTCGTTTTCAAAATGTCGATGTAATAAATCATATATCAGAATTCTGATTGAGATCAAATGATTTTAATACAACATTCGTATTATATAATTAATTTTCATTCTAAATTAATTTCAAAAAAAAAAATGTATATATATATATATATATATATATATATATTGTATAAATACATAAAGATTTTTGTATACGATTTCATAAATATATTGAATTTTTCTGAATATTCTCAAAAATGAAAAAAAATTATATTGAAAATTTATGAAAATCTAAGATTTTACGAATCAAATTTACAATATTGAAGAGATCTTAACGGTATATAATTTAAATATAAAACAATCCGCTGACAACCCTATTTACAATATAATGCAAAATAAAACGACTGAAAAATATTATATTACATTATAATTACACTATAAATATATATAGTGATTACAAAGTTTACGTTTTGAAGATGATTCACAATTAATATTCAACCAATATTTATGTATTTGCATTTTTAATGTTATGTTCTAATTTCAATTAGTACTGTTTATTTGTTTATCATAATTTTTATTTTCACGTTCATATATATAGTTCAATATTTTTATAAGTGAACATTAAAATCGATTATATTCCCTTTTTTTTTTACTTTTTACACACAATTTTACATATACATACATACGCGCATACACACACATTTATTACATTATATGTATGAATATATATATATATGTATTTAAAGATAAATATTATGATAGAAATAACAATACAAGGACAAGGGTTCCACCTCGATAAAACGAGACATTAAAATTAGAAGTAAATAACAATATACAATGATAAAATTTCTATAGGCACAATTACTAAGAAGTAGGGTTAAAAATTTACAATAAAGACCCGTTGATGTTTTAATTTAAAACATACTATTATTATTATTATTATTATTCGCGAAACACCGGTACACTTTTCATTTAATTTTACAATAATTATAATAATAATAATCATACAATAATATAAATCGTTAATTAAAACAAAACAGAAAATACGGTTTATATTTATATATTTATATAAACGTATGTACCATTCGTTTCGTTTCAAGTCGTGTACATGTTCAAAAATTCAACGCATCTCTTTTAATATATAACAAATAATTGTTTTATTTATTTTTTAATGAAAAAATATACAAAATTATACACCACGGCAAATTAACCAACGAACGAGTAGGTTTATATATATATATATATATATATTTTTTTTTTTGATAAATTAAACTATCATTAATAGTATTATATATTTAATATGACGAGGAGTTTTCATTTAATTTTGGATTGGGAGGAAGAGGAAGAGATACATGGAGATTATTAAGATGTGGCGTTAATAAACGTGTGATAATCAGTTGCACTATTAAAAAAAAACCAGCGCTTTTTTTACACGATTTACTATAGAATAAAATAATTCATTGTATTAAAAATAAAATTGAAAAGATACAAGTTTTAAAGTTACAGTACGTTAGTTGTCTTCCGTTAAACACTGTGTAATTCGAAACTTTGAGAGATTTATCACTAGTTTCATTTGTGAGTTGGTTAAGTTTGAAGTTAATAAGTTTAGGCGTGTGTATTTTTGTTATAATTATTATGTCGAACTTCGTACGTTTCGATAATAATTATTCACGATTGTAATGCCGTAAAATTTTTCAATTGCGCAACTAATTATCGCACACATGTTCGTATCCTTAATTTATTTTCAAAATGTCCATTGAATACATTTCATTGTTTAAACTATCATATATATATATTTTTTTTTGTTTACTTTGCACTGGAACGTTTACAGGATGCATCTTTTATTTTTATTTAATAAGTTTATTTATTTGTTTAATATAATATTTTATTATAGTCTATACATAAATAATTGTACACGATTTTTTTTTAAATATGTACGTGTATGGCAAGAGAATAAACGATAAGATCGATTTAAGTAAAGCTTGGCGCGGTCGAGAGCCAGGTCACGGGCCGTAATCGAAATGTTGTGTCCCCGCTTTGGTCAGATCTTAGACGGCGTGCAGGATTACCGAGGTCCTGTGCCCTCCAGGATGGCTCACCACCGTCCTGGGGGCGGTTGGCTGCTGCTAGGGTGAAGGTGGTGTACCATCAGATAGGGTGTCCTCCGAAGGTGAGCTGCTGGTGGGTGATTTGTTGGGCGGCCGCCTTTGTCTCAGAACCGATGCATCAAAATTCGGATGTCGACGGGCGTGTTTGCTATAAATAAACGATAATGTTAAAAATTCGAAAAAAAATAAACATTCTAAAAATTACTATGATTTTTATAAAAATATAATTTTCGAATTGATAAAAATAATAATATCAGCCTTGATCTATTTTGACGGAACAAGCGTACACATATTCATTATAAATTATATTTTTATTTCTATGAACAAATTCATAAAAAAAAAGAAGAATCTTTTGATATATCGTATAAATAAATTCACCGAACAACGTTACGAAAAATCTAGACAAAATTTATGAATATACGTATTTTAGCGTGTTCACGTTTCAACAGCATCACTTTAATCTTTCCGAATTCTCAGACTTTGTAAGAAACAGAAAAATTCCAAGGCTTGAAAGAAAGTATTTTTTTTCTTTTGACCTTTTTTCTCGTTCTCAAATATTATTATTATTATTATTATTTTGAGAAAAACACTTTTCACAAAATTGGAAAATTTTCATAAGATATTTTTGCCGCTTTTATTGTACGTACGAATAAACGAAAAGTTTTGATGCTCATTAAAAAAGAAGAAACTGAAGAGTAACGGCGATCGTTATATAAAAGTGATTACTATAATGTCGATTATATATTTTATTTGAAGTGATAAAAGAATACAATATATATATATATATATATATATATATATATATATATATATATATATATTATAATATAATAATTAATTGAAATATAAACATGACAAATTATCGTTAATTGATTACCTTAAGTGGTCGCTTCTCATGAACTTTTTGGAACAAACAGGACAGGCAAAGTTCTTCTCTCCAGTATGAGTTCTAGTATGCCTGGCCAGCTCGTCAGATCTGGCAAACCTTTTTCCGCAACCGCCCCAACCGCAAGGAAAAGGACGCTCGCCTGCGACAAAAAAAAACGATAAAAATATAAAAGTAATTAAATTTAATATATATATATATATATATATATATATATATATATATATATATACAAATTGCGCAAACGATCAATAAAAAAGAAAACGAAAAATATTCACGAAAAACATGGGAAAAATTAACCAATTTAAACTGCTGCCGACGCTGGTTGCATCCCCTCGAGTGCAACCTAAAACGTTGGTTCGTTCGTGAAAATTGTTTTTAAAAATATTTACGGTACATTCTGAAAGCTATTTTCATGCTTGTTTTTATATACATATATATATATATATTTTTTTTTTTCAGCCGTTTTGTTTTTACAAATGAGCTCATGAATTTTTCGGTACACCCTAACTTGATTAGTTTATAAATTTCGAAGTGGAAAACAGACAGAGTGCAGTTAATTCGTACGCGATGCTACTCGAATTGAATTTAAATATTTAAGTTTTGTATACGAAATATATATATATATATATATATATATATATATATATATATATACTTAAATACATATTTAAAACTAGTTTTGGAGCGTAGTTTTTCGGTTTAAAATTTAATTTGTTCAGAATTTATCTCAAAAATAAATATGTTATATTCGGCGAAATATCGTAGTATGAAAAAAATAGTTTTTTTTTTGATAAGGGAAGAAAAAATGCTTAAATGTGCAGAATATTTTCTTGTCATTTTCGAAAGCTTGTCAGGGGTAGCTTTTCCGCGAAATCACTTTTCCCAATCTATTCTGGTCGACGACGTTCTCTCATCAACTTTTTAGCTGAAAGAAGAAGTTTGATTCTCGTTATGTCGAGTGTTGTTTCTGAACAAAACTTCAGTCGAAAAGTTCACAATGACAGCCTTCAAATTTGAAAAGGCTCCGATATACAACAGCATGTTTAACTCCTTCTTCCTGTGTCGCGTATATTTTTTTTTATATTCATTTTCATCCCTGTTTCAAAATTTTTTTTCTCTCTCTCTCTCTCTTTCTTATACAAAACTGAAAAAAAATAAGTTTTTCTCGAGTGCCAGCAGTCGTAGAAAGAAAACGGATGAAATGCTTATTTTGCTACACATAAATACATTATGTAGGATTAAAGTGAAAAATAGGATAGGCTCTCGGTCGGGCACGAGGCCAGTTAGAATATAGCTAAATGGCTATACACGAAGAAATCCAGAAGCTATAAAAATAATGAGAAACCTTATCGTCGAGGGCAGATGGCCAGGTCAAACGGACACCTTTACGGAACATATTCGAGTATTATAATCACATTATGGAACCAAACCACCCTTCACACCTTCTCATGCATACTAACTTCTATATTATTTGGCGGCATCTAAAGACGTTAAATGCATCTCAATGAAATAGTTCCGAGCACGAAAGGCAATTTTAGATTTATGATCTAATAAAACGTAAAATATTCGACTTTCTAATACGTATTTCATTTTAAGGGCATTGTCAATTTTATTGCTGCTCACGTACGATATTATTATTAAATACACATAGTTATATTATATTACAAGTTTATAAACTACGATATATATAATAATGTATATATTTTAAAAATAATTCTTGATTAACGGTTTACGTAACAAAACAAAATGTGAAATTTAAATCGATGTAATTAATGAAACTTTGTATATTAAGATAACAAAGGTAAAAAAAATATATAAAAGAATTATTGAACTGTGTAATGCGCTTCAATTTAATTACTTCATTAGTATTCACTGTGAAATCTCAATTAAGAAATCAAATCGTGTTCGGAAGACCAAAAGGTATATTTTTTTTTCGTTTCTATATACGTACATTTTAAGATTATATTTTTAAGTTTTTAAAAACGAGGAAAAAATCTTTAGTTCACCGTTTTCTCTAATAAAAATATTACGAATCTCAAGATGATAATCGGATCTGATATTAAAAATTAAATAATTCTTTGATTCAATTTACTATTTTAATACAATCAATTCTCGAATTACGACCATTCGAACTTATGATGAAAAAAAAAATTTTAATATATAAATTTTATATAGTTTATTGACATATATATATATATATTTACTATAAATCTTGTAGGATTCTGATGATTGATTTTGAGCTTCTGCAATCAATTGCTCAGCGTGATATATAAATGTATGTTTTTGTATATTAAAAATGATTGCAAAATAAAGGTAGGTAGGGTTTATAATATGGGGCACAATAACCAAATTGACAAGGTTAAAAAGCAATATTAATTTAACGTAGACCGTTCGCTTAAAAAAAAAAAGAAGAAAAGACCGCTTAGTCGGAGTTTAAGACGATCATTTTTCCCCGGTGAGGCAGAACGATAGCCCATAAGGAAAACGGGACAGAAAGGGAAATTCCCGAGGGATACACGGTGGTGAATTATAATAATAGATATCCTCGCATGAGTTGGCAGCCGCCATTTGTCGCACTTCCCTTCTGATTTGTTCATTAGAACGGTTCTAGAGCACGAAACTCGATGTGGGCGGTGGCTGTTGTCGGCGGTGAAACGGGCAAGGTTTTCCGGGATTATTACGGGGATGAGAGGAAAGGGTGGTTTCGGGTTGACGGGCGGGTTTTTCGACGTAATGCCTGCGAGGCCGGTGAAAATTTCGACGAAAAGCCTTTCAAACCATCGGCGATAACTTAAATTTACGAAAGCTCCGCCGAGATAAAACGCACCGATATGACTCGACATTAACGGATCGCTAATTCTTCCCACACTTTCATATTTGTTAAAAGGTCGTAAGGCGTGGAGTATTTTTTTTTTTTATATTTAAAACATAATTATACGGTCATCTCTTTTATTATTAATACATTTTAATTATTATCATATATTAAAACGCTAGGTGCCGGTCGACTACTACTATAATATTATTTTATATATTTTAAAATATACATCATTGAATATGAATCGAATGATATTCGCAATTTGATTTTAATAAATTAAATACATAATAAAAATGCAAATTCTACGAAAATTATAATCAAAATTAATTTGTTATAATTTTTCTAAAATGAATCTAAACTATAATATATGAGAAAATTAATGACGCAAGAGACATTTTAAGTTTGAGTCATTCGTTTAAGTTTTTCGTAATGTGAATTCCATATATTTGTAAAAAAAAATGCTAATATTTTTAGACCGATTTAAATTAATATAAATCAGTCAATCACAATAAAATTAATGAGCGTGTACGTTAACAAATATCGTAAAAAATTAATAATGTATCATATATTTTATTATAATTATAGTTTAGAACTAATTAAGTTAAATTACAAGCAATATAAAAATAAAAATTAACATTCAAAAGACTGTAAACAAAATTAATAACTTTAATTCGAAACATAATCTCGAAGATAATAATAATTAAAGTGTATATTCGCTTTTTTGGGTGCGAAATTTGTATGTAAACAATTTAAAACTGCTATTAAAAGTATATATAGTATTTGCGAAAAGCGCCATAGCAGATGTTTATAATTAACCCTTGAGCTTAAAAAGTTATAAACATTTGTTACGAAGTTATTTTACGATGCAAATATTTCAATTATCAATTCCTAGCATAGGCACACACAGCGAAAATATTTAATTACGAGTGGAATATATATATATATATATATATATATATATATATATATATATATATATATATATATATTATATATATATATATATTTTTTTTCATTTCGAATAAAAAGCAGTTCCGTTACAAGGGAAAAATTTAGGGCGAAATTAGGACAACTAGTGATTACAACGGCGATAAATTTTAATAAAGAATCTCATAATATGGAGCACGAAAAAAAGGGAGAGTGGTATAAAATAAAAAGCAGGAGGCGTGTGTACCCCGCAATAACGCTATTTTTTAATGTATAAAATTGTAATGAAAAAATATTTGCAACGAGTCCCCCCTCCCCCATCTAAATAAAAACCAGTGCTTCTTCAATTATGTAAATTGGTAGATTAATCTTTCTTTTCTTTTTTTTTTCGTGTCAAATTTAACGTATATAAAAATTTAGTGTCGTATGAAAAATTATATTACTTATAAATATATATAAAAATGTATGATATACACATATTTTTTTTTATTTAATTATATAATAAAACGTAAGAATATTTTTTCATACAAGAAGACATTGGAATTTAATGTACGCCATTTTTAATTTTAAATAAAGTATTCAATCTGATTTCTATATATCAAATTAATTATCGTATTTTCGAAAATTTAATTTGGAATAAATATAAAAGCTAGATTTAAAATAAAAATTGTGTATTTTTTATATTAAGAAGTATATTTTATTAGTCAAATTAATATCTTCAAACTATAATCGAAAATATTAATTAAAATATAATAAATATTAATTATGTTATCCATTGGAAAATGACAATTTTCATATATATATATATATATATATATATATCGTTAAAATTTATTAAACGTGTATAAAAATATGCATTTATCATTGTAAATATACGAATATCTTATAGAGAACAAATTTATAAAATAAAAAAAATATAATAAAGAGTACCATTATCGGTTCACGGGCCGCGCCATATGCGCCACTGAATTACACGATATTTTTCTTAATTTTTTTTTTCCATTCCCTTTAGCCGACCGGTGTTTTTCTTCTTAAAGCCGGGTTCGTTTCACGCAGATGACACGCGAATAATACGAGCAGGAATGTTGCTGCGAGGTCTCCTTTTTCCCTTACGCGGAGACCCTAAAACACGCCTCCTCCTTGTCCTCCTCGACATCGTCCTCCCATCATTTACCCCCCCCCATCCCCTTTAATCAACCCCTTACGCTTCACCTTCCCATCTGAAAAACCCCATCCAGCGAAATAACACCGTAATGAATGGGGTATTCATTAGCCTTATGAACCTGGCATTAGCTTAATAGACTTACGTATACATGACACGATATTTTACCTTGCCGTTCGTTACTTACGACCTTTTTCTCGATGTCGACTTACCGACGCCGATTAACATAAGTTTACTTCTTTTCGTTATATACATACATATATTTATATTTTTCAATGAAAAAAACTAACGGAAAATTCTAATGAAAAACGTATGAATTAAGTTTTTTTTTTCGTACGTAGAAAAATAACGTTTATACGCATTAAATGCGTCATAGTTATTTGTAACATTTAATTTAATATAAAAGTACTCTATTTTATATATTGATGAAATATTGAGTAAAAAAAATATAGTAAGATGTTGATATTTCAGCATTTAAATTAGATTTGTAACTCGTTAAACTTGTGACATATATTTAAAAAAATAATAATGTAAAAACTATATAATTAACTATAAATGTAAATATTCATATTTTGTGATATAAAAAAAAAATTGCTATTAAAAATAAAACTGATAGGAAATCATTTTAGTACAATTTTATTATAGACTATCGAAAATCAAATTACTTTCGATAGAATGATCGCGTATAAAAATGAAAAATACGCTTATGAATATAATATTTATGTATATATAAAGTAAACTATCATTGAAACTATCAAATTTCTGTGCTTCTTTTTATCGAAAATTCGTGCATGTATTTGTGTGCATAAAATGCGGGAAAAAAAACCGTTTAATGGATGTCGTTAGTCGGAAAAGTCATTCGACGAACGCATTTATGACGGAAAAAAAAGGAAACGCATAAATCGGCGATTCCTTTAAAAAAAATAAATAAAATCGCTGTGAAGAAGACGATCGGTCCCGTAATATAATATCGGGGTCGTTCTGACATTTTATGACGTTTAACCCTCAACCCTTAGCAGTAGTAGTAACGGTCTATTAAATTCAATCACAATACAACATTTTTATGTCTCACAATAAAGTATCTTCCAAAGCGAATTCGCTTAAATGCGGCCAAAGCGACGAATATCGGAGATGGGTGCAAAAAAATAAAATAAATAAAAATAAAAAAATCGTGTAATTACCGAATATACATAAATGAATTTATATTGGGTTGTAAAAGAACGCGATTTTAAAGACTATAAAAATAAAATTACAAATCAAGATTTGTCCGCTGAATGTGATTACAGTATATAAAAGTCGAGATAGAAGTTGAACTTTGTAGGACTAGAAAGAAGTAATTGTCTTTATAAATTCTTGTATAAAGTTGAATTAGTTGTATTAACTGGATATTTGTGTTATATATAAAAAATAATTCTATAAGGAAATAAATTTATGTAGTCAATTTTAAATATAAAAAGGTGAAATAAATATAATGATTTATTCGATAACTATAATATTGATTATTGTAGTGAAAAGTTGCAATATTCCTTTTTTTTTTAAAGTACACAGATAACTGTCGGAAGTCGGATTTGGGAAGGGAGGGGGGTGGAAAAACTTTAATTCCGATTCCGACTTCAATTTCTACTTCGTCCTAACGGTACCCGTTCTAAACTCGGTCGTAACGATAAGAAAGACCTCCCGATCGAAAATTGAACTCGAAAAATACGATTTAAAAACGAAGACAAAGACACAATTTGTATAATGAAGATTTCAATTTTCCAAGTTGAAAAGTCCGAATAGATGGGCGAGAGGCTGCGGGGTGTGGGGTGAGAGGGTTTAGAGAAAACTCGGCATGGCGAAGTTTTCATATCTCCTTTAATATAATACGGTATTAAGTTTTTACGACATGGTTTTGTCTAGCATAGTGAGCTTTAGAAAACGTATATTCGACGTAATGAAAGTGCGGCATTGTCCCGTAAGAACACGTAACCGCGAAATTCCCGTATACTTTTGAATTACCGTGCAAAATAAAAACCGACGGTGAAAAAAAAAATACAGTGAGACCAAAATATATACGTACACAAACTGAATACATTTACTTTAATGTAAAAGTCTGAGATTCGAGTACATAATTTGAAAATAAAATTATATTTCAGCAATAAGAATTATTTTTATTCTAAAAATCTACCTATTTTTGTTTTATATATTTAATTAAATCAATAAAAATAAATAATACGATTGATTTTAATTCAAAATTTAAATATTTTTCATAAAGTTATAATAAAGTAATAAAATAAAGAGATTTATAAATATTTTTTTAAAACAAACTGTAGATATACGGAAATATATATATGTAGAACACACACACGCCAGTATTAATTTCGTAATTTTTCAGAGAAAACGGGCGGCAATTTTCATATTTTTCACGGTTTAGAATCTTGAACCGGGTTGAGGATTTTCCTCGGAAATTGCGTGGGAGCCAATTACCCGGCCATAACACTTGACATCTTCAAAGCGAAGGCTTTATTTACGTTTCTCATTTTCATTTCTGCACACCTGCCAGATCTAGAAGAACGTAAATTAGGAAAACGCACGAAATACCAGCGTTTCGTATAACTAAAAGTAGTTTTCTCGTTTGCAACGCGAGGAAAAAATAAGAAAATTCCACGAAAATATGCATGGAAATTTTCATATAAAATTTAATATTAAGTATATACATATATTATAAATTGATAATTTCATATGTAAAAAAAACAAATAAATTAATAAATTATGTCAAGGTTTGCGTACAACATAAACATTGAATGTATATAGATAAATATATCTGATTATTTTGATTCAATGTATTATTCTTATATGAGAAAAATAATTGCTTTTAATGTTCAAACATAGATAACGATCCATCATGCCGTTATTATTATTACGGTAGTGTATATATATATATATATATATATATATATATATATATATATATATATATAATAGTAACTGGCTTTGTATACGTTAAAACAATAAAAAAGAGCGATTAGATACTTTATTTTAATTTATTGCCCATATAAATGAGTCACGAAATGTTGATAGTGTAAGATTTTTTTATTTTTAATTTGTATAGTCGATGGTGTTTTTTTTTTTGTTTATTTATTATTTTCGTATATTTATTATGTTACAAATTCGATATATCACTTAGTATATGGAGTATAGTTCCGATAACCTAAAATCCCAAATAAATATGAATATATTATATTATGGTATATTTATCGGTGGGATGTTTTGTTTCATTCTAAAAAAAAATATATAATCATTTCTTTTCGTTTTATATTAGTTTTTATAAATTCGATCTTATTAATATATTTTTAGTAAGAATAAAAAATTATTGTTAATCTAACAATTAGTAAAATATTGAATATATTATTTAAAGACTGATGAATGCTTGTATTAAAAATATATAATATAAATTAAAAACATTAATTGCCACTAATCAATTTAATAATCTGTTAATTAATTCGTGTATTGTCATCGAGAATGAGCAAATATACAAAATTTTAACTTAATTTGATATTGGAAAGTGATTAAAAAATCGATTACAAGATTTGCAGCGGAGAAACAAACAAACAATAATTATACAATTATAAAATCAATTATTATATCAGTCACAATTACAGTTTAAAAAATATAACAATGAGAGCTATTGAAATTCGGTTAAAATCGAGTCATCAGTTTAATACCCAAACAATATAATTTATTCATTTTTGAATAATTTTAAACATTATATTAATACGATTAATATTCAGAATGAATTTGACAAAATATAATATAATATAATAAACACGTTTTTAAAAAAACATTTATGGGAAACAATAACCAGACGGAATGCATCCAGTACAAATAAAATTAAAGAGACCCCAGGGAATCGTCGGCGGGATGATGATTTATATATATGCAAAAAAAAAAAAATATATATATATATACATATATATATATATATATATATATATATATATATATATATATATATATATATATATATGTTTATATCCGAGAAAACGCAAATAATAAAATATATATGGAAAATATTAAAATGTTCCCGGCGGTTTCTGATACGCAACTAAAGGGTTATTTTGACATAGATATGATAGTAAGTTGTGTCGTTGAATGCAGCTGTGTCCCGTTTTTCCAGGCGTTGACTTTTAACGTCGACCGTATAATATTTCAACGTGACCGCGGCGAACCGGTTTTCCACGATTTTCCTCTCCGACGGTGGAAACGGCACGGAAAACGGTTTTCGTTTCCGATTTTTCCGGACGCGCTCTCGTCGATTTCGGACTGAAACGGGACGACATCTGAGTATTTTCGTCAAGTGTATGATTTATTTATTGTGTTTTTCGCATTTATGAAGTATGCAAAATTTAATAACGCTACGCTATTCCTTAGTGTGATGTGACAATTTTAAATATAGAGATCGTTATAATTTTGAACCTGCGGTTTCATGATAATCTATATAGTTTCATTGAGTGGATTCTTAATTTTTTTTTGTTACTTTTTAAATGCGATCTATTTTTAATAAAACACTACATTCCAATAATAAGATAATGTGTTTAATATTAAAGACGACAAATTGGCGATTTTCATAAAAAAAATTAATTTCCAAGATAATACTCATTTGTGAAATTTAATTCTAACTATTATTATGAAGATCGATAATCATAAAATAAGATATGATAACACTGATTAAACGATCATTTATATTAATGTATATTGAGTCGAAAAAAAAATAAAAATTCACAAGATATAAATCAAACTAAACCATAACGAATATTTTAATATATAATATAATCGAAAATAAAAACATATCCAGTATATTGCATAAATATTTCGTCAATAAAATAGTTACAAATAAAAGCTTAAAGGATAAACTTTCATATTAACTCTTACGCGACGGCACATTATTATTATTATTATTATTTTTTCTACATGCTTATTCTGAACAATTTTAATAAAGCCGTAGCGAGAAAGTTTGCTACATATTTTGTCTAAATAAAAGTGATTATGCGGAATATATTTACTCGGGTTGAATTTACCTCAAATGTAAGCCGAAACTTAATACGAAACTTATTCAACTTGTTTACTGTCATTTGAACGAAACGAGTCTTGCTATCTGCCGGAAAGAGTTGTTTGTTTATTATAAATGTTTTTCGCTCGTTCATTACAATGTCCGAACAAATACGTTAAAAGTCAATTGCAATTGTATTAAAATAAGGAAAGACTTTTTTTTACTTATATATATATAATATTTTAATAATGAACGATCTAAATATATTAATGTCGATATAAAATATTTTATAACTTTTTAATTATATTAAATTTTTAACATAGACCTCTCACAGTAAAATTAGTCACACTATCAATAAATCGAAAGCTATAATAAATTCAATCGTTTCTCGATAAACTTTGCAAAACTGAAAGTGCTAGCACTTAATATATTTGCATATTCGATCGACTTTTAACATTTTGCCATTTTTTTTTATTTAGAACGAATTATATAAATATAAATTTTTGATTTAAGAAAATATGATTAAAAATCACAAAATATTTTAAATAATATCATGATGAATATAAATCAATATATAGTAATATTTCGATTGATTAATAGCAGTTCATATATATATATTTTTTTTTGTTCATATTGATATAAATATCTTTAATAAAAAAGTTTGTTAATCTATATTTCGTAGATTTGAAAACAAAGTTGTATATATATATTAATCTATATATAGCTCGACTTATCGAATTGTTATAAAGCGATATTTCAAATTATTAATCATTCTATATACATTTTTTTTACAACTTTAGATAATTTCAAAATGAGATTTATAAATATATACTATATGTTGATAATAAATAAACTATATTTTAAAGGAGTGAGCAGTATGTTATAAAAAAAATAATTAAAATACTATAATTATTTTTTTAATATATAGAACTGAAATACGAAATTTGTACTTAAATAATTTAAGTCGAGGTACTACTGTATTTCAAAATGTTAACATTTAATTACAGAGATAAAATCAAATTTATATTTAAACAAAAATAATGTACGTTCAGATTTAATAATAATTACCATAAAATAACCGTTAAAAATATTTTGTATAATATAATATATAAAATAATCAATAATACTGCACAGAAATATATCATTTTATATACACATAAATTAACCGTATACGACATATCTAGACATTTTTATCAAAGTGCACATAAACTGCACACTACTTATGCAAATAAAAGTACAATATCAAAATTTCACGTTGATACATTAACGTTAAGAACATTATATGCTATTGTTTTATGAGTAATTAATTTGGTAAGATTTTACGTATTCTGACTTCGTGGTTCACATATAAAACACAAGTTTATGACTGGATATAACATATGGATGTTATCATATGCCACTGATAACAATGTAACATCACATAATTGCCTTACATATAATATGTATATATATATATATATATATATATATATATATATATAGTACGTACTTTTTCGGACTTTATTGTACTAGAACGTAAACGGAGGTGGTTAACGAAAAAAAGGGTACGCAGGAAACCTTTGAAAATCCGAAAAGAATGACAAAAGAATATCTTATCTCGTGTTTTTTTCGTTCTTTGCATATGTGCAAGTGGATATATTGTAAAATTGGCAGTTGAAATCAATATGAAAAAAAAAGGAAACTAGAAGATGTATAGTGAAGATAGGCTCGCTAGTATTGAAATAAGTACGACGACGGTGTCTTTTTTCCGGGAGGGATGTTCTTTTTCGATCACAAAGAGAGAGAGAAAGAGAGAGAGAGAGTGGTAAAAAAGGAAAAAAATCGAGATTAAAAATTCTGGTAACAATAATACAGGGTGGATGACGAGAGTGAGGGTGGTTTTTCGAAATGGAAGGTGGATTTTTATATTTTTTTTTTCAAGGATGAAGAGGTACGAATGTTGGGAGGCACCTGCTGCCTGTGATGCTGTTGCCGTCGAAGCCTCCGTGAAGAGATGAAAGAGACATGCCCATCAGTTTTAATAATAAAAAAAAGGGGACAAGCAGACAATATTAGGTTATGTCAAATTCGAAATCGTAAATCTTCCACCCCACCCACCCCTCCCGCCCACCCTGAACGAATATGAAAAATATCTATTTTCCTTTTGTTAACTTTATTATTATCGTTTCATGTCAGAGACGAGAGGAAATTGTTATATGAAGGACGCCGGTCACAATATGACGATATATACAAAGTAAAACGTTTAAAATGAAACGAATGATGTTTTCGAAATATATATGTAGATCGTGTTCGTAAAGGTTGTTCTTTTATTTTCAAAAATATAATGAATACAGCGTGAATAAAAACTGATTAATATTATATTAATCAATTTCTTTTACCACGTTTCGTATACAAAAGAGTTAACAACCATTAAGCACTGATTAAAACGATATTTTTACATATTTTGATTAAAAAACAATTATATAAATATAAATATATATTATGGAGTAAAAGTTAATTAAGATATAAAATATATTTTGATTATTATTAAAGACTATATGGCACAAATTGACGGTCATAAGAGTTCACTATCAAATTTTCTTATCCGTTTACGGTATATTTTATAGTATAATAATACATTTCAAACAGCCGTAAAATTAACGTCGACTAGATATCTTCGAATAAACGATCAATATAATAATAATAATAATTATTATTATTATAATTATAATAGTATACGATAGTAATAATATAATAATAAAATATATATATATATATATATATATATACACGTATGCGTTATATTATAAAATAATAATAATGCATATAAATATATTCATGAGAGAGAAATGTGAAAGTTTACCAAGTTATTAAACTTGAACGAATTTTGATAAATATCATTCGCAAAGTTAATACCGTAAATGAGTGATTAATGGGAATGAAACGAAATATAATATATAAATAATTATATGATACAATAATATTATAACGTTTGATGTTATAATATATCTTATAAAAATAATAATGAATAATTATGAAAAAAAAATACTAATAATATAAAATTTCAAATGTTATTCCAAAAACGTTATATTTTCTTAATAGAATTTCAAAATTATTACGTATATAATATAATTTTAAATGTTACTTTAATAAAATTTCAATATAGGATAAATAATAAGGTATTAATATTATTATACAATATTTAAATTTATGTAACGCTTTTAAAATATTATTTCAGAAATATTAAAATTATGTTTGAATTCATTTACTGTTGAAAATATTTAAAAGATACAACATGATTAATACTATAATATTAGTATTGATAATAAAATTTTCTAATCATTAAATATGTGTTTTTATAATTTAAAAACGTTTTAAATAAATAAAATTTAATTATTAAATATATTCGAACTTTTTTTGAGATTAGATTAAGATTAAAAAGTTTTAGCATTTATTAATATAAATCTCAAAAGATAAAACAACGAATTTCATAACTATTCTATAAAAATCTACATAAAATATATATATTAAACTATATAAATCAATTAATTTTTGTACGGATTCTAGTCGACAATTTTAAAAACAGCTTTCAGAATTGTTATTATTTACTGATTTTTTTAAATATTTTTTTTAAATTATAAAATGTAAATAATATATGATATTATTATAATAAATAACGTAATATATTATATATAAAAATACGTCCATAATTCTATTATTGAAAACATTTTTTTTTTGTATTTAAATTATTTCATTGTTGAAAAATTACTACATCGAAGAGTATAAAGGATGAAAACATAAAATTTATCCATATAAAAATGTAAAAAATGCGAAAAATTTATCACCGCCCAAGACTGTATCAATTTCTCGCCTTTTCTCCATACAAATTTAAAAAGCCGCACGCATAGTTTCGCAAAAGTTCAGCCGGTTCCAAAGGACGTACATCGTTCCAAAAAAAAAAAAAAAAAAAACATTTTTAAGAGTAATACAAAACAAAATGAATATATACATAATATAAAAAAAAAACAAAAACCGACCCCCGTTCACCCTTGAAAGATTGCGGTGTGAAGCGGTACAAAGACGCTAAAAGTCAATGGAGGTTATTGTGCCGCTTTCTAAATAGAGCAAAAAAAAAAATTATAGAGACCAAAACCTCCTTATAGCGACTCTTTTTCTATCCGTATAGCAACAGGGTGGAAACGTGGACGAGAAGGGTAGTTGTATATGCGGTATAGGGGTAGCAAATTTTTGGAAAGGGCACGTTAGGTGGTTTAGTACTTATGGAAGAGAAGAAACTGCCAACCAATATATATATATATATATATATATATATATATATATGTGTGTGTGTGTGTGTATGTGTGTGTGTGTGTAATATAATAGGATAGGAACCAAATTGGGCAGAATAATGGTTTTGGTTTAGGATGGATGCATGTATGTACGTCAAAGTATATATTTAAAAAAATAGAGTGAGGTAGGCTTTGAACGTTTATAACATCCGTATTTGCGAATTTTCTTATTCGGATATTTTATCGTATTAATCGGTATTGCTATGTATATAATTACGTTTCATATATGTATTAAATGGCGTATGTTAAACGAATCGATATCCGAAATTAACTGGGCTTCGGGATAAATTAGTACTTGAAAAAGCAATCGTCTGAAAACATCATCATATATATATGAATATCGAATAATCGTCTGGGAATAGCGCGAGCGATAGATTCGATATTTTGTATTTTATTGATTGCAAAAATAGACAAATTCGTATTGAAATATAAGACGTTTAATAACGAGTATATTCTAGTAATAAATTATGTTGAAAGATAATTTGATTATATCGATAATATATATATATATATATATATATATATATATATATATATATATATATATATATAAATAGTTGTGTAAAAATAACACATAATTCATAGATTGGTGAAGTGTTTTTTTTCCTACTATATCAAACACCGGTCAAAGTATGAATATTTTTCGATCAGAGCTTCTCAATTACGATTCAATATCGTACAGGGAATACGTGAGGGTCGAATTGGACATCTCGTCACCGAGATGGATGGATGTTCAATGGGAAAACCCGAAGGCTAGTATTTGTGCGTATGTCGCTATCGTCGGTTTATATCTTTCTAATAAAGCTCACAATCCCAAAACCAGGATTATTGTAAAGGGGGACTCCCCTAGGACAGGATCGGAAAAGGCTTCGAAGGCTCTTTGATATCACATCCGTCCATATAGTGTCCCGCGAGTCGACCTCTTTATGTACTAAATAAATTATTTCGCGTGCGTTCGGGATATAATTGGAAATATTTCTACGTGTATTCGATCTGTACTACATAAACACCATCAATACGCGCGTATCATATATATGTTACTGTTAATGCTATATATATATATTACTTTCATACAATATATTTATAAATATTATAATATTTTTTCAGAAAAATTTTAATTGTATATCATGATATAAAATATAATTTCTTAATATTTATATAATAATTCATATATAGAATCAATAAATAATAAAATATATAATAGACATTAATTAAAAAAGTTTACACTGTTAGTGTTATCACGCAATAAAAAAATTAACTCGTTAAAAATAACGAACGATGAATACTTTATAACGTGTATATAATGCACACGAATTTTCATTCAAAATTACAATTTCAGGCATGAAATTTTTCAGTCCAATAAAACTATGTATTTTTTTTTACTTAATTTTCAAATGTAAAAACACGGATAAAAATAGAATCTGATATACGTATTATATATGACGTTGTATAATAAAAATGGTACATGTAAACGAAAAAATTCACATTAAATATCAACCAGAGCAACGATTCCGAAAGTATATTATGTATATTGGAATTTTATTATTCTAGAAACGATAGAGAATCACAATGTTAAAATAAAACAAATCTTAATTATGAACAAAATCAGCTTAAACTATATACATTGATTATATGAATACGTAAAATAATAATTTACACTCTAACGATAACACATGGATGTATATGAGAGTCCACGTGTATAAATAGAAAAAGATTGAGAAACTCCTACATAAAACACGTTCTCTATACAGAGTATTTTCACGTATTTGTACGTGGCGTCATTTTGTGGAACACAGAGTACTTTTTTTTCCCTCTATAGTTGGTATAGGAAAATCGTTGATGTACAGAGGCTCACTCCGCTACAACTACGTGCTACAATATAAACATACAAAATGTTTTATCTCTACATATATATATATATATATATATATATAAAATAAAAAGAAAATATGTCGATTTTTCAAAAAATATAATATACAGTTAGATGAATAGATGCAGGTTTTAAAAATATTTCGTTCGACTCGCGTCGATTTTAAGGGATCAATTTTCATTAGAATATCAACGAAAAAAATATAATCGATTGAACTATCGTCGAGCAGAGGCGACACGTCATCCGGAAAAGCTGTCATAACCAGTCGGAAAATGGGCTTTTAGATGCAACGCGATTTACAATTCTTCTTTTTTTTTTTTACTCTCGTACAACAATCGTTAAATGCACTCGTCGTCGATGAAGAAAAATATAAAAAAATTCCTCCCCTCCGTTCCGGCGGAAAAGCGAAAGGAGGGCGTATGGAAAATTCGAAGTTTAATTCGTTCGAAGCGGAACATAAAAGTTTAAATTTTATTACATCTTACTGTCGTCGTCGGTTCGTTTTTTTACGAGCTATTAAATCTAGAGCGGTGAATTTTTTATTCAATTTTCACAACTTTTTTTTATGATGACACAAAAAAAATCTATAGATCGGTCATAGATATTGATAAATTAGCTTGCTTCAAAATGATAAAGAATATAATATAAAATTCTTTATATACAATTATTTTGTTATATGTATTACATGTATTCATGATGATAAAAGTGCTTTTTACAATAATTTTATATATTATATTATATTTAGCTAATTTTATTAAATATAAATGGAATTATTAATAAAAAAAATAATATTTACTATCAATAGATTAATATAATTTAATAAGTTTAGTATATATTTTAAAGTAAATATATATGAAAATTATTTCAAAATTTGGTTAGATACTTCAAATCAAATTTTTTTCGTGTCTAATTAAAAATATTTCAAATAAATTTTGACAATATAAATTCATATCCTCTTAAATTTAGGATTGCGATATTAAAACTTTATATTTTATTATAAAAGCAACATTTCGTTTTTATTAATCATAATTAAGAAATAAAAGTAGATTTAGACAGTCATGAAAGTATTGAGAACATCCAATCGATTATTTTATATATAAAAATGTTTTTTAGATTAATATAATTGTATAAAACGATAATTTATATATTATGAACAATATTTCCAGAGATTCACAAAATGATATTTAAATTTTCAAACATGAAAATATATAAGTGCACATTGTTTCGTCGCGATTTACAAAGCTTTGTCGTGCGCACAAACAATTTTTTTTCGAATAATTGATGTCTCCCTCGTTATATACCGAAAAAAAAAACTGTAGAAGATAAGCCCCGGTACGCGAGTCGGTTATTTGTAGAACGATAAACAGTACAACGAGCTCGTTATATCCGCATCAACCTTTGTGTGCAGTCCGTAATGCATTCAGCGTAGTGTCGGAAACTGAAACGACAGTTGATATTATAATGGCTTATGGTCGAGTTTTGTGCGGAACCCGGTCCGCAAAAACCCGGGAAAATCTTTGACGAAAAACGTGTGAGAGGAGTGAGGGATGAGGGGGTTAAAGGGAACGGAAACCTTTTTGATAGAAAAGCTCGCAATAATATAAAATTCAAATGCACGACGCCAAAAGGATCACACGGCGAATGTAAATTTATTTCGTATATTATTTAGCGTCCATCTTTGGACAACTATTAACGTTATATTTATTCAAATGCGTCTAGTTCACGAAATGAATAATAAATTTTAAAATGAGCATGCTCATTTATACATACACACACACACACACACACACATATATATATATATATATATATATATATATATATATATATATAAATATTATATGAAACATTTCACATATCGCATCTAAAAATATGAACCGCTAATTTCGAATTATAAATATTCGCTTCATATGTTATTATTAGAAAAATTTTATATTTTGTAGCGGACACTGCAATTACGCGGGAAAAACGTTAGGAGATGATGATGTTATTATTCGGAAGATTTTATAATATATCATATTACAGTTGATATTTAAAAGAAATATTTTTTTAATATCGAGAAATTTTCAGATTATAATATAAAAATGGGTTAAAATTTTAAAATAATTTTAAAATTAAATTTATATATTAATTAAAAATATATATTAATATATTGATTTTTTTATAAAACACAAGATTATTAATAGAAGATGAAAATACGTAATACAATGCATGCATTGTTCAGTTGTTTCCGGTGGCAACCCAATCACACAGAACACTGATTATGTTTACTACCCCTGCTTTGATAGGTCGCTACTTAACACCCCATTCTAGAATACAAGTGTTTACAGTACGTATACTACGATAATTATAGAATATACTATATATTAAAACACTTTAAATTTAATGTTAAATACCATGATATTTATTCGAAGCTTTAATATTGGTTAATATTTTTTTTTTTTTTTTGGTATTAAAAATATTGATAACGATTTAATAATATTAGATATTCGTACCTTTTAACATGTTAATTAAATGTTATATATAGTTTATAATTGTTTATTATGAGATTACAAATTGGATTATATTACAAATTTCAAGTAAGCGTTCAGATAAACCTGTAATACAATATACCTTCATTAATATGAAATAATAGTATATACATTGTCTAATATAATTGTAACACAAATAATAAGCATTATATAAATGACTAAATATAAACATTAAACTAATTAAACTTATAATATAGCACTGATAAAAATGTACATTTAACATTTATGATATATCGTTTTAGTTACGATAAAAACCGATCACACACACACACACATATATGCTAGAATAAAATTCGAAGACTTTTAAAATAAAATGAATGCGCAATAATATTGAAAACGTTTTCGCCGTTATCAAAGTTTTGCACCAAATATGTGTAACGTTTGCCAGAGGCAATCGCTTTTCCATAAACACAGTATAGGCACCATCAAATAATGTATTCTGCAACAATTTTCTCTATGTTTTATACGTACATACATACATATTTTCTATTTAACGCTAGATTTTTAACCGATGAATAGTCAGTTTTATATTGTGTCTGCCGCAGATGTATTTTTTTTTTCATATCGTTCGATAAAATTCGCTTTTCAGCAATACTTATAAAAACAACTGGCTCTATCTATTTGGTCTTAAAAAAATACACCTAAATTTCTAAAAATATTTATATTTAATTAAATTTAATGCTGAAATTATGCATATAACATATATTATTTTATTTAACTTGTATTGTTTGTTTGTCGGAATGGAATCTTGTGATCGATTTTTCGACCACTTTCCAATATCCAATTTTATTAAAATTTTGCATTCTTGATTATTAATAAAAATTGTTAAATTAATATATGACTACTCTACACTATTTTTTTTTAATATACAAAATCAATTTTTGTTTTAAAATCAACCGTTTATTTAAAATAAAAATATAAAAAAATTGGTAAATATATGAAACTATCAATCAAATATATCGTCACAAAATAAAAATAAATTCTATATAAAAAAAGATTGCAAAGAACGTATTGGTTTTTGGCATATTTCGCGTGTTCTTTTTTACAGGTTATAATCCGCACCCTATACAATTTTCTCAACCCCTCAGCGCCGATCGAACGCCCATTTTGTTTCCTTTCCGTTTTTGCCCGATTTTTTTTCTTTTATTATTGTTTTCTCAGCGCCGAAACAGGAAATAAGATAGTCGTGGAAAATCGCGTTCGAGCAGGATATAATTTTCAAATGAACAAACGTTCCATTTCCTCCGGTGGCGAGGATTGCCTCGAGATTTACGATGTCACGCTGAAAAATTCTTACGGTAATGTGAAAAAATGAACTGCGAGCGATATATATATATATATATATATATGTATATATAAAAAAATGGAACCGAATAAAGGAAAAGCGTAATCTCACACGGCGGCGACTTTTCCGCGAAATGAAGGGTAGGCGGATGGTGGGCGGCGAGAGAAAAACGCGCGAAAAAAAAATACGCAACCAGTCCATTGTTTATGAAGGAGGGATGAAAATTCGGTTAAGAACTCTTTTGTATTGCCGTAATATAAACTGTGACTTTTTTAATACAATCAAGAGCGTTTGTTTGACCTTTTTTTTTGCACGTTATTTTTTTCGTTCTGTTTTTTTATTTTAAATATGAAAAAAAAATAGTTATAAGTGTTGAGAAATGAATTTGAAATTCCTCTCGACGTTCATTTCTTTATAATAAAAATGTAATAATTAAAGAATGAAATGGAAATCTTTTAAATATTATAATATAACGATATTACAGCTTAAAAATATACGTGATAGATTAATGTTTTATATAAATTTATAATGAATATAATTATTTTATTTATGAACGGAAAACTTTATTCATTCAACTTGTTTTTATTCCATAACGCTAAACTCTTATTAAAAAATGAATAATTATGATACTACATTTTAATTAATATTTTTATGTAATAGAAGAAAATCTATAAATATGATGTATATATTTTTAACATCTGATATTATTTAAAATATTTTTTTTTAAGATATAATGTAATTTCAAACGAAAATCGCAGATAAATTACTATGGATTCAATATGAAATATAGACGGAATAAATCAATATAATTTTATTACGTATTAAAATAATATATATCGTATATTATGAAGCAAAGACAAAATACAGCAATATTTACTCGTATATTTATAAAATAGGACACAAAAAAAAAATGGGCTCAGACATTCCTTATTATACAGGGACAATGATATAAAGGAAATAATAAATGATACATCACATTATCCTTCTGCAGCTATTGGCAAAATTTCAAAGTCGCATGTTTATTCTTTGATGAGTTATTGCTTCTATAATACTAACATATAAAAGATACAAAATGCACACGAATATTTATATACATATATAGAAAAAAAAGCACAATATTTCAAGGGAAAAATTTCATTTTTATTGTTCGGTACGTTACATTTAAAGCCGTTTTTCATGATTTATCACGAGTCGCGGGAAGTTATAAATTTTTCAGGTACAACCTCTCTATATACATATATATTATTATATAATATATATATATATATATATATGCGAAAACGATTCATACATTTTACTAATAATACGAATATTCGATAGTATCGTTTTATATGAAGCAACCGCCGATGTCGGTTTATGAAACGAATTCAATAGGTCAATATCGGTCAAATTTCATGCATACCGAATTGATTGGTAAACTTCTATTGAAATACTATGCATTCTCAATTAATTGAAACATCGTCTATATCGGTATTAATCGAAATTGTTGACGGAAACTATTGTGGATAATTTTCCGCGAAAAGTCGCAGCGTTTGAGCTTTCGTTGTTTATCATTTAATGCAGCGAATGCGTTCATTATATGATATATATTTATATAAATAAATCTAATTATATCAGAAAAATGTAATTTAAAATAAAATTTATTATAATGAATGTTAATGTAGTGTTATTCAGTTTTATTTAAATTAATTTTAAATATCATGTAAAAGTTAACATTGATGAAATATTATATTCAATCTTATACATATTATTAAATAAATTTAATACTAATGAATCACATTGAATAAAATAAACGTTTTTAAACGAGTTGAAATTTCTGAAAAATTAACTTGTTTTTATAATGAAATATATTTTTTTTTATTAAAAAAATAAAGAGTAGAATCACAAAAAAAAACGATGGAAGAAATAAAATATATGGAAATATATACACAGATAAATAAAATAAATATCAATTATAAAAATATAAAAATATTTTAAATGAGTAATGAGACGTTTATATAATATTTATATATTTGTATATTGTATAGAGTGTATTGTTATCCAAGGAAAAACGCTGAAAGAAGAAAATTTAGAAAGGCAAAGAATGTCACGTTTAAGAATTCTACGACAATATATAAATATATAAAGAATATAATTTTTAACGTTCTCGAGTAAATATGATTTTTCAATTAAAATATTACCAAATGTCGCACACGAAGCTTTTTCATTAGATTAAACTTTGAATTCGAAAACTCGTATAAACTTGAAACTAACATACGTTTGCGAATTAGAAAATTTTCGCTTGCAGCAAAATCAATAGTAGACCAGATGGAAGTGTTTTAACAATAAAAACACCTTGTAGACATAGACTAGTGGGGTAGAACGGGTAAGACATGTGCCAGAAAACTAGGACTGGTTTCCCATAGAGCTCGGTAACAAATTAATGGTGCCAGAACTAGCGCGTGACTGCGCACGCGTTACATCCGCATGCATAATCACTTTATCGGGACAGTTGAAACGGTGGTTCACGCATGGGAATTATTACGTTTAACTGACGGTTATTGCCGTTAACGGTTCAAACTCGGATTATAAAATTACACGAAATGTCGACTTACGAAATTTCACGTTCGCCATTCAGCACGTCTGAGTTGATTAAAGTGTTTAAATGATGCAATAATTTCATTCGTAAAATATTACAGACAGAACGAATGAAAATTTATAAATATGATAAAAAATGGTATTTTTTTTTATTAAATATAGATTAGGTTAGATTTAACAAAGGTTCAGCTTGAAGCGGGAAGATATTGAACAGATGTAAGAAAAAATTTCGAATTCAAAAAGTTAAATTCTTATATACAAAGATTGCATTATAGATCAAAGTAAAAATAATTTTAATAAAAAGGACTATTATTGCAGTTTCCCGCATTTGATGTCGGTATTTTGTCAACTAAGATTACAGTCTCCCGCAAAAGATGAGTTAAAATATTCAAATGTAAATTTTTCTAATAATAAAAACAATTTCAAATATCAAATGGTTAATATTTAATTATATATAATAATAAACTAATAAGTATAAATTTGTAAAAAAAAAAGATGATTTTTAATAATATTTTATAAGTTAAAATTAAATATTGTGATTCTAATAATAGCTGAAAAATATTATAAAAATCTATTTAGTTAATATTTTTAATAAAGAGTTTAGAGTAAGAACAAAAAACTAAAAACAAAAATGTATATAAAAATATTTAATATTATAAACATAATGTCATTATTAATTCGAATATAATACAATATGATATATTTTTAAGGATGAACAATACATATATATATATATATATATATATATATATATATATATATATATATATATATATATATATATTGCGAAAAAAAATATTAAATATTAAAATTAAATCAATATATAAAAAAACTTTTTAAAATTTAAATTTAAATTTAATACGATCTACAAAAGTTTAAATCTATAATATTACACGAATATTATTTAAATTTTAAACCACTTATATCCATTAGCTTTGAAAGCGTACGTCTGAAAATCCGCCCGAGTACCGAGAACATAAGCCAGGTGAGACTTTTGTCATACAAGTTCTGATGAATAGGGGTTTACGAAAAGTTACAGTACAAAAGTACATTCACGAATTTAAACCGCAGTTTTCCCGCTCGTATCCCGTTTTTCCCGGTGTCTGTCTCCATATACCGGACGGAAAGTTCAAAACGTTAACGGACCGTGTCTTATTTGTTGAGGATTACCTGAAACACAGTGTCAACATAACGGCGATGGTCACTCTTTACCAAAACGGTTAAAATTTCTCGTATTTAATATTAAAACATCGCACTTTAGCATTAATCAAGTCACAGTTAATTATTTTTATTTGCATTGTAATAGTCGAGCGGTTAAATTCGTTTAATTATAATACGAATGTATTTATACTGTGAAAATGATCAAATTTTACCCGAACTGATTAAATTTTTCTAATATTGATTCCGAGATCCTTTATACCAAAACAACGATTTTTGATTATAATTTTCTTTACTTTTTCAATGTTATCATCAATAATATAATAGTAAAAGGTGTAAGAACGACTCGCATGTAAAAAGTTTTCTAGGACGTTAAAATCCTCATTGAAGGTTTTATATTATTTTACGTTCTCCATAAAATAGATTTTATTATCGTAATTTTATTGGGAATACAAAAATTCATACAAATTCGTTGTTCATTTTTGTCCCATAATAAAAATCGATGAACACACTAATTCATATATTCTACTTAAACTTCACACGAATATCATACAAAGTTGTATTAGTCTAAGAAGAAAAATGATTCAAAAATTTAATCGGTTTAAATTTAATCAGTTCGAATCAAATATAAATTGATATTTTGATGATTTATTTTTCATTAATAAAATTAACGTTTATCAAATTAACAATACCATCGTATTAAAATATAATTGAATATTTAACATTTTCAGCGTAGTATCTAGTCGGAAAATGGGAAAACAATAACGTTACCAACACACATACACACACGCATATCACTGAATAGTGTGTGATTTATTACTTATTGTGTTGGGTTAACGCAAGTATTTATTGGGTATTAATATGGAAAGTTTTCCAACACATTTATTGGAACTTGAGTGATGTTAATGTTATTCATAAAGGTATGCGCGACGGCTCGACTAGTTTAACGAAGCAATATCGTTGTTCAACATTGTTTTGGATTTAGTTTCCATACACAAACTAGTGTAACACATTGTTTTTTAGATCTATAATATATGGTATATTTATGTAAACATTCTATATGAATATATACAGAATTAAGGATTGAATATTTTAATAAAAAGTTTAGATACAATATCTTAAAATATGTTTCAATAATATCAAATAAAATCTTATGCAAATGACATTAAAAAATATTGAATTCAAAGTGTAATATATATATATATATATATATATATATATATATATATATATATATATATATATTAATCAAAATGAATAAAATATGAATTCGAAATTATTCGAACGTAGCGTTTTAATATTAATATTATTATTATTAAATTTTCGTAATATTTTTCAATACGGTCGGAATAATCGAAATTTTCAGATGTGAACGTAAGCATAAACGGTCTAAAATAAAGTTTAAATTAAATAGAACGAAACAAAACCGAAAGCTCTAATACGATTTATGAAGTAATTCGAGAAGTTTTCGTGCCGAAATCGCGCTAATGCGATTTGTTAATTTTTGTTACTCTGTTACAAAATTCAATTATATAAATAAACAAATATTTAAAATATATTTTTTTTTTTTTTTGGTTTTCGATATAATAATAATAATACAATATACATATGTATATAGTGAAAACTTTTAAAATTGTCGAAAGTATTAGACGCAAATAAAAGCAAACCGCTTCGCAGTGAGTTGCATTGAAATAGAATGCGTCGCGTTCACATAGCGAAAGTTTGAGAAGTGCAGAAATTGGAAAAGTTAGCCGTTCACATACACATATATAAATATATATATATATATATACATTTTTTTACTAGGAAAATGACATCATGACATACACACGCACACGTAAAAAGTATTTTTTTTCAGTGCTTTCAAAGATGTCCGCTTAATAAATCGTCCTGGCGGGATAAGTCAACCAAATGTGATTTGAAGTAACCGCTCGAACCGGCGCACGTCAAAAGTAAGATAGAGACGAACGACAAAGTAGCGGGTTGGTTGGTAAAAAAAAAAATATAAAAAAAGCTCCCGGAAAAGTTTTCGAACGTGAAAGGAGGAAAATGGTCGCGAGGATAAAAGCGAACCGTGGAAAAATAGGCGCCGGTCGTAAAAAAAGGATAGATTCCGCATGCGGATAGCCTGCGAAGTTTGATGGCGGCCATTCGAACGAAGTCCCAAAAAAAATTATATATATATATATATATATATATATATATATATATATATATATATATATATATAAGGGATGTAAATGGTTTCGCTGAAAACTTGATGCCGTCCTAGATATGATATTATAAATGCGTCAATTTGCAACCGAAATGAATTTCAAAGCTTGCGACGAACGTATCTTTTATCCGTTGATATTTTCGCGATTTTATATATTATTAAAAAGTTAGCTTTTTTATATTTTTTTGCGAATGTTTCACTCATTATGTGTAGCGCATTAATAAAGGCATCGTCGGGATTTGAACCCTGATCCGGGACAATCGCGTTCAGTCAACCGCCGGGACTTAGTAGGGGATTTTGCAGGGTTCAATCTTCACATACTATCCTGAACTGTATAATAACGCAGTTTCAACCACATCCAAAAGGTTTTTATTTTTCGTCGACGAATCGTACATTTATTTTATTTTTTCATTATATATAATATATAAAAATATATGTAAAAATATATATATGGTATATTGTGTAATAATAAAGCAGGGTTATGGCGTTTTTTGAACATTATTTTTAATGGTTATTTCTGAACGTATTCCACGACGGTTATCAACAGTTAAAAACCGTTCACTACCGCAAATGGAGGTAATAGAGTAGGGAAAATTTCATTGAAAATATTCACAATCGCAACGATTTTCCACAAACGGGATGTTTTATAGACGCATTATATTCATAAACACGTTGCATATGCGAATATACTTTATTAATCTGAAATTTATTATTCGTATTTCGGTTATTTGTACGTTTAATATATATGTATGGTATATACACTCTGGTGGTTAATAACAATTTTATCACATTTTCCACAAAATCCCGTGATATTTATTAAAATATATTTAAATTTTCATGCTGTGTGTGTGTGTGTGTGTGTTAGGGTTTTTCGTTGTGGACAACAGATTTATTTTAATAAATTTTAGATATGCATTAGGTTAAAATGTCCATTTCGTATTAAGAGATTATAAACTGGACGCCGTTAAACCGGCTACAGGCGTTGAAGATTTTCAAAATCATTACATATTAATGCGCGAGGGTCGTGATATAGATATATGTTATAGACAATACATTAATTATTTTTAATATCAAAAAAAAATCCGTTATGAATGTATTAAAATATTTGTAAATTGTAAATTATTATTTTTATACATTTTTTTATAATAAAAATTTAAATAAAATCAAAGGTTTTATTCTAATTTCTAAAAGAAAAATCAAAAATACTTTCAGATGATTAAATTGTTTTTAAGTGAAAATGAATTATGCGAAACATTATTCATCAGTTATGAATAACTGATACGATTAAGTTGATTAGTTAAAATGATGAAATACATTATTACTTAACAGATAATATACAAAATTTCATTCAGATTTTTTGCAACTGTGAATTATAAATAAAATTCTCAAAATTTAAATAAATTTACATAGATTTAAGCAAAAATACAAAATATGCTAAATATTTCATAATATATATAAAAAGTGTTTTGAAAAAAATATTCATCCAATATGAATAAATAAAAAAATAACGAAAACAGTCGAGCCTTAAAAATGTCAAATAATTTTCTGATTCATCTAATTAAATTTATATAGAAGATTATTAAAAATAAAAATAACATATTACTGACTTAAATCTAGAAACAAAACGTATTATTTAAACGTTAATAAACATCAACAATATATAACATTGTTGTAGTAATGTCGCGTCAATTTACAGCGAAAATATGAAAAATAATTTAACTTTTACGCGTGAAATATTTTACACTGAAGTCGGTTGACAGTGTATATAAAAATTTAATAAAAAAAGTTGATTCATGTAGAACGTAATAATGAACATCTGTAACAGACACAAAGCTATTTATTATGCATGAATATACTCGCAGACAAAAATAAATATATAAATTTCAAGATGAAAATAAAACAATAGCGGATATTATCACGTCTTCATATTTATGAGTGTTATTAAGGAGTAACTCAGGTGTTTTATGAAGTGATGCGGTGTTTCTTATGTCTGCAACATTAACAATAGAAAATGCGAAACTAGCGAGATCTACGCCAAGAAATAAACGCGCCCATATTTTTATATGCTACACACACACACACACACACAAACAGACACACCTGAGGTAAGCTGTGGGGGAAGCGGAAAAGCGAGGGTGAAATAGAAGGAAAAGACCGTGGATCTCGACTGAATTGTTCCGGTATAACCCGACATTGCGAGGAAGTAATATCTCAGAAATCTTCCGGAGACAGAAACGGTGCAAAAGGTCGAAAAGTCACTAAACATTTACCTTTCGCGGGTATTAAACATCACACCGCGAATATTAAGGATGATATATGATCTTGAATAAGAGTTTTTTTTTTATTTATATATAAAATATATATGTATATGTATGAAAACGATCGTAAAATGTATGTTAGAGCCAAATAGCGACCATGAGCTCGACGAAACAAGAATCCAAATATTGAGCTGTGAACGAAGGCATAAAGTTTGATTTTTTTTTCGTATTCGGCGACATAATAAGAAGGAAGGATATCGTGTAAATTTGTTTGCGATCTCATGAAATTGTCCTTTTGTTTCCCGTTGTGAATTCTCATATTATATATATATATATATATATATATATATATATATATATATATATATATATATATATATATATATAATTCAACTCATTCTGCCATTCACAATAATATATAATATAATTTAAAAGAATTAAATTAAATCTCATTCTCAAATAAGTAATGATATTATATATATATTAATAAGGAATGTCGTTATTTTATTTATACACATAACAATAAAATTATTAACATATTAATTTAATAAAAAATAATCATTTTATTTTTCACAGAATTGATTCGCCATTTCATTGCCTAACCTTTGAAAATTTTGCCATTTGAAACATTCAATATATATATAATATAATACTTATCAATTTTAAATATAGATATTAATAATTATAATATAAATTAAATAATATATAATAATATTATATTGTATATAGTTACAATATATAAAATAGATCTAAAGAAAATATTTAAGAAGATATCAATTATGGCACAATATGAGCCTTTTTCGTCTCAATAAAAGCTTCCAATTTTCTCCATTTGTCTGTATAATTTAATAATATGAAGAAAAACAATTATATTGAACGATTATTTATCAAGGGTATATATTGTAATTTTTATATAACGCAATATATATATATATATATATATATATATATATATATATATATATATTTGAAAGAACCATCTTTTTCCATGAGCATGAAGCATCCCCTTTTCGTACAAATTACGTATTACATTATTGAAACCGCAATGAAAACCACTCGATTATATTAATAATAAACGAAATATTTGAGGCAATATAAGGGAATAAAATGGCGTACACGTGTTCGGAAAATTAAGCTTCTTAAAATCAATCCTTAAATTACAGATATTTTGTTGCGTTATATTCTGAATACGTTTTTTTATTTAAAATACGTAAATATATAAAGCGTAAAGATGGAAAATTTCCAATTTTCCAGACGAAAATTTTAAAACATTTTCATATGTAATATATAATTTAAAATGTATAGATTTAATTTTAATATAAAATAAAGCTTGTGCTTTTATATTAAAAAATAAAATAAAATTTTAAATGGAAGAAATAATTTGTATAATTATTATATATAATATGTAGAAATTCCAACGATCTAATAATCAAGGAAATTGTCTTTGTGAGAAGACGGAGGAAAGAAAGTTCATGTTCATTATCAAGAGAAGGAAATGTGGGTATATTAAGGATAGAAGGACGAATGCTTACATAAAAGACATATTAACTCATGACATAGAATTAGAAGCAGCAACTTGGAAAAAGTTAAAGATCGCCATTTTAGGATATGCTAGAGAAAGGCAAAATATCCATCGTTATTTTCTCAACCCTTAATTAAAAAAATATAGCACACTAATTAGAAGACGAACCGATAGTATTTTAATAAGATATGCAAAAAGAAAAAAAAATAGGCAACCGCAGATTAAAACCGACCGTTAATTGCATTCGGATGCTTTACGGGAAATTATTTAGTATCAGACGGTACTGGGTCACGCTTTCGGTTCGGTTCTCTGGAATAGCTCCGAAGAAAAGGCTAATTAATGTCTCAAATAGGGGCTGCAAAACTTCAAGAACGGGAAAAGTTCATCGGCACTCGGACAACTTTTCGGGTCGACGTCGGGCTTTGATGTCGCCAATTTCATGCTACAAAATTTAATTTTGTAACGCACCAAAAAGGGATATCCGCACAAATTCGCAATAGTGGTGAAAAATTTTCGAAAAATCCAACATCGGTCGTTATTCGATAATGAAAGCAAGCGCTATTATACAAGTACGATGAATTAATTGCGCGGTCACTTTGAAAACGGCGGTCGTAATTGATAATATTATAGTATAATGTATTAATCGGACAAATTAGAATATAATATATTTTAAATTGTATTATTAAAGTTGAGATTACTAAAAGTCAGTGTTGCAGTTTATATTTATATATTACTCTAGAATATATATATGTTTTCATAAAAGTAACACTAATAATATTTTCAATTAAAATATAGATTATTTAATTTTATATCCATATACGTATATAAAACGATTTATTGACCCAAAAAATATATTAAAGATTTTTAGAAGTTTAATTTTAACAACAATTGAAATTATATATAAATGAAAAAAAAAAGATATATAACATATAATATTTTTTTCACGAAGTTAACATGGTTAAAATCAATGGGAAAAAGTTGAAATTTCACATATGAAAAGTTTAAATTATAGTAAAACTTTAAATTGAAATAAAAAATTATATATAAAATAAATAACATACTATGTATTTTAGTTATATTTGCTAGTAAAAAAAAATAACAAACCTTCATTAAAAAACAATAAAGAAAGAATTATTTACTAAAATAATATATAGACGGTATAATAATGACAATAATTTTAATTCTAGTTAAATATATAATTTTAAAAAATCTATGTTATTGATTTATAATATATCGTTTTCAAAACAAAATATATTATATGCAAAAAAGTATAACTTTGAGATATTGTATAAAAATGTACTCTAATAAAATTCTATATGAAAGAAATGCTTTAGCATATTTTTTTAGAGACCACAGTTCACTGTGTATAATAATATTTAAGGTCTCCGAAAAATGCATATATAATAGTAGATATTCATTTGATAGCAACGATATCATAATTATTAGAGATATTGTTTATTATTATTAAAAATGCAATAATAATTATTAGTAACAATAAATATACAAGACGAAATATATATATATATATATATATATATATATATATATATATATATATATATATATGATTTTACATAATTTTCCAGACGTATAAAAATATATGTATAAAAGCAAAACATTTGCCAATATTTTTCCGAAATAAAAGGACTCGTCGTCGTCGTTTCGACGATTATAATAATTTTTTCTGGTATTCGCAAAGGACAAAACTCTATATTCAAATATAACGAAGGGGTGTGCCAACAACTTTCGGGGAAAATATTGGGATATCCACAGGTGGCTAATATATCCGCGGGCGAGGCGCATAATCCCGAAAAAGCTTGGCACGGATAACTGTTTACTCGGGCTCAGCCAAGTAAGAAAGTCTACCCACGGTTTGAGAACGTGTGGTTTGGGAAACGTCTAAATGTATGAAAAAAAAAGTCAAAGGTGAACATTCGCCGAAATGCGGACTTTTAATATCTCGATTTTCATCCGTCGCACTTTCGAACGTCACATACATATATACACACACACATATATATTATATAACATCGGAAAAGTGACAAATTTCCACTTTCGCCACCGTACAATTTTTAGACGTTTCGTCGTCAAACGATGATTGATAGTTTTTCCATTTTCACGATTTTTCGTATACAATAAAAATAATGTACAGTCAGTTTTCGAGTTATAACTAAATAACTTCATTTACACTTACGACGAAATAATTTTGTTTTAATGTATCAATTTATAATTTTTGTCACATATATATCTAATATAAATCTTGCAATCGACCATATGACTAAATAATGTATGTCATAAATTTATTTATATTATAATATAAATATATATCATAATAAACAAATATATTGATATATATTTATTTAAATTATTAGTATATATTATAATTAAAAATCAGAAATAAAATCCCACTATATTATATTATTCATTTTCGTATTAAATTCGACATACACATGACGTTGCAGAACCAAACCTCGTCGTAAGTCGTGAACTGACTGCATATAGAAGACTTAGACAAAATAATAAAAACACTATACAATATATTGCAGTATTTTATATAATTAATGGCAAACTACTTCCGTATAAATAATTTGATGCATATCAAATGATCAATTTACGTGGCGAATCTTATAAATTAATTGGTCCTCTCATTCACATTATCGGTCAGATTACTAAGGATGAATATCTCGACATCCTCAATGATGAAGTTCTTACTATGAATAGTATAATGCTACTAAACACTGCAATACTTCAAGACGATAATGCTCCCATACACACAGACAAAATGGATCGGTATTAGTTTGAAGAGCATCAAAATATCATCAAACATCTTCACTGACCAGCATAATCGCCAGACCTCAACATAATTGAACCGTTGAAGAGAGTTTCAGAACATAGTGTAAGGAGCAAATTTTAGATTTCTAATATCATTGAAGTAATTGGCGAATGCTTTGGCGGAAGAATGAGATAACATTCCGTTGCAAACTATTCAGACGCTCTACGAATCTATTCTGCAATGAATTACAGTTGTTTTATAAGCAAATAGTGGTCTAATAAATAAATATTTTGTCCAACTACTGTATATAATATATAATAAATTCTTGAAAAAAAAAGACTTTTTTGAAAGATTTTTTAAAGTCTACGGGTAAATTATTTGTTCGAAAGCGTTTAATCTGAAAGTTTTTCCTGTGACGTGATAGAGTAAGTTTTCCGTTGGTAAAATGAAGAAACCTTAGAAAACTCTCGTATGGGGAAAAGGAGGGGGGGGAGAAAATCCTCGTGGAAAACGGGAAACACCTGGCGACACGTAGCTTTTGGTCAAATATGTCAAGAAACCGATTCCGCTTATAAAAATACACATATGTATTCAAGGCATGAAAAGGCAATTTGAGTCAAATGTAATATTTTATTAGAAACGCCGTATTAAATTTATATCGCAAAAATATTTCGCTATTTGTGCGAATATATATATATATATACAAACATATTTTAATAAATAAAATAAAATATATATTTTCATACATTCTTCATAACCTTAAAATGAATTCATAAAATTATAAATATAATTTGTCGGATAAAAACTTTATGAATATTTTATAAAACGTGGTTATATTTTTGAAATGTGGTCGGATTAAACATAAACTAGTTTTAATGTGTAACTAAAATTAACTACATTTTCTAAGTGCATTTTAAGTATATAATAAATTATTCATATTTACTTACTTCAAAAACGGAGCTAAATTATATTCATTAAAATTTTTAATATAATTAGTGCACAAACAATGAATCAGAATTTTTTGATTAAATAAATTAAAAAAAAATCCCAGCACTATTTTATAATATAAAAGACGAATGTAAATAGATAAAGATTTACATGTCCGAGAATTTTGATTAGATATACAATAGTCACTCCTATTATCACAATTCAAATGAATCCACATGGGAATCTAGATCATATATGAAATCATTTATCTATTACATAATTATATATATAAAAGATGGTGCGTTTATAATTAAATATATATGATATTAAGATTATATTATTTATTATATAATCAAAATTAAATGAACAAATTCAAAATTCAATCGTTAAACTGTCAGATAATATATATATATTTTTCAATTAAAATTGATGAAAACCGCTGATTTATCATTTAAAATATTATCAAGAATTTATCCGTTGAAATTTCACAGTAGACCGTTATATAATAGTTAAGAATAAATTGCGCAATATTTAAGCGAAACAGTTTAGGACTAAAGATTAATTTTTGTCGATAGGCGAGACGTGGTTTCCATTACGAACATTAATATCGACGTTTCGACGGTAAACCGAGTATATTTACGAAGGTCGGGTCGATTTATCCGGTCGATTTACATGCTAAAAGCACAACACAAAACTGGATCGAAGGTTTTAAAGAGACCAGACTAGTGCTCCGTGATGACAGGTGACGCAGCCGATTCATCCCCTATTTTCCGAAAAGCATTCTTTGCATAAAGCTGCAGTTACATCGAAGCGATTTTCCGAATAAACGACGTCTCTCTTCACGAACGATATTACCATTGTGATCCGAACCCGAGATTATTTATATATATATATATATATATATATATATATATATATATATATATATATATATATATATATATATATATATATATATCTAAACTACGACAAAAGATAGAAAACGTCTTTATATCGTCATTAGCCGAATAACGTTTCGGACGCTTTTATTTTTCAACGTCGTTCACAATTCGTTATCAGCGTATTTACTATATGTGTGTGTTTGTGTGTATGCAAAATTTTAAAGGGTGAATGAAAATTGCGCTTCTAAGGGTTCGGAAGAAGCACAAAAAGAAGGCTTTCACGATTTTATGACGCTCATAAACGATACACGCGCCGAAGGATAAATTTCCGATTCCGTCGTAAACTTTTACGTCTCAGGATTGTATTAAATAATCAAGTTCATTTATAAGCGATTTAAGGTAACAAAATTAACGTACCGACGTCGGACCAATAATCGTAAAACGACATTAGATTTCTTTCGCTTGCATCCCCTCGTTTCTGTCCTTCGTTTAGTGCATAATAAATTCTAAATCAGTCTCTTTAACTAATTTGTTAGAAAGCCAAGGATCAAGATCGTATCTAATTCATTTTAATATAAAAAAAACACACATTCCCTTTAATATACTATTAAGATACAATCAAAATCATGGTATGATTATATCAAAAACAGTTCTGAATACTATCTAATAACCTAAATTTAATATTATTGTATTGTCATCGAGAATGAGCAAGTATACAAAATTTTAACTCAATTGGATATTGAGAAATAGTCTAAAAATCGATTAAAAGATTCCACTCCGACAAACAAACAAACATTTCAAGTTGAATGGAAGTGTGTAATAATAAAAAATAGTCGAATTTTAGATAATAATGAGTATATAATATGTAAAAACGAAAAAATAAAATTTGATACCTTTTATTAAAAATAATATATAATAAATAATCTATCATTTTTAGTACATGTAATAAAAAAGAATTTTATGAAGTTGTAAAAAAATGATATAAACATAAGTAGTCTGAATTCAAATTCTTTCATTTATTGCATGCGTAAAAAAAATCTAAAGAAATAAATTGAACCGAATCATCAAATATATTATTGGGTTTGAAGGCAAACGGTTAAGAACGAGTTCTTAGGTAGGAACCGGCAAATTTTTAAGTAGTTGTAGTACAACATGTGGTGATCTACAAGCGTTAGCTAACCCGTATTACGTCAAGGGTTCTGTTGACCTTTTAGGGTTTTTATTGATCTTTAAAGAACAATATAAGCCGTATTGATTCTCGTAAACAAACATTCGACGAAGGGAATTTTCCCTCGTTCGGAAAAGCTAACAAGCAAATATCGAACGAACGACACATACACACACATATACAAGATACTACCAAAAAAAAAAAAGCCACCCATCTAGTAGCAGAAACATAAACAAAAATGGCCTACATAAGAAAATGCCATAGTCGAAGTAAAGAGAGCGACAGCAAAAATATGAGGAAACTGAATGAGTGAAATCGAGATACAAAACGTGAATAGACGACTTAATTAAATGCCATAAAACAGCCAATTTAAAATGTCGATTTATCCCCTTTTCCGAAATGAAATGAAACAGGGACGCGGGGTGGCGGTTAATCGCGCAAAAGATAAGAATTAATTAATTTAACAATCTCACCCCGGCCTTTGTTGTCTCGGTCCGAATCTTCGAACGGCAATTAATGTAAAGGATTAAATTAATGAAATTATATTATCGTGCGAACGGGAAGGACGGACTAATTTACATTATTAACTCGACGTGTGTTTATTAGATTAAAAATATTTTATTTGATTTTTAAATACTGAATATAAAAATTTTAAATTCATTCTAAATAAATACTGAAATAAAATTTAGAAAATAATTAGTTGAAGATATTTAGGACACTTTAATTGATTGTATATTTTAGGTTTCAACCTTAAGAATGTTAAATGAATGTCTATTATTTTTAAAATGTATCAATTAGTTTTAAATTAAATAATGTTATCAAAACATTAAATTAGTATTGTAATTAGTAGAAAAAGTATCCATTAATATTATTTAAATTTAATTTGAATAAATGTTCTATTTTTTAATACGAATTTTATTCACTCATTTAATTGTTGATAAGCCTGAATTTTTTATTTGAAAATAAAAAGTTGAAATAATTAGTATTAACTGAAATATTCGACAACCGATTTAGTATTATCTGATTTCGGTTCGTTTTCGGAATTACAGAATCATTTTATCTGATGCGAAAGTTTAACTTGCCGTGGAAAATTGAAACGAAAGCTTTTCGCTAAGATTGAAAAAGTGTGGAACACTAATTGTTAATCGAAATGTGAATAAATAAATAACTATATATATATATATATATATATATATATATATATATATATATAGATAATATTATTCAAATAAAAAATAATAATTTTACACGACTATATAAGTACACACACACACACACATATATATATATATATATATATATATATATATATATATTAATATTTAATTCATACCAGATAACACACACTATATAGATATCTTTATAATAAATTCAAAACATGTGAAATTCTATACGTACAACGTTATCGGATTTTGGCGCACAAGGGAAAAAAAGCATACGAAGGAATACTTTCAGAGAAAAAGCTATTTGTGGATATATATATATATATATATATATTTTTTTTTTTTTTTTGGACCTTTGAT
This sequence comes from Leptonema lineaticorne, assembly GCA_024500535.1. NCBI lineage: Eukaryota > Metazoa > Arthropoda > Insecta > Trichoptera > Hydropsychidae > Leptonema > Leptonema lineaticorne. The sequence continues at coordinate 4,007,552 of JANIJI010000061.1, forward strand.
TATACCGTATAATCCTGGTACGTTACGATAAAACCAAAGTTTTCCGTACACAATTTATTCATAACGTTTATATTTGGGTCACGGTGTGCGGCCAACTTTGCCGGGTTTACCGTCTGATAGCGGAATTGATATCCGGGATACGAATTCAGGTGAACGAGTAATTTCATTATAATGATAAAAATCTACGGCTAAGGTCAACGTTTTTAAATCGTGATTCGCAGATGAAAAATTAATATAATTTGCCCGGTTTGCCGCCCCCCTCCCCTCCCCCCAAATATGCGACGCCAAGTCGACTATTCTTCGCATATTGATTTTGTATTATATAAATATATAATACTATTTTTAATATTTAATAATCGATACAGTCTAAATAAGTCGTGTCGGAAATTTGACATAACATATAAATGATAAATTTGTATTGCAGTCGATTTTTTTTATTATATATAATATATCATGATATAAATTATTGAATAATATAATTTTACAAGTCATATTTGTGAATGCTGAGAAATATATTTACAAGTGACAGCAAAATATATTTCTATTATTTTTTTTAATAAAAATATCATCTATATAATTTCTATAATTTTATTCAAATTTCTGTGTAGAAAAAATATTATTTAAATCGTAATGATTAAAAATGAATATTTCAAATTAAAATCATAAATCACGATTCATTATTTATTTAATATTGATAATAAAAAATAAATTATAATAAAATATTAAAAAAAAACTTAATAATATATAATGAATGAACAAAAATATGATTGTGATATTTTTCGTGTTACATTTAGATGTAAAAATAAAATACATCTTTATTATAGAAATAAATTACAATTTTCGGAAAGAAAGGATTATTAATATATGATTAAATGGCTCGTGATAATTTGCTACAGAAATTTTTCCACGTAATGGAACCATAAGGAAAATTAAATTCCGACATTTGTTATACACTTTCAAAAACTTTTATGTATACACACATACCATATAGTCGCAAAAAATCATCAATTTCAGAACTTTTCCATTCAAAAGCAATCTGCGAGTATATTTACAATGCAAAAAAATAGATCGCGATTTTCATTCGATATCGGCCAAAATTTACATAGATAGGCATATTTTCGCGAAAATTCCGATCGATAAGGGGGAGGGGGATTTGGGAATGCCTCGTGTGTAATGTATTGGAAGTCGAATGTAAAATACAACTCTCATCCCCTTACAGAGGGGCAGGAATGCCATTGTTGTTGCGGCAACAAAGCCACCTCTCTAAAGGAGTAATGATATTTACGAAAAGAAAATCCAATCACCGCATAGACGAGAGAAACGGGGAATGTCAAAAGTATGTTTAACAGAGAGATGCCTTCAGAACGGGCCCGATGTCTGCCTATTCGTCGGGCGGATGCTGAAAATGAAATATTTCAGGTTTCGGCGGTTCGCGGGGGGCACCCGCTGAAAGGCGGTTCCGGTGCGTGATTGATGAAACCCTAACGTATCTAAAGCCGCATCAATACCACTGGTGAACGTCTCTCGTACCTGCGATATGAATCGGCGTTTCTCAAATGGTCTGTTTAAATATATATATATATATATATATATAAGTATTATTCTGACTTATGGTCAGAAGCATGCAAGATTATATATATATATATATATATATATATATATATATGTGTGTGTGTGTGTGTGTGTGTGTGTGTGTGACGAAAATTATAAAAAATTGATATACTTAAAAAAATGAAATATTTTCGTCGTAAGTCGAGAACTGACTGTATATAAAACATAAATTAAAATTGACATCTTTCGTCCGGTCGTTTGTTGAACGTAAACATATACGAATCTTTTATAAGAATTTAAAATAATAATACGATATATATTATATATATATATATATATATATATATATATATATATATATATATATATATATATATATATATATATATTTATATAGGTTTTCACATTTTGCGGTTCAATGCCTGTCTATTTTGAAAACTTATTAAGTTTGAGAAATGTTTACTAAACAAGAATAGTAATTTTTTTTTTTTTTTAATTTATTTATTATTTCGTGTAATTAAATACATTTTATCCTTAATGTATACAAGACTTTCATACTTCGAGTTACTGGTCAGTGACCATTTTCTCGATTACAAATGGTATATTATTAGATATTAGATATAATTTATAATTATAAGATATTAGATATTTATAGGAAAATTCAGTAAAAGGAATAAAAACCTATTTATAATTTTTTTTTTTTTTTACCTGAGAAGGAGAGGATTGAGGCGATAGTAGGTATGTGGGGAGTTGTTTTGTTTACGATGATCTTGGATCAGCATCTGTTGGTTATTAGATTATGTTTTGGAAGTTTATGTTTACAGTTATAATTATCTTGGGTATAGTTGCCAAGGCATTTTATTAGTTTGTTTGTGTGGGATTTGTTTTTGTCATAAAAATTTTTAGTTAATTTGTTAGCTATTTGAAGAATAGTTAATATGTTGTCGCGTGTATGGAGTTTTTTAAGATTAGTCAGGGGTGGAGTGTTATAAATGATTTTAATTGCTTTGTTTTGAACTATTTGTAATTTTTGAATATTAGTGTTAGAGGCGTTAGACCAAACCGGTGCTCCGTATGTTAGAATAGGCAATATAAGCGATTTATATATTAGCATTTTATTTTTAAAATTTAGATTGCTGTTTCGATTAAAGATAGGATAAAGTGCAGCCATAGCTCGGGTTGCCTTTTCTGCATTGTAGGTAGTTTGCTGGCTCCATCTTAGTATTTTATCTAATATTACTCCAAGATATTTAACATGATTTTTCCAGTTTAGTGGTTCGCCTGAAGGGCTTAAAATTTTTGAGTTGGGTGAGTGTTTTCGTACACTGAAGAATAAGGCCTCTGTTTTAGAGTGGTTGATTTTTATTTTCCATTTATGAAAATGGGTGGATAATTTATGTAGAGCGTCTTGGAGCATTCTGGTGATTTTATTAGGATTGAAACTGCTTGTGTAACAAGCTGTGTCGTCCGCATACATTGCCAAACTACAACCTTTAGGGGTAGGAGTGTCGTTAATAAAAATATTAAATAAAAGTGGGCCCAGCAGACTTCCTTGTGGAACACCGGCTACGATGTTTTTGGGGGTTGAGAGCGAATCGTTAATTGAAACAGTTAATTTGCGATTAGTAAGATAAGCTTTGATTAGTTTTATAAGATAATAAGGTAAGTTGGTTTGGATTAGTTTATATATTAAGCCATCATGCCAGACTGTGTCAAACGCTTTTTCGATATCAAGACATACGAGGCCCGTACTTTTTCTAGCGTTAAATGCGTGGGTTATGTTTTCCGCTACTCTAGTTAACTGTTGAAGTGTGCCATGTTTTAAACGGAATCCAAATTGTGTATCGATTAATTTTTGTTCTATTATTTTGTTAAGTCGGTTATGGATTATTTTTTCAAAGATTTTAGATAGAGATGGTAATAAGCTAATGGGTCTATAGTTTTTTGGGTCCGTATGATCTTTGCCTGGTTTTGGGATCGGTATTATTTTAGCAGTCTTCCAAGATTCTGGAAAATAACCCATAGATAAGCATGCATTAAAGATTTTTGTTAATAAAACTATTGCTTTAAGAGGCATATTTTTTAGTATTATGTTATCTATTTTGTCTAGCCCCGGGGCTTTTTTATTTTTAAGTTTCTTGATAATTTCTATAATTTCACAAGGATTAGTTAGCTTTATGTTGTTAGGGTTTCTGGGTTGGTTTTCTTGGAAGGTTTTTAGTGATTTAGAGACTTTTTTCTGCGTTGGTGCGTGGGAATAATTCTGAGTTGATTTATGAGTTGAATCAAAAGTGTAGGCAAGAATTTCCGCTTTTTGTGAATCCGTAGAAAATATATCGTTTTTAACTTTCAAGGGAGGGATTTTAGTTTTATTATTACGTATTGCTTTTGCAATTTTCCAAATGCTTCCGTCGGTGGGGCTTACAGTTTCAAGTCGTTTGTTCCAGGCAATATTTTTTGAATTTTTTATTTCTGTTTTGATTTTATATGTTAGTTGGTTTATAACGCGTTTAAGTGAGTGCTGTTTGTTTTTTTGCCATATCTTTCGTATTCTATTTTTTGTTTGGATTAATTTAAGTATTTTAGGAGATATTTTTAACATATGATTATTTATTGAGATTTGAGGGATACTATTTACTTTGGATTTCGTTATTAGGTTTGTTAAGTTTTCTATCGCATCATCAATTTCTTGGCTATTTTTAAATATACTGGAATTAATTATTATGTGGTCAATTATATAATTTTTAAATTTTTCCCAATTAGCAGACCTGTAGTTCCACTCGGTTCTACAGGTTCGTTTCACCGAGCCTCCAATCTCGAAGTATATTGGTAGGTGGTCGGAAGATAGAATTTGTAACGTTTGAGGTATAGTTGCTGTGGGAATGTTTTTTACAAGGACCAGATCTAATGTTGACGCTTGTCGCCCGCTGCTAGGATAATGCGTGTATGATTCGGGATACAGTAGTACGGTATCAGTTAATTGTGTGTATTGAAACAGTGATAACCCTTGTTTGTCTGTGTTTGCACAATTCCACATCGTATGTTTTACGTTGAAATCCCCTGCAATAACTACGTTATTTTGCATATTAAGTATTTTGTTTAAATCGAGTGGTAATAGGTCTTTTTCAGGAGGGCTGTATGCAGAGGTTATGATATGTGGTTTATTGTTTATCACTATTTCAATTGCTACGGTTTCTAGATTTGTTAATTGAGAGTTAGTTATTAGGGTGTGTTTGATGTTAGGTTTTATTAAGATTAGTACTCCACCGCCAATTTTGTTAGTACGATCTTTGCGATAGCAATCATACCCATTAATTTTAAATTTGATATTTGGTTTTAAAAAAGTTTCAGAAATTAATACAATGTCAATATCTAACTCACCAAGAGCTGACTCAAGTTCACCGATTTTGTTCCGGATACCGCGAGCGTTCCAGGCCAAGATTCGAATTGTATGTTGATTATTCGAATTCATCTAAGTATTCAACCAAAAGCATGGCCAGTTGAAGTTTATCTGTGCAACCGCTGGCCTTTGCACGAATTTCCATCAGGATCTTCAGAAGCTTCTGTAGGGTGGCCACAGATACCATGTTTGGTTGAGCTGCTTCCACACTTGGGGGCTTCGGCAAGGGGGTAGGAGGGGTTAGATTTGGAGTGGTTTTGTAGACAAGGGCTGGGAAGTTAATATTATTTAATAAAGGCACCTTGTTAGTTAATGATGTGGATTTAATTAGGGTATTGGGTATTTCACTTTCTGCAGGTTTTTTAATATTCCATGCTGTCTTGTTAAGATTTTTATTTTTTTGTTGCTGGATTTTCAGGATATATTCTTGTCTTCTTGGACAATTTTTATAATTCGCAGGATGCGATCCCTTACAACCAACACAGGTAGCCGGCGTTGATCGATCCTTTTTCTCGCACTCTGTTGTTGGGTGTAATCCAGTGCATTTGACGCACTTTGCTTCGCGGAAGCAATTGGCTGCAGCAATAATTTGTTTAATTTTATATATTATACATATATAAGGAATTCCTATAAAGGTTAATGATAAATAAGAGTATTTGTACTCTAACTAACAATGAAGATATCTTAACTATTTATTTTGATCCTACTTTTTTTCGAATTTCGGACCTTGGATTTTTCTTTCTAGAATTAATTGAAAAAGTTCGTATTTCTTTCTTAAAATGTGTTCAAAATACTATGCTTCATTTTTTTTTATAAAAGCAATAGTTTTATTCTTTATTTTTTGTTACTTATTTAAAATTTCGTTGTTTTTTGGTTTATAATGTTTAATATACATTTATAAAAAAATACATCTTAAAATTGAAAATAAATTATTAGTTTGCAAAGAATTAATAAATATTTAAAATAAAAAAAAATATAAAAAACTTTCGAAAATTTAATCAAAATATATTTTTATATGACATTCAACCTTCGAAAAGATATTACAAAATTTCAAATATATATTTAAATATTAAATATTTTCAAAACTTTATGTAGACATGACAAAAAATATACTGAAATATATGATAAATAATAAAAAAGCAAAAGAATTTATTATAATGGATTGAAAACAAAGATATTTACAAATATCAAAGATCATATATAGAAAAAAAATATACAAATATTGCGGCGACGAAATTGTGAATTCAGTACGTTGGCTTTTCAGATCTGTATTATTCAAAACGAATTTCATACAAAAAAATAAACGAACATATACACGTACACACACACACACACACAAACATTATATAAATACATATATGCAAAAAAAAACATGAAAATAGTACGGCAGAAAAACGTTTCAATTTTCGCGCAAATTCAACGTTCTCTAGTCCACATTCGCGTTGCCGTTGTAAAAATGTAAATTTTCCGTATATGAAGTGTTAAAATGTGCAAGTTGCGACTCGACTCGATTAAACCGTAATATATTACGTTCAACGTTTTCAGCTGCAATATTTTAAAATTTCAGAGTAATCGCTGAAAACTAATGGAAATTCAGAGCGCGAGCGCGACGCGATTTTTCCATCCGCCGTCGTTAAATAAATCGACTGTTAATCGACGCCGTTTCCGAAACGGAATATTGATGATAGTAATGTTGAATCGAATTTAATTATTTTATTTATTTAATAGTGATTTTTATATTAGAAAAAAAAATATATATATATATATACCTCTGATATAGTTTAAAAATTCATTGTTGAAATCTCGATTTATATGTATTTTACCTGAAATTAAAAAAAAAACATAAAATTTAATATAAATTTCATTTTAATAAAAATATTATTTTTAACAATAAAATAGAGAAATTTAATTTCGTAATATATAAATAAAATAAATCAACATTTCGAGACGTCACTGTTTTACTTTATATTACATTGCATAAAGTGAAATAATATTGTGTTTGTATTAATTAAATATTTTTAGTATAACGATTTCAAGTATTCTCTTTGATGTTTCTCTTCAATTAAATATTGGATTGTTTTGTTTCGGTAAAACTTTACTTTTCAGTATTGTGTTTTAATATTGATTTTATACGATTACTTATTTTTGTTAATATGTAAATAAAATTCGAATTTATCGAAATTGAAATTGAATTAAAATAATAATTTCAAAATTGTTATATATATATATATATATATATATATATATATATATATAATAAATTAATTATTTTCATAATACTATTAAGAATATTCAGATGAATAAATTTCAATACAACTCAGGGATGATTGTGGAGGCGATCTTTGGACATTTTATCAAAATATCAGTAGTTAAAATATATGTATATAATTAGTAAAATATTTCTATAGACAATATAATCAGGTTGAGCGCTGAATTATTAACACAGATCAAATTAAGGGCAGTAAAGTTGGACATTTTGTACTGCCTTAAATGCGTCAGTATATAAACGAGTCGGAAAATACGACTCGAAGAGGGTAGATTTGTGTGTTTTAGAGTTAACAGGAAACAAAGTAAGTTTTCGATATGGAACCGAGGCTTTCCACACTTGGCCTGTGTCAACACGAGTTACCACATTAAATTTGTACGCGGTATTGTGTTGTCTTTTCGAGCATTACTTAAACAATGGTCCACATTTCTGTAACCGCACCCGAAAATCGCACATTTACAACGATAAGAATATTTTATCGATAACGCATTAAATAATAAACGAGATCATAATAGAACAACATAAAGCGTATAGATTTGTATATATATATATATATATATATATATATATATATATATATATATATTTGAATGCGATAATCGTAATATAATTATGATAGTGAACTTTTGAATGTAAAGGTGAACGTACATTGAAATGTTAAAGGACCCACATTAGTTCTAAAACTAACCCTTTCGATATCGTTTTCGCCCGCATAAGTCGATCGTAAGATAAACTGTCGTCTTCTGAAGATAATATTATATTATATTTGCTGGTACACAACGCCAGAGAGGTCCAACATAACACTTAACCATTGTATGTGTCAGCGATGAAAAACCGGTGGCACATGTCAAAATCTCTACGATAGTTATGAACGATATAATTATTTTTTTTTTAATAAGATTTAAATTAAATAAATGCATATAACGTGTTAATATGCGATAATGAATAATACAATAATAGATTTTTTTTTAAATACCCATTTTCTCGAGACCCATATTTTAAGATAATCTGGATTATCTTGAAGCTTTTGAAAGTGCTTTGATATTGGAAAAAGCAATTTTGAATTCGCTAAATAAGCGAATCCTCTCTTCGCCGAAGAATGCAAAGAAAAAGAAGATATAAAAGATTAATTCCGATTAAATCTAATTTGATATAGCGGTTAATTATTCAAGAGTTATGTAAATCCGTAATATCTAAGAAAGAAAAGAAAGTTAAAAGCGTCGCCTTGCTAAAGTTAAAAACGGCACTTTTTTTACTTCTTATATATTTCTTCTCGTTCAACGAATACACAATTAAGCGTTGATTATAGAAATTCGTATATTTCGAACAAAATAAGATATGAAACAATCCAATTTTGTAAATGAGACGAACTAAAAGGAAAATGACGGGGTGAACGAATATAAATTTAATAAATAACCCTTTCGTGATTACACAGGTTTCCGCCAGAGGTTTGGCAAAACGCATTTTCCCCTCAATTCTATCCGATTTGGGTTTAGTTCGGTCGAGGTTTAAAACCATTTTCCACATTACCATATAAGTCTAGGGTATTTAGATAAATATCCTAGGATTTTCAGTAACAAGTGTCCCGCACAAGTCATTAGAAATATCTACGCTCGCTCGTTTCGGACATAATAATAATGGAAAATCTAATATTCGAAATCGATGAGAATAAACCGTGAATTTTCCGAATTTGTCGAAAATACAATATATTTAAATTTAACCGTTGTATATACGATATGAATGGATAATGAAATCGTCGATGTGGACCTTTTATCGATATAAACGGAGGTGAAAGTTATTGAAGTGCCACGTACAAATGTTCGCCAGGTTATTTGCTGAAGGAGGTTCCTTATTGCCAGTCCTGTCATATCGACGACTTCTTTGAGCAATGGAGCCTTTGAATACGGGTTCGAAGCCGGAGTCTCTCTTGCTTACTTTACAACGGTTCAAAATCTACATTATGGCGATAGTTTGCTGCACTCGCCGCTTTGTATATTTTTCAGACAATATTGAAAAATGGCAGAGTTTTCTCGTGTATTTTTTACAATTTTTATTTATCAAATAAATTTTAAATAAAAATCACGTTTATTATTATTACTATAAACAAATAATAATTTTAATCATACTCTTATTATTTTAACAAATAGATAATAATAATGACATTATTACTTACATAAAAAAAAATTGTTTTACAAAAATATATAGAATCAAAGGAAAATTATACTGATTATATATTATATGTATTCAAAGGAAGTAAATTATACTCGAATACGACTTTTCAATTCAGTCTTTGATTGCAGACGTAAGTAAAAATAGCATCTATAATTTTTTATACCTTTATAATATATAATACACTCATTCTTTAATTTATATAATAGATTATTAAGAAAATTATATACATCAAAAATAAACCAAAATTCGAATAATTACATAAGTTATTTCATTTAATTTGTAAAATAATATCAGTCGCTTTATCGATTTCTATTCGTTATATAATATTTTTCATTGAATATAAAAAAAAATAATATATAATTTTATATTAATATTGGGAATGAGAAAAAAATATTAATAAATAAATATTTTTATTGATGAAAAATGTCATAATTAATTCCGCCGGATTTGGTCCGCAATGCTAACAATTCGGCACCGATATTAATAAGTTTTCTCAGAGCAAATAGTAAAATGCCACCACAGTAATTTCAGAGCAAACTTCTAAAGTAACTGCAGCGGCTAAAAGCCAAACCGACCACGTTAAAGGTCCACAATAATATTTGCATAGGAAAGCAGAATGCTAAAATGAAGTTCTAGCAGCGAGGATCAAGAGACTTTTGAGACTTTGTCGACATTCAAAAATATCTATCTATTCAACATACGTTCACCGGGTAATGCATATGTTGCTGAAAATTTGAATAAATGACGTTCTAAAAGAAAAAGCTGATTTTTTTTTTCAATTTATTTTTATCGTTAAAGTAGAATTATATTTAGATTATAAAAGTCATACAAAAATATAATAGTACATTTTATATCGTAAAATATAATAATAGCAATATATCGATGAAATAAATATGTAAGACACTCCAGAGAAAGCAGAGGAAAACCGACCGGAAATACAATTTAACATCAAAAGCAAATCGGACAAATGTTCGTGTACAACTCAGTATCAAGTACATAAATAATTCATACGAATAGACGATTTGTTCAAATTACAGAAAACACGTACAGTATGTAACAGAAATGATATAAATTTTTATCGTGTCCTTATATATATTTATATAATAATAAAAATGAAATTACTCTAGTCGATGTGGCGGATTAACGTTATCAAAATTTAATAACGTTTTTAAAGCAAAATTTCAAATCTATATAATTTATTCTACTGAATTTAAAATGTTGAAAGAGCGATTATATTATTAATTTTAATTAAATTCTAAGTTTATTGGTCGTAGAAATAATGTTAAATTTTTGATTATTATGTTTATTATACAATATAAATGAAAGTTTAAAATGAGAATTATTTATTACAAAATAAAATTTTAAGCTTTACAAATATAATTCGTCTAATGAGATTTTTCATCACATTGAATTATTTTTTTAATATGATGAAAGAGATCAAAATAACATTTTTGTTTCTATATATTGTTTTTATATTTTTTTAATATTTATAATCATAGTTTAAAATTTAAAATCCAACATCGTATACTAAATTATCATAAAAATTATTATATTTATATAACAAAATATGTAGTGATTAATTAAAAATTGCAAAATATATATATACAAAAATAAACATTTTTAATTGGATGAAAAATATTTTAATTTTGAATCACTCTGTATAACATAAAACAGTAGATAGTGAATTTCAACTACTATCAGCTACATATTTTGCAATGTTAGCTAGCGTCGGGGTTGTGGTCAGTACACAGACCTTCCAACCGGAAAACAAAAAGCATTCCAGTCCAACTGACCGGTCGTTTAGACGAGTGCATTTTTAATATCGAAGTTTTTCAAATTCACCCTTTACTAGCAAAATGTAATTTTTGTGTCGTTAAGTCGCGACATTATTCGACCGAAACGTAATAATTTTATTATTCGTTTTAACCGCGAGTCGTAAAAACGGATAGTAAAAACGGTGTCAAAAAAAATATATATATATATAATATATTATATAGAGTATATAATAAAAATAAAACGGTTGACGAAATTCAGCGAAAAAACCGTGTCGGATTTAAAGTGATTCTTTTTTATTCGATGTAGATTTTTGCGGTTCAAATTTAAAACGTTTGAAAAATAATCGCGAACAAAGTGAACCTGAATCTATATTATTCTAATTAATTTATATGAAATCATGCATATAAATGTTTATAATACGTTTGAAATATATATTATGTGGTAAAATTACGAATATAACTCATTTACAGATTGTCATTGACGACGATGATGAGTCGCATTGTGGCTATCAATAATTTAAATTTGAATAATTTTCACTAACATACCAATTTAAAACTATTTGCATACTATCGTTGATACTTCGCTTTTGCAAAACGCGCACATATAATTAATTATTCATTACGATTTTCGATTCATGCCATCACATATTATCGCGTTCAATTCGTAAACGTTAAATAAATTTCGCGTTATTTTAACGTTCGTATCGATATTACATTAAAAATCGTATATTCAGTTTCGACACATGCGTTCATTAATTAAACATATTTATTTATAAAATAATTTTTAATTAATTGAAATCGAAAATTATTTTATAAAGGAATGATGTCTGTGTAACTTATTAGATAATGCAAGCGCCGCCGCCGCGGCCGATGTCACACTCGAATACTACTTTATTTTTACAATTAAATATTTAATAATTTTTACAACACAAAATATACATCCTTGCCATGTCCGCGTTCAAATTATTACTATATGTTTTTATATAAAATATTTCAGTATTTACGATCCAATTTCACACCGATTTCTTTTGATTTTGACAACTGGCTATAAACGTGAACATCAAACTTTTATATTTTATGCAGCATAACGATACTTTTTATCATCATAATTTTATATAAATTAGAATTCATTATTTTTAATGTGATTTTGTTATACATTTTTTTTTAGATTTAAAATCATTTCGGTAAAATCTGATATTTAATAAAAACGTATTTATTTCTAATGATTTAAGTGAACCAGTGTACTAATCCGTACACAGGTCCACTTGTATGTAAATAAAATTAACAAAATAAAATGATACAGTATAAATTTCTATTATCGACATTTTAATATCTTATATATATATATATATATATATATATATATATATCAAGATGTGATATTTAATCTGATATTGGTAAATTTAGGATATATAACCGATATGTTATCCAGATTCGAAATGAAACCATCCAGACTAATTTGAGGAGTCGACGGAGCGTTTTTCGCCCGTTCACGACGAATTCCCAAGCAAAACGAAACGACAGACGACGACTTAGCTGACGGAACACAATGGCAAATTATTGTGACAAATCGACGCAGAACGAGGAAAACGCGAGGGTTGAAACGAAGGAGACCCGAGGGATGGTTGTTTCGGGGATGAAGCTGATTTGGGGCAGATTCGCAGACGTCTTGTCACGGGAGCACCAGCGTGGAAAAGAAGATATTCCGCATCAGTCGACGGCTTTGTGGCTTCAACAAGACATAATGGATAACAATATGCGGAGCTTAACATCGGCTTCTGGTCCCTCATTCCTCGAAAATGCGTCTCCACCATCCCATCATCGTCGTCGTCGTCTGATATGGTAATCTACGTGTACTGTGAAATGCGACGAGATATGCTCCACATAAAAGAAAATCGTGCCACCTAAACAAATGTTGCTCGTTTTGAACTAGTGTTGTGACGATGATTAAACGATCTAACTTAAAATAGTCGCTTTTATGCTAGCAATTAGTCTACAATATAGTAAAAACGAATTTTAATCGCTCTATAAAATCTTACATCTATTTAAAATTACAATAGCAAATTAGTTATTAATATACCAAATTATGGATATATTGAAAAGAATATCTGAATTTTAATTAACGTCATATATTATGAATATTTATTTAAAAAAAACAACGTATATTTCAAATGCTGCAATATATAAAATCCTTCCATAAAAAAAATAAAGATTGGAAGAAAAATTGAAATATTAAACTCAAAACAAAAAATGGCGCCATATTTAAAAAAAGTCGTATCAATATTTTATTTATATCAGAAAAATATTATTATACATTTGTGTTAAACTTCTTTATATTATAACGAAGTGATAAAAATATTTTATATTATTTCAAAAAGTTATGAATATTCGATAATCCAAATTCCAGATGCGTACTTTAAAACAATTTTATAAATATTTATATTAACTTAAACAATTTAGACATTTGTAAGAAATGTTCTATCAAAAATATTTTTTTTCTATTATGTATGACAATTTAACTTTTTTTTTATTATATAGTAACTATTTTACAAATAAATACTTTTTACTTCATATATTGATCCTTTTATCACAATTTAAAGAGTTTAATCTACAGTAATAATATCTTAAAATTACGATTGCACTACTATATATATTTTAAAACCGTACAACATTATCGCATAACATAGTTGCAAAATCTAAATAAAACGTTAGACGCCTCATGCACTAATCCTAAATACGAATCGTGACATTTATTACGACTGGCGACCAGAATTCGAACCATCTCAACAACAACAACAATAATAATAATCTGTATTTCATTACACAAATGGATCATTAAATTTCAGAAATATACACGCTCTATCTCACCGGTCCTGGATAAATCTCGTCGTTTCGAATTAATCCCGTGTCACTATTCGGGGTAAGTGCGGGTTTTCTATGTTTCTCCTTCATTCCAGATGCCGTGTTCTCTTTATATAAATAGGATACGTCTTTTATTTCGGTGCAAACGTTCCGCTTTTTGTACTATCCGGAAATACGTAGACGGTTTCGCTTTGCTTGAACGATGTGTGTGTGTGTGTATGTGTATGTTTTTGTTTTTTTTTTTTATTTCTGAAACTTGTTTGATTTCAACAAAGTTGTTACTGAGATTTCCAAGTCTTTTACTACTCTGAATTATTCGATATATAAATCTGAAGTACACAAAAATAGATTAAGATCTACTTTAATATATAAATATATATATTTAAAAAGGATTTTTAAAAAAATATTTTCCATTTTGAAAATCGATTAATTTTCATAGAAAATTATGTTACAAAATTAAATTTGCTTTCATATAATATATAAGAAAATTTAATATTTTTATTACGTATTAATTCATATATAACTTTTTAGCATACATGAAAATCCACTATTTCTATACCCGAAAATTCATTATTTTAATATTTAATATGGTATAATATTGAATTTTGATAATAAAAAATTAAATATAAAACTAATGATAAATTTTTAATTATGATTTAAACTGAAATAAAAATCTATAAACGATTAAAACGATCATTCTTTGATTACTAAATTCGATATATTATGGTATAATAGTAACTAAGTTGGCTTTAAAAATCACCGATAAATTTTAAATAATTTATTTTAAAAGTTCTACTAAATTAAAATGACTAATCTTTATAAAGTATTTTTATGTTATCGATGCCTATTTTTCGATCCACAAACAATTTTAGAAAAATGTGAAAATTTCTTTTCAAAATACAAAACCATAGAATAACCGAAGCAGTATTCAAAATATGTTCGCTTTTCTAGCTTTATTGCATTACTTAGATAGTTACTGCGGCCATAATAGTAACTCTCACACAAATAGACCTCAGTTTTTTTTTAACTTTAATTAGACGTCTGCATGTCCCAACTTCGAATTTTATTAATACAACCACACTAGTCGCTTTTTCGTTACTCTTTTCCATTTTCTTCCTTTGTATAATACATCCCTCGGTCTCCGGTTTTTCCTCTCATTTTCTCTTGACAACTTTTTTTTTTTCACGCTCGTCCCCGTTCCACTGGAAAACTGTTTACCATTTCGCTTACATGCAAATCTGCCGGATTTCCACGAGATTTGTCAGAACACTCCGAATTCACTTTGTTAATATATACATACACGTATAAAATATGTATATAAAAACGGGGGGGGGGGGCACATAAAAATATTCTCTCGGACGGTGGAAGAGAAAAAAAATAGGGGGGGTCAACAAAAAAAAACGCATTAAAACTCTTAATTCAAATCTTCACAATTGAATAGAGACAAGAGAAATCCATATTGGCAACGTAAAATTTATATACGACATAAACGCACACATAATAATAAGGATTTTCGTTGTTTATTTTATATATGTATATATTTTTTTTTTCAGAAACATACTGCTTTGTTCTATCGTTAACAATCTAACCCCATAAATATTGAGATAGCGTAAAACCTTTATAAATTTCCATCACTTATACATACTTCGCATACGAGTCACGTAAATGAAATAATATTTTTTCATGCATACGTGCGTATTTGTAAAATTCAACGTCGTGTTTTGTTCGTATATTATAATCAATTTTAATTTGATACATGGTAATTTGACCGTATAAATACGATTTCTTCAATGAACATTACTATAATAGTAATGCGCGACGATAACGCATATTTAATTTAAACCCAAATATCTCATACTTCATTATGATAAAACAAAGTAATAAACGATAACAGAAAATCGTAAATAATATCACAAAAATATTCGACGTCATAAATAGAATTTGAGTGTAGTTTCAAAATAAGCATATCATATATTAATTAAGTCGCTACGAATGACACGTTTATAAACTGAATAAATTTGCAATGACACTTTGACGTCATATATTATACGAAACTATTTTCAAATAAACACAATTTCATAAGCTGCATATTCACCGGATAAAGACGACGTGACTATTTTCCGTTCATAGGATGAAAATTGCCACTTTGATGTCAACATTTTAAATTGATAGAAGAGATAAAAACAAAATTTTCTGCGCGCTTTCGAGGCTACATTAAAATTTTAATATCGGAATCACTTTGTAAATTGAAAATTAAAAACACATATTATACAGTGAATATTTATTACTATTATAAAACGTGTTTGATGGAATTGATGTTGACACAATATAATTAGATTAAAATTTTCATCATCGATTTCCTCGTGAAACGTCTTTCGACAAGTTAACAAAAACAAGAGAGGCTTTTATTATTCAAACCGTGTTTCTAGCCAATTATTATACGCACCGAGATCGTTACATTTAATTCACATCATTTTGACATGTAATATACTAGGCACATATAAATTAGACGTGTATCAACGCTTATATAAATATCTTATATAATATTAAATACTATAATATATATTAGTTGAAAGCGAAGCGATGAAATTGACATAAATTTCGCACCATATATATACGTACATTATATAGAATAAAATATTATATAGTATGAATAGAGATGGAAATGTGAAAAGAAAAACCGTTGTTAATAGACAAATTGTTTGAATTATAGATATGAGAATGTTTTATGGATGAAACGTTGGATGTGTGATATATGGATTTTGGCTCAAATCGTCGGTGAGTCGCAAACAAGGAAAATGGGAAATTGAATGAAAAACGTAATATTTCGTCGGGGTTAAAATGCGACAAGATAACAACGTATCATTTAACAATACACATTTCGTCGAGAATATTGAATTTAAATGCGAATATATATATATATATATATATATATATATATATATATATCATTTTATGGTTCGTGCATACGTTATTTCAAACACCAAACATGTATCGAAATAATGGAAATACTATGTAAACGTTGCGAAAAGCTTGAATAATAAAGTTGTAATTTCGGTTCCGATTCTATATTTAAAAATTCTTCCGAACGAATAACGTGAAAACCGAAACGTTTTCGGTGTCGTCTTTAATATGACAAAATTAATTTATTATATATTTGTATGTTTAAAGTGAAATATTTACGATATTTTAATTAATATTATATATATATATATATATATATATATATATATATATATATATATATATATATATATATCGTAGTATTATATAAATTATTATTGATTGAAAATTAAATACAAATTTTAAAATTTGATTTTAATTTAAATTTAATGAAATATAGTTATCGTTTGTGCTATTTCTTTTTTCCAAAATTTTATGAATATTACATAAAGAACGTTCATTGTTATATAAGTATTAATTATAAGAATAAAATGGATTCATTTTTATTAAAATATTTAATATTCAAGATGATATTACAATATTTTAATAAATATAATAAAATAATTAATATTAATCAAAATTAAGTGATAATTAAATATAAATTATAAAAAAATATATCTTATGTTGATAATGACGAATCAAATCAGACTACTTGAAAGTAGGTATAAAAATAAAATATAACGATTTATTTATGATCAAAATATTTTTAATATTCATTTATATATAAATTAAATGCTGGATAATATGATACGAGTAAATTATTTTTTCTAATATAGTTTTATTTAAAACGATGTTTTAAAATATTTTTACATATAAATTGGAATTTATTTATCTTTGATATTTAGGGCAAAAGAACATAGGTTATAGTGGAATAAAAGTGATTCGGAACGAGTTCGATAAAATTCATTTGGTTCGATTCTAGCGTGAAAAGCGATAGAATGGCCACGACATCACCCATATACTATTCAATATATATATATATGTGTGTGTGTGTGTGTGTGTGTGTGTGTGTGTGTGTGTTTGCGTGCATAGCAGGAGGCTCTATTTCAATTTATCAGCATCCGCGTCAAAATGCCGTGTGATTTGAAATCATTGGATACGGCCTGGGGGTTCTATATCTCCTCTTATATATATCTGAAAACGGTGGTTAAAGGTCTGAAACCGAAATTCGAAGGCAATTTTCGACTCTTCGCGTTTTGAAATATTCCTGCTTGACAAGGAGGAAAATTGTACGCCGGGGTAAAAATCAATCCTGCGAAAAAATGCCTGAGAATTTAACGTAAATAAAAGTAATCGAAACACATAGCGGTCGTGTGTGAAAGCAAAAGGAAACCACGAAATATTTATAATACAATGTTTACAAGGGTTCAAAATCAATATTATTATTATTATTATTATTATTTATATATAAATACCAATAAATAAACAAAGAAATAATTATAATAAACCATCGTATAAAATATTATAGTATATATATATATATATATATATATATATATATATATATATATATATATATATATATATATATATATATATCAAAACTAACGTTTCCGTAAACTATTACGTATAAAAACAAGATTTGTTTCGCAAACAAAATATTGTGATTTAATGGAATAAATCTATTGCATTATAATAATAATCGCACAAAATATTCATGACTTCCTTAAACTTTGTGAGCATCCCTCGTATCATTTCCGTAGAAATTGGATAATTTATTTGGACAACGGGTCATCCCTGAAAAAAAGTTATAAATGTATGAAAGGGAAGTTTTCAAAGGGCGAGTTTGACCCTTTAGGGAATGTATCTACTTTTGAAATATATATTTTTACGCAATAACTGTCACATGAACAGTAACAATCATAATAAAAATTAACGCAATAAAATTATAAATTTTCTTTACATCAATATATATTTTTTTTTCATTTTTATTCTATCAATAATACTAAATTAAACGATCCAAAAAAATGTCTTAAATAATCGCCTTCGGAAAAAAGGGGACTTCAGCGAAAAAAGAATGAATATCATATAGTATTTTTATGTTATCCGAACCGTCATTCGTTACAAATCTTCTTATACGACTACGCATATAAAAAAAACTTCGAGGATCATCGCTATAAAAATATATCATACTTTATGAATAGTTTCAATCAGTGTTATTATGTCAATCGGCAAATTTTGACATAATATATATTATCTGAACGTGACATAAACACGCTCGAATACAAAACTCGTTCAAAGGGTTTAAATGATGAAATATGACATTTCGATACGGTAATTAGCAGACGAAAACTGGCTATGTTCTGAAATTGAAACCGACTGCAAATGTTTATATTATTATGTAATATATTGAATTGAATAGGGTTTACATTGGAAATGGATTTGCGGTCGATACGTCAATATGTCTAACATATATATATAAATTATTATTATATGTTGAAGGTGATCATTATTTGAGGATAAAATTACAATGCACGAGAGATAGGTGGATGTACATATAATATATAAAGTACAAACATTGGATTAATTACAAATAGTGTATTGACAGTAATCAATACAATAGTATTAAGGAAAGTTATATATATGTATGTATGTATATATATATATATATATATATATATATATATATATATATATATATATATATAAAGGGTTATATATGCATATGTGGATAATAGTCAAAGTTTGAGATTGCATTGTGGATATTCAAATTTACTATTTAATTAATAATACAATGCTCAGGTGAATTATTAATGTATAACCAATTTTTATATTTTTGTTACTTATTGATTTTTCAGCGATATATATATATATATATATATATATATATATATATATATATATATATATATATATATATATATATATATATATATATATATATATATTCAATAAAATATAAGTACATTAATAATGAGAAAATTTTTATAGAATTTTGCTTTCAAGTTTTAAAATGTTCGCTTAATATAGATTTTTTTCAAACTTTATTAACCGTAATTTAAAATATTTATATACAATGCTTAAGTTCTAAAATCAGTTTTTATCCATCGAAATCGTCTTTTTATAT
The DNA here is from genome assembly GCA_024500535.1 of Leptonema lineaticorne. NCBI lineage: Eukaryota > Metazoa > Arthropoda > Insecta > Trichoptera > Hydropsychidae > Leptonema > Leptonema lineaticorne. Next base: position 4,027,588 of record JANIJI010000061.1, read on the forward strand.
AATATTTTTTTTCTGACTTTTAATTTGGTAAAAAAAAATATTTTAACGTATGAAAGATTAAATTGGAAAGAAAAAGTTAAAATTGAAGTAGAAATTTATATCTTAATATTTTTATTTAACAAAATTTTAAACTAAATATTTTTTGTTTTAAATTAAAATAATGAAATTCTATTGTATATTAAAAAAATAAATAATAAATTTTATCGATGAAATCAGTATATTTCAACAACAAAAAAAAAACTATTTTTTATCTACGACTGTGTGTGATTTTATTCGTCGAACATTTGAATAAAATTTTAAGGGTGGATTTTTTTTATAACGGAATAAAAAGACTTCCACTTTTAAAAGTAAAGTTTTCTCGGGACATTCATTACTAAAAGCATGTCACGAAAATAGAAAAGTAGAGAGAATATTTCAGGTTTCCATAAGTGTTCAATATTATATTATTCAATTGAGACTCCTCGAAAATACGTTATAGTTCTCTCTTAAGCACATAAGCTTCATTGAAAATCATTGAATTCGATAATAATATTAATCAAATTATATTAATTATTTACAAAAATTAGTTAAAGATATTTTTAAGAAAAAATAATGTAATGATATTAAAAGATCATAAATATTTTATATATAAATAAAATTAAAATTTTATTAATGAAATAAAGTATTGATACGTTATGTTAATACATGAAAAGCATATATAAATATTGTGAATGATTAAAATAAAATTTAAATATTTATTAAAATATATTATAGGTATATAAAGCCGTAGTAATGCTACCTTTAATTGGACGTTGAAAAGTTTAAACCGTTTCGAAAACGAGTCGAAGCATTTCGTCATGAATAAATGAGCTTTTCGACTGGGTGGGGGGGAGGTACGTTTGCAGTTTCTGAACTTTGAACACGAGACATTTTCGAATGCATATTGTATGATTCGAAATTGCCGAACTCGTGGAAAAGCGAAGTCGATTTTCCACTAATGGCGATAAATAAGCTCGCCTTCGATAAACACGCCCCGGTATGGCGAACGCGCATTTCAGGTGACATCTATCGGGAAAATTGAAAAATATACACTACACGCACACACACACACACACACACACATCATCTTTCGATGAAAAAAAAAAGAGGAAAAACTAACGTTCAGTAATAATATAATATTACACACTCGAACATTTCACCCAGATAAAAGTGTCATATAAATATTCGACGAAAAAGAGAGAAATTACATATATATTATATATACATATACATTTTAACCCTAATATTTTATCCGAACTTTCGCAGCGAATAAATTCAGCACTATATAATATTTTCAGTTTTTTTTTTAATATATACATATATATTTCATCGGTCGTAATAAAAATGCGTAAAACACATAATACGATAGAGAAAACTACACGTGCTGAAATTTTATTTATACAGTGCAAAACGACCGTTTCTGTTTATTTTTAATACAAACGTATTTTAAAATGGGAGAAAATATAAACATTTTCGTACGGAAAACGAATCGCGCAATTCATATACGAAATTAAAAAATATATTTTTTTAATATAATAAATATTATATATATATATATATATATATATATATATATATATATATATATTGAATAATATTGACTGCAACTAATGATGATATTTAATCGCAATTAAAATAATAAAATAATTATTTTGACCCGAATAACAAATATATTTATTAGATAATATATCGCAACACGATATGCAATAATTGATGATGTTTTTATATATAAATATATTTTTTTAATAATTTCAGATTAAAACTATATAATATCAAATATTTCATTAGTACGAATATTAGTACGAATTTTTTTTTATAAATAACGCATTTAAATAAATTTTAAATTATTTGCTATTAAAATATATAATCATTATTATAGTTTAATTTTCTAAACTACAACAGCAACATATGATACATTAATTTATTTAATGCGCACATAAAATTATTATAAAATTGCCCTCCGTGTACACGGTTTACTTAACGTGCATGAAGATATAATTTTGAATAAGTGCACGCTTAAAATATGATAACATTATACAAATACTGAAAATATACATTATATATATATATATATATATATATATATATATATATATATATATATATATATATATATATATATATATATATATATGCATATATAATGAAACCCGTCGATAACGCATTGCTAGCTGACGCGGCTTCATTTAAGCGCATACGATCCATTTACGGCGTTCCGTACACGTATCGAATTACATAAAATATATAACGTAGTTAGTAGTCTGCGACAATGAACCTTAGGGAAAATTCGGCGGACATTTTCCGGCTATTATATTATATGGTATTACACGTGCGGACGACGAGGAAAATGCGTTTAGAAAGCCAAGATTGCAAGTGAACGAATATACTATATACATATATAGTATGAAAATTTTACATACAAAAATATTTGTATAGTTTTATGGCGCATATTGAAAAATCGTGTTTACGATATATATATATATATATATATATATATATATATATATATATATATATATATATATATTTTAAAATTTTATATAGTGAAAATTTCAATAAAATTTTTCCGTACTCTGTTAATAACACAATGACGCATCAAACGGGCGTGTCCAAATCAAGTTTTAAATCCGACGATTTTTTGTAATGAAAAGTTGGTTAATGTTACGTTGCGGCTCTCTTAATAAAAACTTTTTAGGAGCCTTGTAAATTTCACCGTTAAAGGTTTCTATCTGGACCGAGAATACTTTTTTAGTAGTTTCCACATTTTTTTTTCTCTCTCTCTCTCTCTCTCTTTTCTTTCAAGATAGCGCAACTGGAGTTACAATAAAAAAAAATATATATAAGACTTTTTAGTAGTGAAAATAAAAAAAAAATATGAATGTATATATTAAATATTGAAATTTTAAATAAATTGCGTATAATATAATAATCGAGTAAAACGTTTTATATGAATATGAAATTGTGTCTTAAGAATCGTTTCAGTCAAATTATTTACGAATGCGGCTATCAAAGTGTTATAAATAATTTAAAACGAATAGGCATACGGTTCACGATGACATTCGTGGCGAAAATCGTTTAAATTAATCATGAAATGTGACTTTAAAAATGCCTTGGAATTTTCATAAATTGTAATGCTATAAAATTCTATTTGGACATCGTTTTTCAAATAGCGTGGATTGGAAACTCGATATAAATATTGCTTACGGTTGAATCTTTTTTGATGATACATATACATATTATAAATTTTAACCTAATAAAAAACATGTTTATTAACGTACTCAATTAATTGATAAATTATTTATGTTAAACTTGTTTAATTTTAGACTAATTAAAATTAAACAAAATCACCTTGGACTACATTTGTTAATTAAAAAAAAATTAACTAGATGTGACCCAGAGAAGTAAAGCAATATTATAAATCTTATATAAATGAGCCAATTGATTGATATATTTATATAATTGGAAAGACAAATCTGTTAATAATTATTTTAAAATTCTACATCATCTATAATTATAAAAAATATACAAAAATAGTTGAATTGATTATGGAAATATATCTGTATTTGTGACACACTGGTAAACCTGATTATTAATTTTCAACCACATAATAAATATGATACTAGTATAAAATAAACAAAAATTTTATCTTGAAATGAAACTCTAGAAAGTGGTTTATACATACAATAGTAATAAATAAAATATATATTAGAATATTTTAATAAAACACGAATATTAAATAATTTATATAATATCATATAATGGTATTAAATAAGAAGAAATACGAAATGTGCACTTGTAATAATCGTTTTCTAAATTCCTCATGTGTGGCTAGGTATGCTTATTATATACAGGTGTGAGAAAAGTACATACACAACACCGCATGCAGGTAAATCCGTAGACTCACCGTTAAGTACGGTCGAATATTTATCCAACGCTGGCCACTGCTCAACCGCAGTGCCAGGGTTCAAAATAACCAGTGGTCACCCTACAAACCCCCATGTGATGTGTGTGTGTGTGTGTGTGTATATACATATATATAAATATATGGAACAAATAAGTATACTGTACACGTTCACGGCGTTCTCGGCTTTCGCAAGATATTTTTCCTGAAGGGAAAAATTTCATAACCGCATTATCAGATTTTCATCATATAACAATTTTTCACTTTTTCAGCTGAGAAAATATATAAGAAAATTGGTTGTCTCTCGCATATTCATAAAATTTACGTCGTCTAGTGTAAAATAAACGTGTGATAAACATTAAAACATTTTATTATACACGTTTACACTTTTCGATTAGCGTTATAAAATTTAAAATTATATAACGAAAAATATGATAAAAATATACAACATTATATATATATATATATATATATATATATATATATATATATATATATATATATTTGTGTGTGTGTGTGTGAAAACAAAATGTTTTATATCAACATATTAAAATTTCAAGGCAATTTTTAAATATTTAAAATATATAATTTTCGATTAATACAGTTCTGTATATACATTTTTATAAAAAAATTCATCATAAACATATATATATATATATATATATATATATATATATATATATATATATATATATATATATATTAAAATACGTAAATATTAAAGATTGTTTAAATTGAAAATATAAATTTGATAAAAAAAACCTTTTAATTTAAGCTTTTTTTATATATGGTGAAAGTCGAGGACATTTATTTATATACGTTGTATACGTATCTTTAAAACCGCGTGCAAAATGCACACGTGTGTACATACACATAACAAATAATATATGAAAAAGCATAATATCCCACATTAAAGTGTAGCGCGGACCACATGTTGGATATTAGTGGTTTTTACTACTATAAAAATCGATACTGGTTTTTTTTTCAAATTCAACAAACATTATTCATATTTAAAGACGACAATCGTTATGAAAATTTCAACATAATTAATTTTCTATCGATTCAGTGCATAAAAAGCGTTTGATACAAACAAAAACGACGAAAAAAAATCGTTAATTAACTTAATCAAAAGCGTCTGCGTGTATTCGGTGGTCCGCAACAAATAATCCGCCATCGAATAACAGAATATTAAGGGTACGATTTCGATTTTTACGCATTAATTTAATTTGATATTTCACGTTAAAAGGGCGTATTTATGTTTCGCTTATCGTTGCGGATATTGTAGACCTTTTTTTCCATCGTAATAAAATTTCGTCTACATCAGCGAAATTATTTCCACATTCAGGTTATGAAACCAATTTTTTCCTTTCCTATATATATATAAATATATATATATATATATATATATATATATATATATATATATATATACACGTTTACGATTTTTATTGTATTGAATCTCTCGTATGGTGACCTTTTTTTCCTCGTCGTCACACAAAACGGACGTATATCCTTTGATAGCATTAATAATAAAATTAATATAATGCACACCCCCCCCCCTTTCAGAACCCCTGTTCCCAGTCGACCGTTTCAAAATATCCGTAGAACGTAATTGTATTTCAAATTTTCATCATAAATATTAATACTCAGTCGAAACGCTAGAACGACAGTTTTTCCCGAGATTTTACTGCTATACCGTTGTTTTACATATATATGTATATGTATATATATATATATATATATATATATATATATATATATATATATGTATATATATATATACTTTTAACTGAATAATAAACTCAGTTTTTAACGAATGATATTTCGTTGACGTCGTTAATTCTGTCGGGTTTTTTATTTTTTTATTTTAAGTGTTGTTGATGATTTTTAAAAGATATATTCAAAGAATTTCACAGTTAAGCGACCAATTTAATTCAACGATAAAAATCATTGGCTTATTAATATAAAATCAAAATAAATTTATGTTAAATATTTGTACAATGCTATAATATCTATTTCAGACTAAAAATATCTATTTTTCTATTTTCAAATAAATATAATAAAAAGTCAAAAATAAGCACACTATATTACGGTGTATATCTATTTGTTTTATATAATAAATAAAAATAAATTTATATAACAATATTGATCAATTACAAACACGAAACCCGTATGTGTTGTATATAATTGTACGAATTCCGCATTTTACAAGATATACAGTTTTGGAAACACTGGTACGTGAGGTACAAAACGAAAACGGTTAAATGGGAATCAAAGCAATTTGTTACCGAAGAGGTTCCCATGTGCTCAATTCTCGCCGAGGCTTTCTCGGGAAAAATTTCTCTTCCTTGCGGGAAAACTCGATTCCAGCAAGTCACATCATTATCCGTTTTCGTGAACAAAAAAAAATATTAAAATTACAAATATCAAATATCGCTTTAAAAATATATATTATATATATTGTAAATATATAATACATTTTTTAAATTATAATATTTAAATATAATTCAGAGATAATATTAAGAATGAAATTTAATTTCGAAATATTTTCCTCGGACAGTAAATTACGTTCACCGTTGCGCCCTTTACAACCCTTTATCATCGGCGGTCGCTATAAATTATAAAATCCAATTTTTAAGTTGTGTCCCCGTCGTAAATGGGATGCAATATGTTAAAGAAATAATCGCTGTGAATGATTTTTATTGCGATAAACTTACATCAGGTATTAACCCCTTTTGTCGAGCATCGTTTGCGGCGGTGCGGCAAAGTGATGAGGATCGCTAAATCACTTAACCTCGGATATACCGAGTCTCCGAATAAATTAGATTATCTCACGACGAGATAAATTGAGCACAAAAAAAAAGAAGAAGAAAAAGAAAAAAAGAAGACGACGACGAAGAACGATTTATGCTGGTGTCATATGAAAACGTGTCCACGATGCGACTGAGGAACCGAAATTAATGGGTCCCCATCGGAAAAGAAGTCGAGGCTTGGTCGGGAAAGCCTCAATCAATTAGGGTCAAGCAGAAGGGAAAAACACCCGAATAGATCACTTCAGTGGTTAAGGGTTTACAATGGAATTGCGACAATCGAATTTCGTACAAAACAGGAAACGAATGTAAAAAAATCTATATTATCAATATATATATATATATATATATATATATATATATATATATATATATATATATATATATATATATATATATATATATATATATATATATATATATATATATATATATATATATATATATATATATATATATAGAAATATACAAACTCAATTTTATTCCTTCTAAGAATAATATGCAACAATTTTAATTTTCAGCTTCATATGTTGACTTTTTACCTGAAACAAAAAAAAATATTTAATTAGAAGAAATTTTTCAAAATATATATAAAGTAAATTAAACCGATATATTATAATATAATAATGCAAAATAAATAACAACATAATATCTCCATAAATAATTCACGCTAAATTCTTACCTCGCACTATTATAAAATATAAAATAAAATACATTTAATATTTTCGAAACATTAACAAATTTACATTCGCGAAACATTTACACTTATTTTTTACGATCTCTGTAAATTTATGCGGAGACGGAAAAAAAGGTGCCGATATGAGGGGTTGCAAAGCGGTGAAGGGAGAAGAGTTATATATATATATATATATATATATATATATATATATATATATATATATATATATATATATATATATATATATATATATATATATATATATATATATATATATATATATATATATATATATATATATATATATATATATATATATATACGTGTAAGAAGAAAGGATAACTTTTTCCGTGAAAGGAAAAAAAGTAGGCTTCGACGCTATTAAACGCGTTTAATTTTTTTAAAGGGGATGAAAGGTGGAAAACTGCACCCGCCGCCTGAGGCAATAGTCCAGAGTCGTTTCAAATTCGCGACGACCTGTACTTATTTGTTATTATTACAGGGCGTTGTGATACGGGAAGCCCTTTTACGATATTATATATATATATATATATATATATATATATTGTTTTAATTGGAGCATAAAACTTAATAATTTTGAAAGATATCCGGGCGAAATAAAAATAAATTAAAATAAACGCCAACAAAGTTCGCACTGCGAAAAGTTTTAAGAAAATGGAAATAGTTTCGGAAAATTGTTGAATTTTAAATAACTTTTAATCGTATTATATATATATATATATACAGTTTGAAATTGAAACGCGAAAAAATAAAAATATAATAATCGATAAATAAATTAATATTGATTTTTATATATAATTTTCATAATTGAAGAACATATTTTTTTCAGTATTATTTAATTTAATTGATTACAAAATTATACCAAATGTTCAAAAATCCTCATTTCAAATTCTTATTATATTTTTTTTGTGCTTTTTCACAATTTAATTTTTTATTAAAGTATTTTTTTTCAAATTGATCTTTATAAAATAAATTAATATTTTTAAATAAAAAAACACAATATTGTTTATACAAAATACTATTGGTAAATCTATTTAAAATAATAATAAGTAATATTCGGCGTAATAGAATCAAATGTATGTTTATATTTAACGTGTTTGATGTAAATTATCGTAAATTCATCCGTAGAAATTATATCTGCAAAGACCCACACATCGCAATTAATGAAAATCCCGTACCGCACTTATATAAATAAACACGTGCGAGTCGGTAATCAATACCTAAATAGTTCATTACACAAAACCTAAATCAAACAAAGTCCTAATTTCAAATACTCTTCGAAATAGAATCCGGTGACCTACATGTTAAACCGAAACTATGGATAAATCGAAAAGAAGAGAAAACGACCAAAAAACAGAGGCGGGGGGGGTCCTTCATACATATTAAAACGAATTAAGCAATCTTAAAGTTTAATTCCGTTAAAAGATTATACGCACTATATATATATATTTATAAATATAGATTTTTTTTCTTAATGGGATTTCATATTAACGACGTAACGATTATCCACGCCTACCCATTAAGATTACTTTGTGCAAATATAAATAAATTCTATTTTAACAGCATTTACCCTCGCATAAAAAAAATTTTTTTTCAAAGCGTTCGAGAGTAAAAAATAAAAAATAAAAAGTAAAAAAAAAAATAGGCGGTCAGAGATACGACTTTTTAATTATAAAGCGAAAAATGAGCGTTTTATTATTTAACAGTCCATTTGGCTATTACGGTTGATTAGCCGGGTTCTCGTGAGCGGCTCATTTACTAAATAATCAAATATGTTAACGGCGCCGTGAATTTAACGTTGTAAAAATGACCATAGTATACACGTCTGACTGATGGTAAACGAAGTGGTAGCGACGATAACGTCGTTAATGCTCCGCTACTAAGCCGGAGCCACACGATACTCTGTGAAGGGATGCGGAATTTCGAGGGCGGTTCGAACGAAGGGCGGCGAGTTTCGGGAAAATCGCATTAAAGCAACGGCGCCGTGGGGCGGTCTCAATCTTATATTCCCTTAAATTACAAATTGCCGACCCGAGTCGAATTAATACCGCCCATCCTACCCCTACCCTCGCCCCACCCCGATTTTCCCGGAGCCATTTTCTTTTCGAACGATACTGGGAAGCTAAATTCGTCACTATACACATGACCGAATTCCAGTATTTACCCTCGCGGTGAACAGGAGCGGAAAATCGATGTGAATAATCGGCCATTTAAAACTGTCGACATGCAACACGTTCATAATTCATAAGCGGTTTGGTTGACTTGCACCGTTGTGAAATTGATGAAGTGTTTTTAACCCCACCATTTCAAAAGGGTTGATAATATAACAGATTGAAATTTATTTTATAATTAGAACAAAACAATATTTACTATCAAATATTTACTTATCAAAATAATAGCGCCGGTGCAAGGTTCGTCGTGGTGTAGCATTTCTTTTTCATCAAATGTTACAAATAATTAAAATCCAAAATATAGATCCTTGCCATGTTAAAAATTTAACTTATTACTATGTAATTTCGTGTAAAATATTTCAGCATTTACGGATTCAATCATACTTTGTCACCATAATTATATATATATATATATATATATGTGTGTGTGTGTGTGTACGAATTCGCACGCGGGTCTACTTGTTATTAGATATAATATGAAATGTGAAATTCTAATGACGTAATAGTTCATAAATAATAACTGTACTTAAATTCAACCTTTCGTGTAAAAATAATATATATATTACATTCTTGTACTATATAATTAAATTAACACAATATTATTATCGATATTAAGTAATTATAATAGTAATTAATTATGTACGACATGTTTCACATTAAATTCCATCCAAAATATTATTTTTATATAATTTTAATTTAAGATTATAATTAGGAATTTCATAAAAGGTTAATTTAAATAATTTATAAATATTTGTAAATAAATTAATTTAGCTTCATTATTACAAATTTATATTTATGATTTTATAGTACAGGGATTTTTAGGTTAGCAATTTCTCATTAATCAATATCTAAAAATAATCAAACAAAACTATTTCCAAAAATAGTAATGTAACATTTACACATCAAAATAAGGACGATTTAACGATTCGAATAAGCAATCACGACGTTCAAAAAAACAAAAACCATCGGGATTCGAACACACAAAAGTGGAGAGTATTTAACCGAAAAGTTAGGGAGCGTTTTGTTTCCGCTTTTAGGGTTCGTTATTCGACCTATATATTTAAGGGTTGGTATATAATGCGATCGCTTTCGAGGGCGGATCGGGGTTTCGCTTCGACACGTACAGGGCGGGAAAACGCATGAATATTTAAGGGATGCGAAATTCGGTCAGTGCCAATTTGGAAAGACAGCCTCCATTTCGGCACATTGAATATTGTTTGTTGCATTCCTTAGGATCAGACGAAAAGGGGGGCATACAAAAAGAAAATAAAAAAATAGCGAAAATTTTTTATGTATAATAATAGTAAAATCTAAAAATTTATATAAAAAATATTTTTTAAGTAAACCTTATACAGTATATAAACATTTTTAAATTCATTTATTTAGTATTCATTTTTAATTAAAAATTATTATTATTTCTAATTATAAATTATTAACTTAATAATATAAAACAGTATTTTTAATTTCATAACATTTTTTTTTAATATATTGATATTTTCTATTTCTATGTATTTCTCAAAATACACTACATTAAAGATGGGTAAAGCATAAGTACGGTCTTACGTCGCTTTACGAAGAAAGTTTTATTATTTAGAAATTCACATTTTAACTTAATTTAACCTAACTTAACTAAATTTAAATGTTTAAATATTTTCAACTTTTCGTTTATCCGATTTTGCGCTTTTACGGCTTCCATGAGAAACATTTGCTGAAAAGTGATCTTTACAAGGAAAAAATTTCCCCACCCCTGTATTAAATAATTATTTACACTAAATACATTTTTAAATTAATATATCATATTATCATTCTAATTTGTTAAAAATATTATTAATAATAAAAATTAATGAAGTTGAATTGTCTATTTGATGCTTTTCCATGACATTCAGTATAATTAAAATTATGAAAAGTTCTCATAAAGAAAGAACATTTTCCACAATAAAAAAAATAAAAAAAAAACACAAATGCATAGAACTGTGAAACTCGAGCTCCAGATCTAGGAATATAATATCTTATATGACAAACAAAAATGCATACAGAATTTTAATTTATAACATAATACTGCAGTCGAGTCATATAATACGTTAACCACATTGTTATTACGGAAGCAATTTGCCTTTTTTTTTAATATAACATTTAAGAAAAAAATATATATTACATATATATATACAGAACGAATTCAAAAAAAATGAGGCCAAACGTAACGGATTTTAATCCGCATTGTTTCCAAAGATAAGGGAATAAAAAATAAATAAAAACGGGACATAAAAGCGAATTATTAATTTTTGATTATTGAACGCATGCGCAATGCAATCAATCAAAATCGCTTAAAGGATGGAATTGATTGCGCATAAATTATTTTATCACGTGTTTTGATATCCGATTTTGAACCCTCGTCACACGTTAACCTCATTTATCACACTTTGCCGCCGTTGTCCGTTTGGTTACCTTCTTGCCAAAAATTATATTCATCATATAAAATAATAACGTTCATTATACAGGACGATGTAAAATTCAGAAATATATTAAACGATTTCTTTATATAAATTAACATGTACACTTGTGTGGAATTTTATTATGTTAATTGACATATTTATAAAAAGTAAAGTTAAACTCGCATTCGTTTATAATAATAAAAAGTGTGTAAAAATTAAAATGTACGCATTTTTTTTTATCGCATGTTTAACAACTTTTTTTATTGCGTTGATAAAGATTAAAGACGAAGTTGAATTTTAATAAAGCAAAAATAATAATACACGGTGTCTCAAAAACAATGTGTATTCATAATATTATATTTACAATACGTTGAGTTTGTATAGAATGTGGCAAAAGTATATTCTTTACGAAATTATGCAAATTACTTTTTAAATGCGGAGTCATTAAGAAAATAATATCGTATATAAATATTCAACATCTGTTTACATTTTTAATCGTTGTTTATTGTATTTTTTTTTCAGATTTAGAATAAAATATTCGAAATTATAATGGAAAGATATAATTATCAATTAGAATATTAAAATATTTTTCGGACTATTCTGTATATATATATATATAAAGGTCTCATGAAACATATATTCTGGTTCTAACCATGGCTGTGAAAATGGAACCCGAAATGTCCCGGCGCATACGTAAATTATGGGGACTTCACACGGAGCACGATTGAGACGATGACCTTACAAATTCTATTACGACATGAAAATAGAATGCGTTTTTCCATCCCTCTTTTTGTGATATAACGACAAAAATGCTCAATTTGTTTTCTTCACTCTCCCATAAATATAAATATATTTATATATATTATATGTATGCAAGACTGCGGAATGAATTTAATGTATTCCGTTGAAAAATTCGAGACTGACTTTTTTTATTCGCATCCTCTATTTTCGCCGCTTTTTTTCCTTATGACTCATACGAAGCGTTATCAATCATCCCTAGGAAAAGCGCCATTTTGCGCCAAACATTGCTTTCGAATACATACACGCACTCGCTTTTACTTCATTTGCAAATTGTTTCCAACAAAATTATTCATGATATATATATATATATATGTGTGTGTGTGTGTGTGTGTGTGTAATAAATATGACAATAATCGTCCATTGTCATTTTATGTAAACGCGCAATTTAGTTTTAAACATGTCATTATTGATGTAATAGATATTAAAATTATCATAATAATTAAATATAATCTAATATCTAAATATTATAGTAATAATATATTTCAAATCGGACATTTTAATGTGAATTGAAGAAATCCCTCGGGGGCTTTAACACATACAAAAGTTATCGCGGTTCAAAATTGTAAGAAAGCAGACCTATAATAATTTGGGAAATTTATTATTATAAAGTAGACGAAAAAAAAACTTCGATTTAATGCTGAAATTTAGGACTAATTTATTTTTCCAATATCGTTCAAAAGATTAGAGGGCTGAACTTTGACATTATTGTGAATGGTGGATATTTAGTTCATATTTTTAGATCGATAAAAATTTATATCGGTTCAATTATAGAAACGTGGAATGATATCAACATATAAAATGATTCTCAAATATAAATATAATTTTTAAAGCTAAAATCTGTCTTTTTATTTTTTATATAATTGACACTATCTCAGCAAATTAATTTTAATTATATTTCAATTTAAAAAAAATGTAATAAAACGTACAGATTAATTCGATATAAAGTTAAAAATTGACTAAATGAATTAACTACTTTATATCAAGAAGTTCAGCATAAAATATTATGCAACGGATATATTTCCGTATTTACATAATAAATCCAGAACGTATAGCAGCAATTAGTAATATTATGTGAATTGCAAGTGGAGAATTCAGGTTTGTTTACCGAAAACGTCGTATATATTCCGTAATGTAATTTAATTACGTTGCCGGTATTTGACACGTAAAATATCAACGAGTTTATACGTTAAACGAGCGAACGAAGTAAAACTATATGATATAATAATTATGAGACTCCCGAGAAATTTACGTTACAAGTATTTTATAGTCCCGTTGCTGAAGGTTTTTATGGGGATGAGCGGACAAGTTTTTCATCCTCATAATTGCGTACAATTTTATATATATATATATATATATATATATATATATATATATTTTTTTTTCATTCCTTTCAGCTTTACACGCGGCCAATTCACAAACGAAAACAAAAAAAAAAATAAAAATAAAAACACCATTAATTTGATGTGTTTTAACCGAAACTGAAGGGGTTGTTTTTCTTTTTCTTTTTTTTTTACTCTCGTCTCATCCCTCCCTCCTGAAGTCTAAGCGAAGGGTAGAGTTTATTAAAACGACGAAAGTAGACATTCGGATTTTATTTGGAAGTTAGTTAGTTTATTAGAATTTGTGCTTCATTCAAAGCGAGATCCTTGGACCATATAAAACGGTAATGAGATTAACGTTTCGGTTTATTAATATTAATAATTAATATGCTTAAATACGAAACGTTAAATCAATTTAAATAAGAAAAATATGTTTCCAATATGATCTATTTTATATACAAAAATATAAATATATTTATAATAAACTGAAGTTTATAATAAAAATCGATGACGTTATACGAATATATGTTTTCTAATTTATACATTTTGCAAAAATTATGCATTTTTATTTTTATAAAATGTTTTAAACTCAACTTTTTATCTATCGAATTCGTTATTTTAATATGAAAAAAAAATAAATATGAGATTTAAAAAAATTGAATTTCATATATAAAAGTTTCAAATTAAAGTTAAAAAAATTCGTATCTATTTCATAACAAAATATTTTGTATTATAATTTTTCAAATGAAAAAAAAATGTTTTATTCGAATAAAAATTTAAATTAAACTTTAATTCATACCATTTTTTTTTAAATCGGTTAATAATAATAATAAAATTACATAATAAGTCAACATTTTATATATATAATTTTGACAAAAAAATATATTTCATATTAACGAATATATTCAATGAATACTAATAATTTTTAACATTGTAAAATAAAAATGATATTTATATCTACATATCGCAGTGAATTCGCACCAATCAAAACACAAATCGGTCAATTGGATAAAATGCCAAAAAAAAAACATCTTAAATTTAAGAAAATAAAACAATTTTCTCATATTGATAGAAAAAAACGACCATCAAAGGGTCCTGTCATCGATTTCCACGAATTTGAATATTTAACATTGAGTTATATCTGGATGAGGCAGATTAGAGTGACACTTGTGATAGGCGCTCGGAGCACCCGCCTGCCAACTTCCATAACGAGGATACATACACAATATTCATTTATCTTGGGAAATTCTTTTCTTGCTATGGAGACGTCCACCCTCTCCATGTTGACAGTTTTATTAATAATACATATTTATTCAAACGTACATGTATATAAAAATGAACGTGCATAATATAATACGCATACGCATATATATATATATATATATATATATATATATATATATATATATATATATATATATATATTATATATGGGACGAAAACGTTCTATATATGCCATATATATCGTGTATATAAATTCCAATTTTCCTACTCCACCATCATTATTATTATTATTATTAAAAGACGGCAATTACTATCTCGACAAAAAGAATATTGAAGACGTTCATCCCCCTTATTTTTATCATTTTCTTTTTAGCCCCCCTAGCCCGCCCCCTCTTAGATTATGAATAGAATTATTATCGACTTTGAAAAAGTGGATTTTCAGCGTAGTGTATTATATGATAATGACGCAGTTCGTCGATATTTTGTTTGTAAGACGTAATTTTTGAAGCAGAATTTTTTGGCTGTTTGACAAGCTGTATTAGTCATAATGGAGACGGATACGTATTCAATTTATTGACTGAAAATCTCGTAACAATTAAATAACGAAATTCTATCAAATATATTGACCTATATATATATATATATAATATTAAAGAATAATATTATATGATTGCAATAAAATGTACTTCGAGCTTTACGGGCCGTCCATAAATGGCGTGAAGCTCAAAACGATCATTTCATACTCATATTTTTAGTGATGTTCGCGATACTAAAAACCTGCATATATATTATACGTATATATGTATTACAAAAAGACTAAAGCCTCGAACATAGAGTATTATAATGGTACTTAGACGAAATTCCCGCTTCTGTGACTTTAATTCGCGGATTTACGAAGAATTTTCAACAATAAGATGTGTACACATTCTTAATAAGACAAAAATATCAAAAGGCATTTTCAAGAAATTAATTCTAATAATACGATATTGAAGATGGACGAAATCGTATTTGAAGTGATCCTATCAAATATTCGATTGGTCCAATTTAAGGGTCAGTTAATGATGTTGTTTCATTCATTCTCTCGATGGAGATGTAGAAAAATATATATAAAAGTCGTAATCTTACAAACGAATCGAATCGTCGACAATAAAGACGAAATTTATAATTCATACTTATTTTACTACATTTTTTTATTATTAGAGAAATTATTCAGATGCTGAAGTAAATATATATATATATACCATATATGTGTAAAATACTGAAAATGGTCGTTAAACTACTATGCCAAAACGTAATTCGGCGAGAATATCAATAACTTATCGCGTCGATAATGAAATTTAATAAATCGCCTAGATTTAACAAGTACGAATATATTATTATTACATATATACCATATATATATAGATATATGTATAAACGTATAAAATTCCAAAAGCCACTTCAGCGTTTGTTCCACGGTTAATTTTCAAAGATTCCAACCGATGATAAACGGAATGATAGATGCAGGCGATAATTTTTAGTCTAACGTTCGTTGTTCGAATCGAAAAGGTCGAAATTAAGAGTCAATTGCGTATTTCCTTGGTGCGAGTTTTACCGTTCCAACGAATTTCACCTGAACCATTATAAAACTCATTTGAATTATCATAAATTACTTTAAAAGTCCGCGAGAGACGGAAACGACGAAACAAACGATGGGGGTGAAAATGAAATGAAAAGAAAAAATGCGAAAAAAAAAATGAGGAGAGATTTAATGGGAAAAAGGTAATGAGATATTATGGCGGATTTCAACAGGCCGAAGTGCCATCATAAATACCGTCATTCGTTTATATATGCAAAGCACGCGTACTATTAAAATATTACATTTTCATTTTTATAACCATTCCTTTTCGTATAAAAATATTCAGGTTTATATACTATGTAAATATTGGTTTACTTGTTGTTGTTTTTTTTTTAATAATGTGGTATTAGAGAAAAAAAGTTGTTAAAAAGTATGTTTTAGTACTAATAAAACGTGATAGTTAATGAAAAGAAAACAGATGCAAAATTTCAGTTCGAGTTTTGGAAATTATTTCTTAATAAAATGAAAAAGATATATTTAACAAAATTAAATGAAATATTTGTTATATGAAATATAATTAATTTAATAATTGGTAATATATAATATTATATCTTATCATGTTTATCATGTTATCATGTAAAAAAAAATATATATATTCACCTTTGCACTCGAGAGGTGCCGTTTGGTCACCACTTGGATTAATGCGAAAACTTAATGCACGAAATATTTATGTTATTGTTCAAAGTCTTTCTATATAATATAATGAAGTCTAAAAAGACACTATTAAACAGAGATAAGACTTTCTTATCTTAAATTATTTCGCAAATATGTAACCACAAATCAAACTGAATTTTTTCGAAATTGAAAATATGTTTTTTTTTTCGTTATAAATTTGAATGAATTGATATAATTTTATTAAAGAATTAACGAATGGGGGGGGGAGCAGGGAGTAAAAAAATACGGCGTTCATTTTTATATGGAATATCGCTGCGAAAATACGGAACATTTAAGGAAAATGGAAACGAAATGTAATTTAAAAAATAGCAGAGAACATGCAAAGTGTAATGACATTGAAGGCAAGAAAAAAAAACTGTCAATCACAACATGGCAGTCGGCAAAATCAAGATACATTGTCTTGAATATTGGTTCGCCGTTTCTTCGATAAATAACATGTCAGCAGCATAAAAAGGTTTGCAGTCTATAAATCAAACGTGCCAGCTTTTGCCGGCACTCTATATTGAAATTGAATATTTCATTTGGCGCAACAACAACAAAATATATATATTATTTATATACTAGCGTTACTATACGAGTGCCCTGTATATGTTTATAAAGTTTTATAAAAAAAAAATATTTATTAATATCTGATATAAAAATATGATCGTCAAAAGTAAGGATTGACGTGATAGGAAAATCGTAATAATTTTATTTTAACGGTTCTATATTACTTTTTTTTCTTTAGATAAAATCGTATTCAAAATTTATTATATATCATTAACGATCGACACTAAAAGTTCTATAATTCAACCATAAATTTGTAATAACAAAAATGTTATAAATAATAATGTATAAGATTAATTAAATTTTATATAAGATTTTTATGATCAATTTTAATTTTTATTCATATATATATATATATATATATATATATATATATATATATATATATATATATATATATATATATATATATATATATATATATATATATATATATATATATATAAAAGATAAAATGTATCAATTTAATTCATTTCGTTATCTAAAACCATTAATTGAAATTACATTTCTAAGAAAAAAAGTATCATTAATATAAGTTAATGATACTTTTATATATTGAATAGAATATAATTTTAAAATAATAAAAGATAGAAATCGATTCATTAATTATATATTTGACAATTGTATAAATATCTATTAATCTATTAACATTCATCAACAATAGATTGTCTATATATAGTTTCATCTACTAAAATTGATGCACAGATTTGATTACAATATATCCTGTTTGTGTCATCTGAACGATTTGGCATAATGAATAATAATAATAATAATATGTATTATATAATAAAATAATATATTTTAATCCGACGACGAAATTCGCGTATGATTTTATCTAAATACCGAAACTTTATTTCATTTACAAATATATTGTGCGTACACGAATATAGAATATCGAGATAGTATCGTTGAGGGGGTTAAAATAGCACTTTCACCCTTTGCGTGTAGCTTTTAACGAGCGAACCTCGAAGCGAGAACGTCAGTAATAAACATTTACCCATGTATCAAAACATTATTGTGTGCGTATGTAAGTCTATTTAAAATTATATGTGTGTGTGTGTGTGTGTGTGTGTGTGAGTGCTTTTTACTATATTTTTTATTAGTATTATCGTGTTGAAAATATATCTAAATGTACGATTTTCTTTTATATATTTAGCTATTATTATTATATAATACATGATTTGACAGATCGTCGTATAAGGTTTTTTTAAACAGAAGTCGATTTCATTTAAATAATTGCGGTTCACTTTTTTTATTACACATTTTTATTTAACTTGCACCGTTTGTTGGTTTGTTTGTTTGTTTGTTTGTCTGAGTGGAATTTTGTAATCGATTTTTAGATCATTTCCCAATATCCAAATGAGTTGAAATTTTGTATATTTGTTCATTCTTGATAACAATACACGAAACAATTAACAGATTTATCAATTAATTGATCAATTAGTGGCAATTTATTAATTAAAATTTTGCAACAATCTCTATGAATTTTTAATTTATTAAAAAATGATAACAAATAATAATGTATATTAAAATAAATTTTAAATTGTATGCAATTTTATATCGTATTAAAAAAATAAATAAATATTTAAAAATTCAAAAATCGTTAACATTTTTATTGCTTTTATGTTTACAAATTAATTTACGTTTATATCGTATTATATCAAGAACACCTGAATTAATTTTTCGAACAAATAAGGGTGTTGTGTAAAGTTTGTCGGAAATTAGGTCAGCGATTTGTATTATATAAAATATAACTTCTCAAAAACCGCCCCCGCCCTCGTTGCTTTTTGTGCCGAGAGTAGAATATTTTTGATGGTCGTTTTTATTAAAGAATTTCTGAAAATTAAAACAATATCAAACACAGACACAAAAATTCAACATATAAATATATATTTAATCTTTATACTATTGAAAAAAAAATGAATACATAAAAAATATTTTAATCATCAATGTATCGAAGAATTCTTCTTAATTCAACACAAAAACATCATAATTAATTATCTTTTTCTCAGATTTTAATATATCTTCATATATTTTTCAAACTTTCAATATGTGAAAAACCTTTATATTAAATCGACAAATTTTACATCGTCTTAGTGCAAACCAACACGACCATTAATAATCTTTCATAGATTTTTTTGAATTTTTCAAAAAAAATATATGAAGATCATTTATATATAATACAGTTTTCATTATTTTTTTTTAAATGAAAATATGTTATTAAAGATTTCAAATATATCAAAAACGTATGATGCTAAAAATATAAATTATTTCTTACTTATTCACATTAGTATTCATTCTTTATTCTATTATTCAAAAAAAATAACTATACAATGTAAATAAACAGGTATTAATTGGTAAAGGATAACAATTTAAAAATACGTTCGAAAGTCAAGAATCATTTTATAATATACCAATTATATATATATATGTATATTTATATATGTGTCAACATAATAGAAATCGGTCAAAGACCGAACTATAAAGTCTGATATATGCGACAGTATCATGGCGAGTATTATTTACGTGTCGGTTTTAATGAGCGCAAACCACTCAACGGCAAAGAAGAGTAATGAACCTTGGAAACAAAACGCGAATACCGCACTGTAAAAAAAATATAAAATAAAATTTTCAGAATTTTTCTTCTTTTTTTTTGCTACTGTCGAGGATTTCGCACTTTAGTTTTCCGCGTTATTTTCTTTTTTATTTATTTTATTTTTTATTTTTTTGTATCGAAATCGAGTTCGTTCAATTTAACGAACCGACAGGAGCGATCGTTAAATGGATCCACAAAACTAAAAATACATTAAAATGTATAAAATCGACTACGGGTCCGAGTCCCATCAGGATCGTCCTCGATTTACGACGCACATTCGGTATTATTGCAGTGTTTTTATGTTGTTCAATGTCGAATGCCTTTTTTTTCAATTACCGGTATTTTAGTGATATATAAACGGTAAAACACATTATAGATTATAAATCTTAAAAAAAAACGATGATATATCATCGTATTATATTTCGTTTGCGATTATGAAAAAATAAATTGAAAAGATATAATGTATCGAAAAAAAATATGTTAGGCAATTTTTATGAGTATTTTGGTTGATTTTTATATACACGATAAGTTATAATAAAATATGTTTTATATGCTAAAATTGCTGATAACTTTTTATTTTGCTTTCAACTTATTCTTTCGTATAATATATGGTTTTAAAAAAATAATGATTTTATTTTATTATATAAAGATAAAATGAAAATTGCTATATTAATATGGAAATATATCTTTTCAAGGCTTTTCGAGTTATTTTCCATAACAAAATTAATAAGAATTATCTAAAATACAGGCGAATAAAACTGGAAAATTGCTTTTGTATATTAATTTTTAGTAATAATACTAATTTTTCATAAGTGGAAATTTCTTATTTTTGATTACGATTTAATAAATTATTTTTTCTTATAATTTAAAAGCTGGAAAATGAGAATAACGAAAATTAAATAATAAAATTTATATTCTAAAAATTTGATGTGTAAAATTGCAGAACGTGAACAATATATAAAATAAAATTTATTACTTATTTTTTTAGTTTTCCGTGATATATATTCGTATCGAACGAATTTTAAAATATAATGTAAATTTAAATTTCATTTTTCATATATTTTCAACTTTTCACCATTTTCCACCTTTATTTAATGAAACATTATCGCGGTGACGAAGCGAAGCGAGTGTAAAAATAGGTAAAGGGCAGTTTGTGCGGAAAGTGTTCCGATCGGATTTTCCGGAAAGTGGAAACACGTGTCGCATCTAAAATATGATGACATGCACACACACATAAACAACGGGGCCTTGAACCGGTCCGAAACGTGCACGCAAATTCAATATGACGTCACATTACAACGTAGTCACGTGCACGGTCATGTGATTTTGCAAAACAACATTGATGATCCGGAACAAATAGTCCGTAAGCACTTTACGGAACAAACATCGGAATTTAAATCTGTAACGTATATAAAGCTGTAAATCCAATATCGGTAACATTAAACGGAAGTTAAAATTATTATATATATATATATATATATATATATATATATATATGTGTGTGTGTGTGTGTGTGTGTGTGTGTGCGTGTAATCCCTAAATAATGATCGATGT
This sequence comes from Leptonema lineaticorne, assembly GCA_024500535.1. Classification (NCBI taxonomy): domain Eukaryota; kingdom Metazoa; phylum Arthropoda; class Insecta; order Trichoptera; family Hydropsychidae; genus Leptonema; species Leptonema lineaticorne. The sequence goes on from JANIJI010000061.1 coordinate 4,049,953, forward strand.
TTTATTTGAATTTTAATAATAAAAATATACTGTAACACTTTCATTTTATTTATAAGATAAAAGTCAAATCGTAAGAATTTAATCCGATAATTTAAAATGTAAATAATATAATTCTTCAAAGATAATATTGAAACAATTCAAGAGTACGTGGAAAAAAAATATAGAAATAGTTGAAAAAAACCTACTCTCAATAAATATATAGATGTTTTAAATTATAGCTGTTAAAAAGAATTAAAATGTATGAAAAATTCTGAGTTAAATATCATTGTATTTTTAAATGAAATTTAAAATCAGTATAAAATGAAAATAATGCTAATTTATAACATTTATTTAAAACAATGATAGTAAATAAGTGAACACGAATGATCCATCATTCACAATTCAATGATCCAAATTCTTTTCCAAATATTTAATTTTAATAATATTCAACTATAATTAACATTTGCATTTTATATAAAAATGTTCGAATTTAAATACATTTCAATACAATTGATTTAATAATAAACAATTTCCAATATAAAAATGCTAATTTTCAAATAGCCGAATACTATTTATATAAATATGAATAAAAAAAAATAATATATGGCTGATAGGACGATTCGTCCAAAAAAAAAAAAAAAAATCGATCATCGGGATAATTCGTCGAAAAATTTGTTCCGGTTCTCGTGACAAGTATTATCCTGACCAGACTGCAACGTCGCCTGTTCGGATGCAGGTCCAGTGGGCGAGGCTCACGAGGTTACTGACACCGCACACAAAACCACACCTTCTCAAACTTTGCACACCTGAGATGCCGCAATAATACACGTCTGGTGCCTACGCTCTTATATATATACAAATATATTTGCAAACAACGACGAAAGCCTACTGAATTCTAAAAACAATACCCGGTAAACGGTTGTTGTCGTCGTTTTATAAATCAATGCAAGAATAAATACTAATATATATATATATATACATATATATATATATATATATATATATATATTAATTAATATAAAAATTAATTAATATATATCATACATCTTATTCAAAAATATATGAAAAATTCTCAAGTTACGACCATTCGAACTAACCATGAAAAAATTCCATATTTTACTTAAAGTATCATTTTTTTTATAATTTTTATCAAATATATATATATATATATATATATATATATATATATATATATATATATATATATATTATTGTTCATTTTTGTATGAAATTCAAAATCGACTTACGTAGACAATTAACTATATGAAAAAGATATGAACTAATCAGTTTTGAAGATGAATAAAAATAATATAATATTATTGCTAGAAATAAAAAAAATGAATTTCCACCGAAATGCCGCGTGTAAAAATAAATTTTCATCCGAATTCGCGTCGATAAAATATCGTATATTACAAAATGAATTATTTTACATATTAGACGAAATCATAAAAAAAGACACACACATACATACATACAAAAAAAATAAATAAATAAAAACTGCCTTCAATATCGAACATAAAAAGATATCGCAGAAAAATCGTATAAAAGAGAAATTGCTTTATTTTTATTTTCAACCATGCCTTATACATCAGTAATAAAAATACGCATAAATTGGATTATATCATGCGAATTTTAAATTCATCTATATGTGAATATTAGATTTATAATTATTTTCATTTTTGAAAAAAAATAGGAATTATTATAAAATAAAAAAAAAACTCATCGACAATTGTATATTACTAATATTTAATTAATGATTGTGTGAATTAAAAATAAATTATTAAACAGAACATTCTAATATAGTAAGACTTTGGAACTGAATTAATATTTATAACAAAATATATATAAAACTTTATTAACATATTTAGATAACAATAACCTATAAACATTTGATTGTCAACGTTTCAATATATATATTGCCTATATTCGGATGTTCATAAATTTGTTGTTAAAATAAATATATCTAATATATATATATATATATATATATATATATATATATATATATATATATATATATATATATATATATATATATATATATATATATATATATATTAAACAAACAGGAATAATTAACGATTTTTTTAACCTATTAACCTATAGCTTACTAACTTATCACAACGATTATTCAAATGAAAACTATTAAAATAACATAAATATAATTAAGTATATATCTCATTTCTATTTTGCAACAACAAAAAATATATATAAATTATTCACAACATTGTTTTAATGAATTAATATGTGAAATTTTAGGCGATTTTTTTCAAGTCTTAATTAAATATTTGCATATTTTATCTAGTTTTTTTTTCTGCAAAGTCATTGCACGATAACACAATTACTAGTTCACACATAATTTATTATATTGTATATGCGGACTCAAATAAACCGTAATGCATAACTGCACAGTCATATTTTATTAGGTTTAACTCCTATAGCGTTATTTATTATAAAAAAGAACATACATATTATATAGTATATATTTTGATAAAATAAACAAACACGTCAGAGGCATTATGGCTCGAAACCGAGGTCGTAGCCTCGCTAACATTGATTTATACTTTTACTGAATCAATTTTCCAGATTTAACTAAAAATTCCGATGCATTTCTATATTTTTAAGATGAAAATATATTTAATGTGACAATTTTTTCAATAATGATAATCTTTCATGAATATTTAAAAAATATATAGTTAATAATATACTTCGAGAACAAATGATAGAAATGATTGATGAAGAATTGAAGAATATAAGTTAAACTTCAAATATCTGTCTGAAAAGATAAAATATATAAAAAAGGAAAAAGAAAAGTAAGATGTGAAATTTTTCATATGTTACTTATTTCTCTACTTTAAACGAGAGCAGATTTGTCAAAAACTGCATTTAACAACGATTACTCGAACGGTTATAAATAAAAAAAAATATGAAATCATCATCTGAATAATTTGTTATTATATTAAAATTAATAAAAATTAATTTAACGTAAAAAATCAATTTAAAATATATATATATATTAATATGTCACAAAAGATTATATAAAATATCATAAAACGAATACACGACTATAAAACTCAAAGATGAACTTTGCTTATGACACAATATATATATATATATATATATTATTTACATTAAATATATACGTTTTATAACATACATATAGGAAAATATTAATTATCGTCGTGAACATCAATTTTCATACGCAATAATAAACAAACAACAACAAACCGGTGTAATGAGCCGTGCGAATCATATTAGACAGTGGGCAATGTTAACGTTTTCGCGTCGCTTTTGTTGGTTTCTCTGAACGTTTTATGTTTGTTTCTATTGTCACAATATTTAAATGTCAAGTTTTAACGAGCCGCCCGTGGTACGTCAATTTGTTGCTGCCGACAGAAAATAGCAAATTTTACACGGACCACAATTGTGACGAAGGTCTGAAAAGTGCGATCGACGAACGATCAATATGTGCGTATATCGAAAGTGAATTTATATAATATATATATATATATATGTATATTTATATATACATATAGGAAGTATTAGATTAGGTTATGTTTATCTGTATCCTTGATGAAATTTAACGAAAATGTGTAATTTATTATTTATTATTGATAGTAAAAATTTAAGGAAAATATTTATTTTGAAAAAAAAAACAGAAATTGTGATTGAGAAGCGTTGGAATTGTTCGGATATACTTCTCATAACTTTCGAAGAGTTATTTTATGAAAATCAATTACTATTTAGTTCGTCGATCTTCACAAAAGTAGAAGCATCATGAAAAAGAACTATAACTCAACTTTTTTTCCAATATCTATTGTTAAAATATCTCATTTAAAAAAAAATTACAATTAATTATAATGTATTATTTTACCTTTACTTAAGTCCAATTTATGATGGCTTAAAAAAACATTAAATTTACTTTATACTAATAATTAAATATAAAAAATCTTTAATTATGAATACTTGGAAAATATTACCGCAGCATTATTATATCAAAATGTCAATTCAAGATCTTGTAAGAACTTGTACGTGTTTCTGATTCACATAGAAATATGGAAAAGACCAAAGACCTGACCGGTCCGAGTTTACTGAACATCGCAACATCCTCGCTTCTTCCAACAATATGGTCACGTTAGTCATTGTTGTTATTTATATTCAACGATGGACTTCCTGAACGCGTGTACAATCAGGAAATACATTACCGATGATGAAATCAATACATAAATTTGTCCAAAACGTGTCTTTGAAAACGACAATCTAGAATAATATCCATGAAAGGATTATTTTTTTCTATACATCTAAATCCATATAAAAAAATATGTTTATTAATTTATGGTTTTAATATTATGCACTGTATATAATCGTTTGAATGAAAATGGAAGTTAATTTCTATTTAAATTTTCATATGCACTATTTAAAAGTTGAACAAAACTTTAGCACTTAATATTAAGATTTTGAACAAAATGTTGCAAACGTTTAACTAAATTTCATGCGTTGTATAATTTTATATACAGAATCAAGTCTATTTTAAATAGTCTCAAACAGATAAGAAACTCTTTGAGATTAACTTTAATACTAATTTATGAAAAATATATATATAAATAAAACTTTAAAACGAAATTACTATAAATGTATTCATTTCTATATAAAAATATAAATTTTTAATGAAAAAAAAAAATAACGATGACATTTTGAACGATTTTTATAAAAGTGTTTCAGATTGTGTATTTTATAAAGTTTTAAAACCTTCAAGTGAATAACTTTGGATAAAGTCTTCGTAGTTCAACTTTTATATTCGATAAACGATTCAATTTATATTACAAACAGTAGTAACACTGAATAAAAGTTGAGCACATTTATCATTTTATAAGTGTAAAAGGTAATACAATGGCAGATTTATATATCGTATATATATACACTATAAAAATATATATTTTGAGATATTGGTCGTTAACGGGTTGAACGTATAGCGATGAAACGGCAAGTTAAAATTTGCAATACTCGGATATCCGGTTAATTCATATTATAATCGCGTACAATGTTTATTGAATCACGCCGAGGAGTTGAACTGGGAAAGAACGTCGTAGTCGCCTTTGAAAATCAACAATATAATAAATTTTTATACTTTTTTTTAAAATATAAATTATTATTATTTTTGATCCGCGAGGAAATAATTCGATTTTAATATTGTGTCGTCGTCGATGTGACGAAAACCAAAGAAAAGAAGAAGAAAGATTCTATCCGAGTCCAAAAATGGGAATACGGGGTGAGATAGAAAGTGAGGGGGGTGCAAGTCGAGATGGGGGAGGACAGATTTATAAAGAGATTAAAACTTCGTTAAAATTTTGTTTAGGTTAAACGCTGGGCTTAAAGTAAAAAAGCAAACCGAGTTAAAAAGAAGACCAGAGAAAGAGAGGAGTTTGGGGAGAAAAAAAAAATGGGAAAACAACTTCACTTTGCATTATGTACGAGATAAAAAGTGAGCGAAATGTTGGAATATTCTCGGGATTTTTTTGATTTTTCACGTGCCTCTTTTTCCTGTATCTACACATACTGGATGTACGTATGATAAAATGAAAAACATATACACACACGTATATTATATATATAAATAGACTAATAGAAACACTAAAAAATTCCCATTTGCATAATAATACGAAAATATTTTCTCAGAATTATATACATAATATTTTTAAAAAATAAAAACAAAAATATAGTTTCAAATAATATCTGAAGATTAATTATTTTTAATGCAGATTTTTCATAAGTCATTTTAAAAATATTTCTATAATGATAAATACTGTTATTATTCAGTTAGCTTTAATAGCGCGTTCACTTGTATCATATATGGATTTGATTAATGACGATATCCTTTTAACGTTATTTAATTGATATAAATACTTTATAAAAATCATTTCATCTCAAATGAATAAATAAAGAAAACAAAAATATGAAAATTATTATAAGATTCGAGAAAAAAAATAAAAATTAAATTAGACGATTATTGAAAAAAATTAGAATATTTTTAATTTACTTCCATGTTTTATGGATTAATTATGAGTAAGCAAACATAAACAACGGACACGTTACAAGTATGAATAATTGATTATTAGCGAAAGGCATCTCGGTCGAGCAAAGTCCATTAGCTTAACAGCTAAATCGCTAAGTATTGATGAGGACACTTATTTATAATTGATGGCGCGATTAAGAAAACAAAAGGGAGAATCCCGGAGCCACGGCTCAAAATCGACCGAGGAATTTTCCGAAATGAAGATGGAAGCCGATGCCGAAGAAGAGGAGATCAATTACGAAGCGGCGAAAAAATCTTTTTATATTCAATCAGCGCGGATCACTGATCAAATTGATAATATCCCACGGGAGAATGAACCTTGGGGAGTATGAAAAAAGGGCAGGAACTTTCACCGCGTGGATTTTATGGTAAGATGCATAACTGAAAAATTCAGCAGAATACGTATATTTTTAAAGGTAGTAGAGTAACGTATCCTTATTAAGAGTTATTCCGCGTGAATACGTTCATTTTTATAAAATAGTATTTTTTTTCAGGATAATGCTTGGCGTATTTCAGCGAAAAAAAAAAGACTCCATTCAAACGTACGTTCGACAAAACCTCGTTAAAAAATACAACGTAACCGAAAGAAAAAAATATACATCAAACTACATATATTTCACAATGCAAAAATACTAGAAAAATATACTATATATCGTATGGAATTAAAAAAATATATTTTATAATACATATATAATATATATATATTCATATAATACAAAATATAATGAAGTATGAACGATGTTATAAATTCGATTGATAGAATTCGTATAAAATATGTCTGTGAAATGCTCATATTAGTTCAATCATGTGTCAGATTACAAATATGGTTTCAAATTTGTGACCTAAATCGTTATATGAATGATGCGCAAAATTTGTCTTGTTAAATATATGACGGTAACATATATACATAATATATTGAATGTTTCATCTTAAAAAATACATATATAAAATGAACGATGATAACATTATTATAAAAAAAATCTCTTCATATATTATTAATCACATTTTTCTCTATAAAATTTAAATAATTTCATTAAAAAAATTGAGAAACATTGTAAGTTGATTGTCATTATAATCATGAAATAATCGATACAGTTCATTAGTTAAAAAAAATAAATAGAATTGAACAAAATAAAATGAGGATAATTTGCAGGGCGTAAACCCATCAACGTTATCTGTTAATAAACGAATAATGACAGATTCGATAGAAAAATAAAATAGAATTTAACATATCAACTATAACTAGAATTTACGTCATTATCATCACTATTATCAATAAGAATGACATGATAATAAACTTATATAAAATATTAAAAAAAAAATCATACACATCGTTTACAATGCGTTTCTAAGGTTTACGATTTTCTTTTGAACCGCACGGACATTCAAAATAAATAAACGTTGACCCGATTCGACCTCGCAAGGCCAAAAATAAGGTCCTTTGTTGATCACCGGTGTAGATAAATTGTTACATACCTGAGAATGGCGTAGAAATAAAAAAAAGGCTATTGTAAGTAAGCTAGTAAGGCTAGAAGCTATTTACGGCAATGTAACGACAAGGTCTCGTCCGAAAACAAACGGATATAATATATATATATATATATATATATATATATATATATATATATATATATATATATATATATATATATATAATATCCGATATTCGACATTTTCGTGGGGCCCCTTCTAAATGAGAATATTTGGCTGTGTAATTATTTTGAAATAATGATAATATTATAACCTTGATCACTTCACAGTATATTCAAGTTTTCCTATATTGCATATTCGAATTAATATGATGATGCAATTTTAACTAATAATTACTAATATTTCCAAAATTCAGCTTAAAAATATTATTATAAATTTGTTAAAAAATAAATAATAATTTTGATAAGATGTAAAAAGTATTTTTATGTATAAATATAAATATTTACGGTAGCCTGATAGTTATATAATATATTATATTTATTCACTTTCTTGCCTCTGAGCAACAGGTCAAGGTTGAAAACACCTGATATATTATTCGTATATCTATATTGTTTATATATCTAATATATTATATAATAAAAACAAGTAAATTCAGTACTATTTTAAAAACAATAATTTTTTTTATTAATAATATAGAGAGAAAAAAATAATAATTATGAAAATTAAATATATTTTAATATAATAATATTCAACAATGTATATTACGATATAGAAAATTTATAGATATACACATCACACACAAAGATTTGTATACGACTAGTCGAAAGCCTTACAAAAATGTGAATTTGGGTCAAAGAATATTAGGTAAAAAGTCGCATACATTTTTACGCGAATCTTTTATACATCGCCTTTGGGGGGTTTCTCCCGCAAAAAAAAAAGAAAAAAATATTTATTTTTTACGCCTTTCAGGAACGACACTTTCGACAACGCGCGTTAAAGTCCCTCTTGTCGTCCCGAAGAAATAATGGAAATGTTCAAAATGTTCTCGAGACGCTTCCTCGGCGTCTCATTGTTAAAGAAAAGAGGACATTTTGCTTACTGTTTGAAATTCTCTCCTCGTAATTATGTCAAGTTTATTTCAAATTCGTATTGCGACACTGTGTTGGTCAGCGAAAATTTCGTTAAAGACGCCCTTAATTTTTTTATTCACCTCCCGCCCCCCTTTTGGTAAGATTTTTTTCTGATTTTTTTTCATACTTTCTCTTTCGCGCTTATGCTCGAGTTCAAAATGAAAATACGAGGTGATAGAGTCACTTTTCTTTTTCTTTTATTATTATTCGACGAAAATAATTTATATATCCATTACGAATTCGTCGTCGAAAAAAAATTTTTTTCCCTTTCAATTTTTTAATACACTCCGCGAAATGAAATATTGAAGAAAGATTACATCGCGATCTAATAAATATTTTTTAAAAGATTTCAATTTCCGTTTCCGCATTATTTACGGTTCATTCCACTACATAGGGTCTGTAAATTTCCAATCGACATTTGTGTATATTTTATACGTATAGCGCATATAGATTTTTAGGCTTTTCGATATTTTCTTGTTTTATTTCTGGGTTGTCTTTTTGAACAAAAAACACATCAATCAATATGTATGATCAAAATACGTTTCAACGATGAAAAGCAGATTTTAAACTGAAAAAATCTATAAATAGTTAAGTATAATACATTTCAAAGTATTGTGAAAGATAATAGATATCGTTAAAAATTAAAATACATAGGAGTCGCTGTAAAATTTTAAATAATTAATAGTCACAAATTATATTGATTCGTGTATTGTTATCAAGAATAAGCAAGTATGCAAAATTTCAACTCAATTGGTTATTGGAAAGTGGTCGAAAAATTGATTAAAAGAATCCACTCCGACAAACAAACAAACAAACCAATAAACAGTACAAGTAAAATAAAAATGTGTAATAAAAAATATAGTTTTCTATATAAATGAAAATAAAATGTAATGTGAAAATCGACAATTTAATGTTTTAAAAAAATTAACAGCATAAATTTATACGAATATTATGTATATAAAAAAACAATAAAAAAGCACATTTATTAAAAAATATAAAATTCACTATGCATAAAAAAGAAAAAAAATAAAAAAAGGTCACACAACTGTTTCAAAGAAAACTTCATCGTATAATATTTCGCGAAAGTTTACGTGCTTTTTTAATTAATGCGTCCCCCCCTAAAAAAAACAAAAAGAAAAATCAAACTTCAACGACACTGGCGAAAATGAAAAAAACCGACTACGCGCAATCGATGCAGCTAGAAAAAATAAAAGATTTACATAAGGGTATTTTTATTGTGTTTAATAAATGAACACGAGCGTTTCACATGTGAAAGCTTTTCACACGTCGAAAGCTTCTTGTGTCGAAAAAGCTTGAGGCGATTTCGAACGGTCGCCCTCCAAAACACCTAGTGCGACCCCCTCGCGATTACGTTTCCGCGATAATAAATATGCGTTAAAACGGACACAAAAGCTTCCGATCTTACGATAGGGGTGATTTATTAAAATATTTCTAAAGGGATCGTAAATCATTAACTTTTACGCGAACGTCGCGGGAGTCAACACGCCCCACACAGACCCTCAGACGTGGAAAAGGCTCGAAAATTACGCGTGACTTCCGCAACTTTTCCAAACACACGGGGAAAACTTTCTCAATTAAATTAGCGCGATTTCGAACTTGAATAAAAATGCACGGTTTATTTTACGAAACACGATGTTTTTTTTTTTGGATTACGCGCATCCATAATAATAATAATATAAAATAAAAAATATATTCGACGAGGGGGGGAAATGTTTTTGGGATTGCCGACGAAAAATTTAATTTATTGCGAATTTCGCAAGAGTGAATCGTCGTAATTTGGGATCGATCGATGCGCACTTTCGGCTTTTAAATACGGCACGCGATAAAAGATGCGAAGCAACGCGATTTAAACCGAAACGCAATTTTGAGCTCGTTATTTGTTTATTTTAAATTGAATATTTATATATTTTCATGCGTCGAAATCGTTTTTTAGACGATTAATATTTTTTAAGATTATATTTATCCGCAGTATATATATATTTATAAATATAATAAATTTTTAGTATTTATATAAGCCAAACTATAAGTTAATTTAAAAAAATACTATATCTATATATATATATATATATATATATATATATATATATATATATATATATATATATATATGTGTGTGTGTGTGTGTGTGTGTGTGTGTGTGAAACAATTTTAATTAAAATATGTGCGATTTAAGATTAAAAATATACGCTTTATAAAATATGTAGTAAATTGCGAGTTTAATAATAAGAATGTTGCTTGTATTTTAAATTTTTACGTACATTTGATGTATTTTTTTAATTCGGTAATGTTAAAAAATAATAATAAAAATGCCAAAATTTTAATTGAAGATTTGACGAGTTGATCCTAAAAATAAATAAAACTCGTAAAAGTAATATAAAAAAAACTTTGATTTATTGACGCATTTTTCTTAAATGACTTTATATGTTTTTATGGATTCATCTTATATTATAATAATAGCTTCTTATACGAAATATTTTTTCTTGAAAAATAATGTTATATTATTACATATTTAACACGTTTCACAAAATTGACACATTTTGAAGCGTAAAAATATATATTACATATAGAATATTAAAAATATTTTTTACAGCATATTAAATCATTATTAGAATAAAATAGAAGAAAAATCAAGTTTATATATATATAAAATTAAAATTTGGATAATATTATAATAAATATTAAAAATGTGGTGAAATATTAATAAAATGAAATAAAACCACAAATGCTAGAATAAAAAGGCGACATTCATTGCACATTATTATTATATGTATATAATAAATTGTGGACTTTTCAATTAAAATCACGCGATACAACCGAATAACAATTATTAATATACGATAAACATATTTTATTTTTAACATTAATGATAAATAATACGAAAATAGAAAAAAAAATAAACAATAATAATAAAACGAGGGGAACACAATGAAAGTTGATCCGGCCAGATTAATGTTTATCATATAAACGTTCGCACGGGTTTTCATACACAATATGCGCGTAATATTGTTATATTGGGTTATAACGTTATCGCCCAAGTTCAGAGACTGCGTGCGACTTTTTACGATATATATATATATATATATATATATATATTTTTTTTTTTTTTTTTACACCAACCTCGCACAATAGGATCTGGTAATCTCTGAAATGTCGAAAAATCGATTGGAAATCCGTTATGCGGAAAAAGTCTGACGGGATATATCGAAATCGAAATTTTGTGTAAAAAAGATGAAAGCCGATCTCTATGTAGTACGTTGCGGAATCGACAGAGAACGAGGTGAAATGAAAAAAATAAAATACAAGTAATACTAACGTACAAATATATTCAATGAAAATAATATATATTTATAAATATAGGTTAAAATTTCTTATATGAAATGATAAAAATACAAAGAAAATAGCGTCGATGATATTTAATTCCATATTGGCAATTAACGAAAGCGTAGTCGTACAAAAGTAATTCGATTTCTTTTCCGTTTATCTGAATATATCTAGATTATTTAAATAATAATGCGTAGTTATTCGAAAGAATCGACTTAAAAACGAGCAATTTTTCCGAGTGAATCCATATATAAATATAAACGCGCAATGTATAAAGCGGTTTTTCACTATATTCCGGTGCATTTCTCTTTTTCAACGTAGAGATTTTGCGCTTTTCCTTTACTCAAACCCACCGTTTTACCACCATTGCCACCCCCCCTCTCATTTTTTTTTGTTTTAATGCTGAAATACACTTTAATAACGACCTCACTTCACTTCAATATTCGTAATTTAGTCCGGTGCTCACAGAGGTGAACCTGAGTCGGTATATTTTCTTTAATTACTTCCCTCGACCGCGGAGAAAATTCACTTGTCGCTTTTTCCGAACCCGACGGCGGTTACGACGACTGTAATTAAACTTTTAAATAAGCCCCCTATGCTTTGGTGGACAATTGTATTTTCCACCTGGCACAAGAATAAAGTTATTCAATTTAAATTCGAAACACATAAAACGCGTTTGCTTTCGTCGCTTCGTTTGTTCTTCTTATTTTATTTTTTGACTTTTCGAATTTTTAAAGTCAAAGTGCGATCTTTTTTATTTTTGAGTGCGAATTTTCAATTTTCCAAAGAGACGTAACACGAACTCAATTCTATCATTCATTTATTGCTTTTATTACATACAAAGTACATTTTTATACAACTATAATAAATGTGTTTATATATGGAGTGCGCTTTGATCATTGCGCAAAAGATTACGAAATTCTATCTTATCAGAAATTCCACATAAATTATATTATACATCCGTTTTTCGTTACATAACATACAGTATTTTTTTCTTGATATTAGAAATGATAAAATCGAATCTTTTATAAAGTGAATGAATAAGCGTAAACATGTGTATTGTATATCTATGTCATTTTAAAATTTATAAAAATATTTAGAAATAGATGAGATAGGTTCAAATTTATAAATAAAATAAATATTGAAAATAAAATACCTATATATTAAATATTTACAGTATTAAAAATAGATTAGAAAAAATAAATGAAAAAACATAAATCTTTATCTAAAAAAAGTTTGAAAATATCTTAATTTGTAAAAAAAATATCACCACGAAAATCTCAACGAAAAAATAAAAAATAATTTAAAATTAATCATAGTCAAAAAAACTCTTTTTTAATTCTCCCTCACACTGTTTATTATTTAAATTTTAAAATTAAAAATAATTATATTCCATAAACGATAAATATAAATATAATCAGGTACGGTAAAATTGTTGAGCCATATAAAATATAAAATGCTCCTATTATTTTATCTTCAAACGAATACCATAATTAATTCAAAAATATTATTCTTAATGACTTCTTAGAATCTGACATTGATTCCATTAGCTTCATTGATAACAGTATCCATTTATATTTATTCTGATTACAAATATTATAAATGTGCATCAATAATAAATATTATCATATATTAAATGAAAATGTAATTAATGCAATGTATACCGAATAAAATATATTTGTTAGATTGTATTAGTAATTAATTATCAATATTATTTTTTTTGTTGTTGATAATTTATAATAAAATACAATTGCAATAAAATATTAATAAGACTTAAAGTGAATATATATATATATATATATATATGATAAGATAAAAACCATAAAAAATATATTAAATGTTTAATTAAAACAAGGATCAGCTTATCGATAGTCTTAATCGTGCAACGGAACAAATTGAAATAAACGAGCGTTTCGAGTAAAAGGGCATCACATAATAAAGGAAAAACGATCCGTTTTTCTGGAACGCTAGATGGAAAGGCGTAACGTTTTCGCTGACGGGAAAAAAAAGCACAAATATTTTATATCGGACGAGCATATTTGCTTATTCAATTCATTAATTTCGTCCCGACGTGAGATTTAATCGTGCGCCCTAATCATCCCCATGCTAGAGATTTAAGACGTTATTAAATTCCCACAGTAGATTGGCCGATATCGGAACAGGGATGGTGTATATGGTGCGTGAGAGGCACGAGACGAGGTGATAAAATATTGAATCAAATTTCCTGCCAAACTCCATTACGAGTAATCTGAAATCGAATAAATTTCGCATGTTGATCGAACTAATACCACCCCCGCCCATCCTTCTCACTACAATACACACTCGTAGCATTTTCCATTTTCCGAAATTTCCACCCCGCCCCCCCCCCCCGTACAACCCCAACGCCCAAATCGAGAGTTTCGCAACTGTAGAGAACAACCTTCAACAAAGAAGACGATTCAGGATTTATTCATATATTTTTTTCATTCATCTTCTTTCATATTATAATAGCAGTTTGAGCTTTTAAGCGGATTATAAACTTTCGGAATTAAACGCTCGAAAACTGGAAACGGAACGGGACGATTTTGTTTCTGTTTCGTGGATGATTTACCTTGATTCGATTAAAATTTATTCAATATATATATAAAATACATATTTATAATTCGGGTCTTTTAAAATATTTACATACACATCTAATATATTACATATTTTAACATAGAAACAGATTAGTGCGCGCTTATAGGTCTTTGCAGATTTACACCGTTAAGTTATCTTACTGAAGGATTTAACTGGAAGCTCGGTTACTAAATCACAAAGGTAAGTAATATCGCTAAGTTTCCAAAACAAACATTGCATAAATTAAAAATTCTATTTTACAAATTTAAAATAATTTAAATTGATCTAATATTTTACATTAATAAATTAGAACAATATTCATAATCATACAAATATTATATTCATTCAAAAATAGATAAAACTTATTGTACAATTCATTTCAGCGCACATTTCAGATATAAAAATCGATGTATAAATAACATTTAACTCGCACCTTGACGCATAATATACGACTATAACAATATAAATTTATTATTATCGTCGTATTATAACGATTTTTAAATAAATTCGCGCCAAATTTAAAATAGATTATAAAGCGGATGAATATTTAAACGAAGTGTGAATATTAAAATGTCAACCGGTGCGTTAAATCTACTCGTTAAGTTCATCATACGAGCTGTGAAAGTTATTACAGCACCAATTATCTTGTCCTCATAAAAAATGCAATTATAATTCATATTCAACCGAAAATTTGATTTTAAATTAATTTCAATAAAATTCGCCGATATTTCACCCCGTATTATTATATATAAACGTATATATATATGGAGCGTTATGTTGATGTGATTTTAGAACGCAATAGGTTCAAATTTTAAACAACAATGGAGGCGAAAAATGACGAAACTAATGACCTCAGGCGTGTTTAAGACATCTGTCATTATTAAAACTAAAAAAAAATAATGGTACTGTAATTAAGGCTGCGGTAACATAAATAATGCCGGTACTTTTTTATAACAAATGACTGACGTATTAAAATCGAAGCGTAGCACAAATAATAAATAAGATTTGTTGATATATTATGTACAAAAAACAAGAAGATAAATCCATGAAGAACTAAAAATATTTTGTGAATTTAGCATAAAAATCGTAAATTGCCCTCTTTATCGCTAATTTACGAAAAAAATAAATTACGCAGTGGCGAACATTAACTGGTTCTCAATCTGTGACAAGTCATCGCGATAGAAAATGCAACTTAATTACTTTTAGGGCACAAGCTATTTTAAATCTGTTACGCCTACTATTAGTTCGTTTTTTTTATATTTCATAATTTTTGACCTCGATGTTGAAAGAAAAAAAATAGACGATTGCATATAATGTATAGAATGTTGCGAAAATTGCAAGAAAATTAATGCATATTTTTTTCACATTTAATACATCATATAGAAAGTGATTGATATGCAAGCTATCCAATTAACGAGTATATTTTTTATGTTAACAGGTTGATTTATTAGTCTTTAAAATTTTTAAATTAATTTACATCGCTATAAAAATCATTAATATTATAAAACACTATATTAATATAAAAATTAAATAATTGAATAAATAGTTTATAAATTAATAAAATAGAAATGATTAAATAAAGCCAGTTATCTTCGAAACACTCTGTATAAATATACATCCGACTGCACTGTTAAAGTAATCGAGTTTTTTCTTTAATATGAACCAAATAGAGTGAAGTTAAACGAGTTGTTAGTATGGCAATCGGTTAACAAATACGGAATTTTCCATATAGTGAATTGTGTTTTTCCTTTATTTAAATCTGTCATTTAGGAAAATTTTATACGAAACAAAGTCGATTTCCATCGAACGAAGGAAAAAAACCGTTTTGAATATATTACATATGTATATACAAACACCATAACAACTTTCTAATACGAAATCGGAAACCTGTTCAAATAATATATGCATTTAGGATTATTGTGGATGTTCCGTCGTCGACCTTATCGTACATGTAAAATAATTTTACACAGCCGCCGTTTTAATAATAATTTATATATATATATATATATATATATATATATATATATATATATATATATATATATAATATATAAATATTTATGATAAATAATATGGTACGTAACTAGGATCCGAAATACGAAGCAGACACATAATCGTCATGTAAATTGTACATATATAATCAGAGTTTTGGTTTCAATATACCCTGGTAATCCAAATCGGAATACCCCTTTGCATTAATTAATTCGGATTACCAACTCGGAGGTGCTCCATGGTTATTAATATTCAGATTACTGAAACATAATTAAGTGAGAAATTTATTCATTTTGCATGTATTGTTCGTTTTTTTTTTTGCAAAATTTTATGATATTCTCACATGTATTACATTTTTAAATTTCTTAATATTTATGTTTTATTTTGAAACAATTTATGACAGAAATATACAATTAAGTTTTTTTAATTAGAATAAAAGAAAAAATAGATGACAAAATATAAACATTCTTCATAGTATGGTTTTTTTTAAATATCCGACTAATCCTAAGAGATATAGAAAGTTATATTATACATAGTCGGATACGGCTTTAGAAAAAGAAAACGAAATTTTTTACGAAAAATTGCAAAATACTAGCCGATTATTACATCAAAACATGCGCTTTTTACTGAATTTTCCTATAAATACCTAATATCTTATAATTATAAATTATATCTAATATCTAATAATATACCATTTGTAATCGAGAAAATGGTCACTGACCAGTAACTCGAAGTATGAAAGTCTTGTATACATTAAGGATAAAATGTATTTAATTACACGAAATAATAAATAAATTAAAAAAAAAACATGCGCTCGTGGTAGAAAAATATCATACTGAGAGGATTATTTCATTTTTCCTCGGCATGTCATCATTTTATATAAACGAACGCTTTTCGATACAAAATTTAGTGTGCCTTATACGAGTAAACTTTCAAAATATCACGCTAATTCGAACAGATCGTATATCAAATTATCGGAAGCATATCGACGAAGCTAATTATTTGTCGAAAACAATTCAGAAAACACAGTATTTTTAGCAAAGTTATGAGTCGAAAAGTATATGAAAATGTTCAATACGAGTGACTTTTCAAAATATCAAATACGCCTTAATGAGACAAATTATTTAACGAAAACAAAAATGAAAACACAGTATTTTTATTAAAGTTATGAGCCGAAAATTATAAGAAAATGTATGAAAGCCGGTTTAAAATCGCAGCCTTATAGAGTAAAATTTGTATGAAAATGTATGAAATGGACTTTATAAGAGTACACACTTAGTTCGAAGGTGCACTTTGTACGGATGGACTTATATATATATATATATATATATATATATATATATATATATATATATATATATATATATATATATATATTAGCATAAAATTTTGTTATATTTGTTTTAAAAAAATATATTACCCATCGTCACTGATTAAACAATTTTAAAAACATAAAAAAATGATAAGTTGTTGAATTTACCATGAAAATCAAAAAATATATCATAGATTACTAAAATCGAACGAAAAATATTCATGACGTTCAAATCGATTACATAAACGCACACAATAAATTGTTATTATTAAAAAATATATATACATATATATATATATATATATATATATATATATATATATATATATATATATATATATAATAATGGGAAAAAACCGCAATAAATTTTATTGAAAAAAAAATGAAATAAAAAATAAAATAAAATACATGTAACGCGTTTGGTAAGCCGATTAGCGACAACGATTTCCGAATTAGTACGATTCCGAAACATTTCGAGTTGAACGAACTCGTAAAGCGCGCAAACGCTTGTAATGAAGGGGGACCCAGTTATCGTCCTTTGATGCCATCAAACCGCATCATTAAATTAGGATGTCTGACACTTCTTGACGATCGATAATTCATCAGATCGTCTCCACCTTCGACGAAAAAAGGCGTATATCGCTTTTAAAAGGGATGATTCGAAATGATGTACATTTAAATTCAATCAGCGACGAAACGTTTCTTTGCAAAGTCGACGACCTTTATTTTAAGTTGTGTGATTGCCAAATTTACAAAACGTTGAACATAATAAAATATTAATTTAATAATTATAAGGAAAATTTTATACTAGAATACTAATGACCTATTAAGCAAATTCATACGTAAGTGAATTTATATATATATATATATATATATATATATATATATATATATATATATATATATATATATTCCTTCTTTCTATACTCAAACAGATGTTTATAAAATAAAAAAAAACTATCATAGAAATAATTTCCGTTATTCGTATTTTCATAGCAGTACCTTCCTAGAAAAACCACACTATATTTTTATTTCTAAGAACGAATTTTAATATATATATATATATATATATATATATATATATATATATATATATATATATATATATATATTGTTTTAATTTTATATGTAAATAATTTACTGCTGAACGAAATAACATAATTTTATTAATTAAAAGCTAATAATCGTCATATTCAATTAAATTAGTTTTATAATTGCCATACAAATATAACATTTATAAATATTGAAATAGCTCCGTTATAATATATATGCAATATTTAAAATTTGATTTATAAACATATAGCCTGTATAATATTCAAGTGCCTTTCGTAACAATGTATTCCCATTCCCATTGTGATTCTCTCAAAAATTGCACCCATTGTGCTCTCACTGATTCGTTTTATTACGATTATCTTGTTTATGCAATTGTACAATGTAATAACACATAAACACATATGCATATATACATATAGTATTAATTTTAAAGCTGGATATATCAATTGAAAAATGGGCTAAAATAAAATAAATAATATAATAAGGATCATTCAACTTTTATAAATATACTTAAATATGAATGAAAATTATTAACAAATAAAAGATGATATTAGAGATGACTAATTACAATCTGCTTTTCAAAAATAATTAAATTTTAATATATCTTATATTATATATAATGTTATGGAATTAAGTCGACCATAAAACATAAAATTATTCGACTAGAAAGTAAACTTTGTAGTAAAAATAAAAAATAAAATAAAACCGTCTTAACAATTGCAACATGGTTTACAATTGCTTGTTGAATCAACATATCATTACGTTGACATGTCCGTTCGAAAGAATAAATTGAACATACGATACACATTTAAGAATCGACTTTTATACGTTGTTTTTCTACTCTATATAAATTCAAATACGTCTTATAATGTGACATAGCGAGAATATATACTGTGAGCTATTTTTAAAATTACGAACAGATAGACCATACATGTTACACGAGTCAGTAGAATGGAAAAAAATATATATATAGAAAGAGATGAAACTGAGAGGGATAAAATAAAAATATATTCAATATGACTATTTTAGAGTGCAAAAAAAATTGTTTTTTTTTTAAAAAAAACATCACCACATGTGACCGAAAGATACATAATTGTGCGACTTATGAGACCACATGCGTTCGAACAAAACGCAGGTTCAACGACATGACAAACGAAGAGTTGCCAACAGAAAAAAATTTTTTTTTTTTTTTTGTTTTCATCTTTCGTCTCTTGTATGTAATTTTATATTTCGTGAAGGAGACTTTTGCATAACGGACCGGATCTGAAGGAGGTCTGAAGCGTCTGAAACATGGGCGAAACGTCAGCGGCACGGACCTCTGAAGATATTTCAGAGGTCCAAGTGCCGTGCGGACTGCATAATTCGGGTCGAAGATGGACAATCGCTTACTTACGAGATATTTATGACGATAATATTTCAAGCCGATAAGGCTTACCTGTGAACAAGAAAAAAAAATACGTTATAACAAATTTAAACAATTTCAGTTTAATAATATATTATAAAAAGAATAGAAATAAAACTAAAAAATTTAAACTCTGAAAAAAATATAAAGAAAATATGTGTATTATATATATATATATATATATATATATATATATATATATATATATATATATATATATATATATATATATATATATATATATATTAAAAACGATTTATAAATAATTTTATTTTATTTTAATCGTGAAATATTGAATTAATATGAATTTCAGAAATCAACATTACGACCGATTAAAATGTTAAAATGAATGAAAAAATAAATAAATTAGTCACGTTAATGATTTTTACTGGTAACAATTTACGGAAACTGTTCTAGATATGAAATAAAATTAATGAAAAATAAAATAATATAAATGCAGTTTTATATGAAGTCACACTTCAATTAACGTGAAAAATATCATTAATTTTACACAATTATAGTTCTAAATGATATAAATTAATAGAATATGTAATATTTAACATGTAAAAAAAAGATACGCTAATAGAAAAATTTAAGCCGTATGAATTAGATAATACAATTAGATCCTTTTTAGGAAATACGTGGTAAATATCAAAGTCATTTCCATTTCATTTTTATTATATATCGAATATGGAAATAATCTTTATTTTTTGTACAGAATTGGTAGTTCTTTTTAAGAATGTATCAATCGCGTTTAAAAAAAACGTTCAGATATATATCTTTAATTAAATAATGTAATTATTTCCTTTTTTGATATTAAACTTTATATGCAGAAATTGTTGTGAATCACGAATGTGAATATTTTATTAACAAATTAACATTAAAAATTACTTATTTTTATCATAAAAACATGTTTTGGTAAAAAAGCATTAGTAAATTTAATTTAAAAAAAAAACTACCGACACAAATGGCGAATCTTATTTTTGATAATAATCTATTTTTAAATATTACAAGTTATAATTTATAACTAAATAATATTTTCATTATAAAATTAATTATATTATTATATAAAAAATATTCGTCTTCGGTTAGTTATAATGTAAAATATTAAAAATATAAATGATTAAATTAGAATTCAATCTAATTAGTGGATGAAAAAAAAAATTAAAACATCGAAATGATAGAAAGAACAATTTTGTCATATTTT
Source organism: Leptonema lineaticorne (assembly GCA_024500535.1). Classification (NCBI taxonomy): domain Eukaryota; kingdom Metazoa; phylum Arthropoda; class Insecta; order Trichoptera; family Hydropsychidae; genus Leptonema; species Leptonema lineaticorne. Next base: position 4,071,469 of record JANIJI010000061.1, read on the forward strand.
ATTCATGAACAAAATCATATATGCATTAAAATACGTTTCACGCTAAATCTCACATTTAAAATTAAAAATAATCGTACTAAATAAACGACGGATAATTTTCATGAATATATTATATTCTATTGAATACACATAAAGAAAAGTATTCGAAGAGAGAAAAAGAAAATGAGGCGTCGACGAAAGAAGAAAAAGAAGAAAAAAAAGATAATTTTCAAAAGTACATTTAAAAAGACGACCGAAACAACATAACTTGTTCCCCAACGATATAATGACATAAAATTTGAATAAATTATTCAAACGATTTGAATAATTGTCGCTTAATTCGCGGCGCGCACTTCGATAAATATTTATCACTTTTAATAATGACGCCCGAGTTTTTCATCGCGATTTTCGAAAAAACCGACACATTTTCATCGTTCAAAAAAAGAAAAAAAAATTACAAATTGATAACTTCCACTTATTATATAATATATTATTTGACTGAGGACGACGTGGCGTATAAATTTATCCACGAGAAGAGAAATATATATATATATTAACATTATTATTTCTGAGGGATGAAAAGCGTAGTAAAGATACTTATGTCGTTATATTCAGTAGAAAAAAAATAACGACAAAAATCGCCTTACACGTAAGATTTATTTTTTTTTTTTTCATTTAAATTTATATCGTGTATGATATTCATTCACAAAAAAATAAATTTATATACTATATATAATAAAAATTAAAATATTCCTTTACAATAAATATTTTAGAATACAACATTCAAAATCGTTACTGAATAAATCAACAATCGTTGAATATTAATTTGAAATTTAAATCATTTATTTTGTTAATTGATTTATATATAAATTGTACTTTTTTACAGTTTGTTATTGATTTTATTCGAATAAGAAAATAAAAATCACGTATGAAAATAATATTTAAACCGAGTATTTGCGTTATTAGTAGTCGAATATCTAATAATACCCAACGTATGGGCGAATTGCAATTAAACTATCGATTTACACATGACAAATGTACAAAATAATTACAGTATATAGCATATATATATAATTACTGTTTCATTCAAGAAAATATATTATTACGTCGCAATTAGCGCAGGTGGATATGTAAATAGGTCAGTAACTTATTTATATTTATAAATAGCGAACATTAATTATGTAAGACAGACAACAGTCGAAGATATTATAATATTAAAGTATAATAAAGAACGAAATGATCGGTAATATTGATATTGTGATGAATAATATATAAAAATTAATTTCAAGTTTTATTTGAAAAGAAATGTATGATTATTATGAACGGATAGTACGAATTATAATTTACCGTTATTTATCACGCCTTATTTCGACATTGATTCTAGCGTTTTTATAACTGTTTACCTCATTATAAATAAAATATAAACACGCGTGATGTGATAGTTTCTTTAAATATAAATATTCTAGATAGTGATAAACATATTATAAAAAAATATATTATATTAAGCTCATCGTAGTATTTTAATTTCAATTTATAATGTGAGGTAAGTTTAAATAACAGTTAAAATATTGTACGAAATCGATTATCATATATTTCAATCTGTAAACTTTTATTGTCAATATATACCGTAAAAATATTTTGAATTTAAATTAAATATTAAATAAAATTAAAATATTAATATCAAGAACAACATTTTTACATTAAAATAATACATAATATTCCAAAAAGAATATATAATAATTGAGGAAAAATATTTCAAATTATTATAAAAAAAAAATCATTTTATCACTTTTATAAGAAAATAAAAAAATAAGATAAAATATTTAAATAAAAATATTTTTTAAAAAACACCATATGCTTATAATGAAAAATATTCAAATTTAATCCATATCCGTAACGCACTCAGCGAAGCGAAGCCAATATTCTAAAGGGGTAAGTCGTTAATAAATGTCAGTACGAAAGCCGAACAAAACCGTATTATAGAATAATATACATATATTTACAATATTACAATACTGTTAATATACATGGTTAACGTAAGTAAGTGTAGCGAAAATCAACGACCTATCTCAATATAACACACGTTGCGAAAACAAGACGCTTTCGAAATAATAATAAAGCGTTTGCGCGCTCGTTGAACCGACACCCGTATCGGTTACCGAGAACCGAACCGCGTTTGAATACATGAAACATACTAATATTGCGAATATATATATATATATATATATATATATATATATATATATATATATATATATATATATATATATATATATACCGGAATCGCAGTAAAGAAAAACCGGCGGAAAACGGACGAATATACGTTAATTATGCGGGCGCTTTGTCATGTTATCATATTGAATACGGTTGATCTTTTTTTTTCTTGATAATTTAAAAATCAATAATATTCATGTTAAAATGTGATTCTGATATTTAGAAATATGAAAGCGTTCTTATCACAGTGTGTGATCAAATTGAAAAATTTTCATTAAAAGAAGATGTCTGTTTTGTGATACGTTTGAAATAAATCGGTAGAAATGAAATGAGGTCGTGACATCAATCTTTTCGACGATCAGAAACTTCAATAATATACGATATAATAATATTATATAAAAATTTAAAAAAAAATATTTATTCTGAAAAAAAAATAGTTAAAATATATTTAGTAATCTATATATAGTAAATAAATTAAATCATACATCGTAAAATAACAGTTTGATAATTAAAACACAGGCGACATAATAAAAATATATGAATATATATTTTTAAAATATCCGAATTATAAATAATTATATTAATTATAGACTAACACTACTAAAAATATTCTGAATAGGTTAAAATTTCACGACAATGCAAATAAAAAATTATTTAAAGACGTCAAATTATTAATATAATAAAAATAAAATCAATCAATAAAATAAAAATATATTATAAACACTTATAATTTAATAATTAATTATTCGCAAAATTATTTTTAATAAAAAAAAACTTGTTTTAATGTATTGCTGCTTAGCAGCGAGGTCAAAAACATCGTCGATAATATCGTATAGCAATAACATTTGCAGCATAAAAAAACACGGCAAACACAAAAACGCCATTTTGTAATAATGTCATCAGTAAAAACGACGGACAATATCGGATTTTTCTCGGAAAAAATAACCATATCTAAATGCCTTTTATCACTTATTCGTAATTGTTAAATGTATTACTTTTTATTGACGATATTCAAAATTTATATTTTTGAAAATATAAATATGTTATATATGTGTCAAAATAAATTTTAATAATGTCATATTAAGAAAAAATAATAAAAATGTAAATTAAATGAAATAATAATTTATAACATATTTTCAAACTAGCATCAGCTTTTGATAAAATATAAAAATGTCGTTTCAATAATGATAATGTAACTTAAAAACATAAATTAGAGCGAAACCGTTGATTATTATAAGTATAGAATTTAGTTAACATTGCACAGGACAAGAGAAAACGTGCAGTGCATTTCTCACGTTTCCTTAGCAGCAAATTTACGCTAATTTCCACTAATGCACTCAACCTGGGGGGAAGTTCCCATGAACGTTATACTGTTAACGTTCCACCATAACGTTGGCTAAAATATTTATTATAGTCTTAGAACAACAAAATGGGTACAGTAAAGTGTTAAAATTGTTCACGAGTCGACAGCGCGGATGAGAGACTCGAAAGCGAGAAAACGTGTTATATATAATACATACATAAAAAAAAGAAGACCGAAAGGGTTAAAATAAATAAATAATGAACGGGTATGAAAATATCTAGATTCTAGACGCAGTAAGAAAATATATAAGGAAGATGGTTGGGTAATATGCGATGAGATATCATCGCAGTCCTGAGGCTGTGTGCTAATATAGAAATTGAGTGGGTCAGGCCGAAAGAAGAGGACCAAAAGTAATCAAAAGATCAATCTATCAAATGGATATGTTGGGAATTCCGCTCGGGGACCCGAGACCATTTCATTAGATTGTGATGAATATGTCGTCACAGAAACGGATAGAAAATGAGGCGTTCTCCCAAAAAGGACCGTTATATATAATACAAACCGGCAAGATGACTGTTTTATGCAAAATTATGGCGATTCCGTTTTATTGGCTAATGGATAGAACGATGAAACAACGGAAAAATCGAAGACTTCATCGATGAGTGTACGAAAATTTATGTTATGAAACTTTTTTTTTTGGCTGTTGTTATCGAAATTTATGTATATTTTGTGAAAGAGATAGTATTCGGTATTCTCTCAAAAGATCAATGTTAATATATTAAAATGTGAATTTCTAAGAAAAATATTTCACTACTTAGAACTATGTATTTGTTATAGAAGTTATAACTAAAAATTATATAATATAAACCGTAATAAAGATGAACAATAATAGTACATTGTTTGGATTTCAATTTATGTCAATCCTTTGTCAATTTATTCAATTATATGCAAATGTCAAAACCAGAGTTTTGCAAAGTAAACGTATTTCAAATATATGTGCAATTGTGAACTAACAAATAACTAATAGATTATTAAGCAATATCATTATAAAATACTCATAATAAAAATCATAAAAAAAACGCAGCATACTAAAAATCTATTTAAATTAGATTATATATAATATGAAATAAAATTTTATATCGTTAAATTCCTCCGGTAAATTTTTTTACATTAAAAGATTAAGACTGTTAAAAAAAAGGAGAGGAAAAAAGCAACGCGAACAATCTGAAAAATTATACAAAAGGTTTCGCTAATTTTAAATATAAAATGCAAGAATATCTCTTTTTCATCTCGTTTCTTTTTTGTTTGTAATATTCCCTCTACGTTGAGATCAGAAAAAAAGATAAAATAAAATAAAAAAAACGCCTATATACCTTATTTCAAATGGATTTTTAATCTCGAGCCTGTTGGATATTTATGACTCGTATATCTTTCATCTTCACACCTCTTTGCGAACTAAACAATATTAATCAAAACGCAATAACGAGAAAAAATATATTACATTTTCTTATTTATTATATATGAGAGAATGTGTAGGATATAAATGTAAAAAAAATATTTTATTTGTTATATATATATAAATTTAAAATTTATTATTTTTATAAAAAAAATCATATAATACATTCAAAGTGATCATTTGTCTGTAAAATTCGATTATATAAATATATAGTATTACATTTGTATTGAAAGTTTCGAATAAAAATCTAAGCAAATTTTCATCGCAATTTATACGCGACGAACGATCGAATTTATTCTAAAATGCTAGAATCTAATCTAATATACGTTTTAAAAGAATATTGTATGTGCAATTTTCAATATTGATATTATTCAAACGTGCACATATACCTATCTACACAACAAACTTTTGAATATTGCAAATTATATAAATTTTAAAACAATCGTTCTATAAGAACAGCGATAAAACCAAATCAAATTGAAATATATTTCATATAATTATGACTTCGCGACTTGATCAGTTTGATGTTGTTGAATAATTCTAATCGATTCAACTATAAATAAATGAATTATATATATATATATATATATATATATATATATATATATATATATATATATATATATATATATATATTAGTCGTAAAATTTCGATACATATTATATATATATAGAGGAAAAGCAATAACACGATTATAACGACGAGCTAATGAAAGGAATAAGATTCTAAAGGAAAGCGATTAACTGTTCGACCTTTATTTAGTGTAACCCTTTCAAGACAGGGAATCGTTCGAGAGTAAAGTGTAGTGTAGTGTAAATGGGCAAAATTTCCTAATTGGTAAAACCGAAACTATGTCTAAAGTCCTTGGAGCGAGCACGTTGACCGCGGTTTAGTGTGAAATTGAACTGTAATTCTGTTTTAAAACGGTTTACCTAGAACCGCACAGGAGAGCTTACGCTATAACGAAATCAAAATGGAAGCAAAGTGCGTTATAATATCGCACATATGATACGAAAATTATCGAAGAAATAAAACGGTAAACGTGTATCAATTCCTTTTCGTTTAGTTGATTACATTTTATTATTATTATTATTATTATTATTTTCATCTCACTTTCTATAGAATTCGTTGGCATGAATGTTTCCACTACTTTCACTATTTGGCGTAGAGAATTTTTGGCATAAGAGCATTACGGAATACTGATAAACAATAGCGAAACTATAAAACGAACCCATTTTGGATGGTGAAGACGCGGCACAATTACATTGACATTGGAATCCACAATGAAATTTCACTCTCGAAATCTATATACTATGTATATATATATATATTATATATATATATTGAAAGGTTCTACAGGAAGCCTGAGAAACAGCGATTATCCGCAAGGGTCAATGTAGGTAAATTGTGATACTATAAATTTCAATAATAATCATCCCCAGTCGGAGAAGATGGAAGTTTACCTAGATAAATAAGAACGTAATAAAATAAAGTTGCGCGAAATATGAAAGTTTTCCAGAGTGGTCCCCGCTTAACCGTCCTTTTTCCCTTCGTCGAAAGTTTATTCGTAGGATTCTGGTATTTTATTGATGTTTATTCTGACATCTACGCCTGCTCCCCCCCCTCGTTTTTCTCATTTTCGAACGAACGCACGGAAAAATGGCGGGGTGTTATATATATATATATATATATATATATATATTTTTCACTTTGAGGGTGTTTTAATATTTTCCATCAAGACAAAAAGCCGTGTCCCCCTTCGTAGAACGACTTTTGTTATTAAACGACAGTGAAAAGTGGTATAATTAAAACAGACGGTTTCGAGATTGCTTATAGTTTCGAGCATTAAAAAAAACTTTAAATTAATATTAAACTTTATATATTAAATAAATAGTTTTATTATATTATAATTTGTATCTTTTTATTATTACAAATCTTTTTATTATTTTTGAATATTATTATAATACTTTTCAATCAATATTTAGTAAAAAAAACTTATTAAAATGCATATTTTTTGATAAATCTAATATTTATATAATAACGAGATTATTGTCAATAATAAAAGTCTGTTTTATTTATTTAAGAATAATTCAATAATATTATACGTATAATATTAAATATTTTCGTACAAAAAAACACGACATATTTTTATCAGACAACTTCATTATTACTAGATTTAGTGCAAAATATTATATTATATGATATAAAATATTATCACTAAAATTAAAAATTTCGAATATTACAAGAAAAATTATATATATATATATATATATATATATATATATATATATATATATATATATATATAATGAATATTATACAAATCTATCGCGGTAAAGATACGACGTTATTACTTTTATTTATATTGCGCGAACTCGGCATTAATATCGCATTATATATTCGCGGAAAATTCGAGGAAAATTTCGGAATAGTTGATCATTTTAACAAGTCCCACTTCAGCGAAGCGTTAACAAGAATATTGAATGTTAGGAGACGTAATCATTTACGTTTGCGTATTTCGCCCATCCCATTTTCCATATCGATATTTCTGCTCCATTTCCTGAATGGGCTCATGCTTTTGCGTTTGCCGTGAGACGAAAACGGGGGATGCTATTAAAATAAGAAATTCACATTTCGCACATGAGTAAAGTTGAAGATTATCAGAGATTTATATTGGGAATCGGACGAACGGAAAATGAGGCCTCGCCGCGGCTTAATGTAAATGAATAACGACGTACGCAGAAAATTAATACTCCTATATAATATAAATATATATATATATATATATATATATATATATACATTTCATATCGACTGCGAAATGTACCACTGTATAAATATCCGTATAATGTAATGAATATCTCGCGAAATCCCTGGAGATATATATATATATATATATATATATATATATATATATATATATATAAATATTCTCATTTCGCATTATAATACATATATTACTAAAAAAATCCAATATACTATCAAAATTTACAATAAATATTCAATGCCCGATTAGTTTCGATAAGCGTACCCGAATATAAATATTGACGAAATGTTTTATTCATACGGTAACAAACTTGAGGTCAAAAAGGAATTGTTTCCAAAAAAATATATATACATAAACTATACATATTATGTGCATTGATATAACAAAATAGTTTTTTTTTTAATTCGGAGAAATTTCATAAATAAAACATATTAAATATTCAATGAAAAAATCTTGGTCGCTTAGTAGATTATATCTATCTAGTATAATATAATCATTTCCATTAGAAATGAACCTCATTAATATTATTTTTTTATATAAAATCAAGATAAGTCGAATCAAGATAACTCTGAATATTTATAATATATCAAACACATATATATTCTAATATATATTAGTGAATTTTTAATCAAGTTTAAAATATTTAAATTATGAAATAATGAATATATATTTTATATTTCAATATGTAATTTGCTGAAATGAAATAAACTGTTATATATAAAAAATAAGAAAATATAATAGTTTTTCACGGATAAAATCTAAGATCGGCATAATAAATTGATTTTCTAAGCATTTTCAGCACTAAATAGAAATTGAAGAACGAATGCAATTATCGAATATTGCATCGTGATCAAGTCGTTCGTTATACTAAATCCGATCTATTCATATATGACATTGCATTTTTCGCAACAATATATTTATATATCACAATAAAATATATAAAATGTTCAAATTGAAAAAAAAATCCGACAGAATATCCGGTTAAATCTGACCGGTTTATACGATATAATACGCAATTTTCCAGTGCAAATACACGACGAAGATAGAACTAGATATCGGAGGAGGACAAGGTTGACTCCATTCAAATGTCGGATCCCCATAATGGAGTTTCACTGTATAGTGTAAGGCTTCGCCGCATACGGACCGGGATTTTACGTGTAGTTCCCACATATTTCCCGGATTATCCTGAAACATCGTGGGTTTTAAGCCGTACAAAAATTAACACGAAATCGGGCCAATGTTCAATTCGTATACGATTTTGACAAACATTAAAAAGACGACCGCACCTTTTATAAAGTTTTTCGTTTAAAATAAAAATCGTTATTTTTTATATATTAAAAAAATATACAGTTATCGCAGTTATCTATATATGTATATATATATATATATATATATATATATATATATATATTTTTTTTTTTTTTTTTTGTACTGGAAATAAAACTGCGGTTATATAGTTTGTGGTTTTATCGCATGTGTTGAGTAAAAATATATATTTAAATCGTACAAAAATATTATTTTTTTTTATATAAATGCATTATAATAAAAATAAGTAATATAAAGAAAATTATATACACAATATGTAATAAGAAGATATAATTATATGATCATAATGATAAGAAAAACAAAATTGACGAAGATTATTACGCCCAGAAAAGCAAATAAAATTATATACGAATAATATATTACACTTAAATTAAACGTCAATAATAATAATATTAAATGGATAGCGTTGTTTTCACAACATGAGAATTAAATAAATACGAATAATTATCATATGCCAAGGTTGCAATCATTTTTTCTGTGAAATGAAATCAAATAATATTCACACAAAATTATTTATTACATAATACTAGTTTATAATTTAGAATTCGAACACGGGTCCACCGTGTGTGTTGGATCATTAGAAGTACACATATTTTTATCATATAGATTAAAAATTTAATTTAATATTTTTGGTATAAAAATAAATATATCACACAAATATACAATTATGGCGACGAAGAATATTATTTTGTTGCGTTAAAGTTGTACAGGTAAAAGTATAATATTATCGCGTTTACAGCTGTCAAAATTGAAAGAAATTGAAGCAAAATTAGATCGTAAATGTTGAACATTTTACATGAAATCATATAGTATTAAGTTGAACTTCGGCATGATATGGATCTATATTCTGGAGTTGTAAAGATCATTTAAGATTACATTGCAAGAATAAAGTAGCATTTCACAGAAAAAAATGCTACACCTATGGTACATCTCCTAACGGCGCAAGAATTTTGTATAAATGATAAAATATTACAATTTTTCTAATGAATATTGGACTTTTAACAAAAATATGTAAGAGAGAATAAAAAATGAATGCGAAACTTATATCATTTTATTCAAAATTCACATCTGAATATATATATATATATATATATATATATATATATATATATATATATATTGCAGGAAAACATTAACGAAAGGTGAACGCTTTTCCATAGTTCATTATTGATTCCGAAAACATTTTTGCCCCATAAAATATTTTTTATCTGACATTCCCTATTTTCACGGTGGTAACACACACACGCGCCGGCACCCGCGAGGGCCGCACACACGTTCAGCGTTCATTCATCCATTGAACGTAGGGGGAAAGGGATAAAATATTCAAAAGGCTTCACAAGAATCCCTTATCTGTCTGCGGGGCCCATGAAAACGGTAGACACACGCGCTCTCTCCCTGCCCAGAGGAAGATTATTTACAAAACAAAACGTTCATCTTCATAATGTACCCCAGGCGGCCATTATTTCAACAGCCAAGTCTGCTCCTCATATTTCAATGGAAACTCTTCGAAAGGAGGAACACTTCTCAAAGAATTTTCCGGAAACTTGCCACACGTAGTATATGCGGGGACGTTAATATGATCACGCCCCGACTCTTTCTCTATATATTCAACAATAAAAATAATAAGCGTGAAAATATTATATATTTGATTATTCTAAATCATCACAATATTTTCTGAGAGCCCCAATAATAATAATAATATAAATATAAACACACATATTTTCTGTAATATACCGAAATACCCTTTACATTCAAGAGGTGTCATTCGGTCATCATTTTTTTAATGAATGCAAAATATCAATACACAACTATAAATCATTATATTAATTACTTTGTAACGAGCTGTCATACTCTTTTTGTAATATTATGAAGTGTAAAATGACACCGAACTGCATTTTCGACATTGCAACATTTTTTAATTCAAACTTGACAATCTTGGCAAAAGTATTACTAAAATCAAAATTTGTAATTCCTATAAACATGGAATGATAAAACAATTTTGTAAATCAATATATCTCAATATACTATATAAAACCGCTAAACAACAGATATATAAAATATTAAAATATAAAAGCTTTATACATTAATTTGTATACATATATATATATATATATATATATATATATATATATATATATATATATATATATAATTTTTAATTAAGAATAAAAAAACGTAAAAAACATTGCCAAACGTTTCGAGTGCAAAAGGTTAAATATAAAAAAATAAAAAATATATTTCATTATTATAAATAGACATATCTTAATCAAAAATTACTTAATATTTCTCTGAACAAGATATACCGTAACCTTTTATATAATATATACATCTTATATTATATATAAGCATAACAAAATTATATTCATTTTCATATAAATTACGCGCTTATTCAGAACTGTAACATTTCTTTAAGCCTTTGCAGTCCTCCGTAAGGATAACACGACCACTCCATCTCCTCAAGTGTCCTGGGATCATATGTCAAGGACCTCTAATGTTACTTTATATCATGTTTTATTTAATAATATTACGTTAATCATTATATATTTAACTTATCAAAATAGACTATTTAAAAATATAATAAAATTAATTATGTTTTTAAATTCTAAACAATGATTTTGATAAATTAAGAATTTTAATATTTATATGTATATAACTTAAATGATTATGTATCCAATATTAAATAGAACTAACTTATTTTTATTAAAAATATTTTTATTTAAATTATATATATAATAAAGAACTATTTTTTAATCAGCGCGTGCCGAAAGCCTTCAAAATAAAAATAATGTTAATTTTCAAATTATCAACACAATAATAATAAAAAAAGCGAGATTTTACAACACGATTATTACACAATATAATTTTTTAAATCATAAAAGGCACACACATAATAATAAAAATAATCGGTTTCGTATATGTTACACACGTTTTTTTTTAATAACTGATTTTAAAATATTAGAAAATATAATATTTTATTATTGAATATAAAAATATGCTAAACCGATTTCGTCGTATTTTATATTATTAAAGTCAAGGCCCACCTCGGTCAGAAGTACAAACAGTCAAATAAATATATAATAATATATAGTTATACATGTGGGTGACGTTTGGGAAATAAGTAATTATTGATGCGGAAAAACGATAATTAATTAGGGTCTGGCGAAGCGACCGAACACTCGGATTAAAAATAGAAAAAGAAAAAAGGAAAAATAATATAACGCTCTGAAATAAGGGATGGAGAGCCGAAAGAGAAGGAGATTTTCAGAACGCAGGGTGTGCGGCGACTCAAAGGTTTTCCTCAGATTAGTCAGTTAATCGTTAAGAAACATAATTTTCTGTGATAAATTGGTTCAAAACAAGCTCGAAGAAAGGGAAGATTTCACAGTAAGTTAGTTTCGCAAATTGCGTAATTAATTTTACGAATTCGTTTCGTTTCGCACGATGCAGAGTATGAAATGAACAAATATATATATATATATATATATATATATATATATATATATATATATATATATATATATATATATATATAGAAAAACGACGGCGAAAACGAAAACGGCGGAAAAACGGAGAAAAAATAAAATAAACAGAGAGGCAAACATGCAAATCATCGCGGTTGAAATTTGAAAGAGAAAAGTATTCGCTAATAGCGTCGTCTGCATAATTGTATTATGCAGGTCAAAATATCATATATTATTTATTAATATTTCATATATAAAATAAAATTCTAATAGTTATTGACTGATAAAGTTGACGTTTTGGCAAATATCGATCGTTAACCGTTTTTTTGCAGTTTGCATTTGCGCCCGTTGTGCAATCAGTACAAATTAACGTTCATCCAATCATCAGTGTTCCACAATAATGAACGAAATCAATATTTGACAACATCGATAAATCAAGCGAAAATTGGAATACGGTATAGAGTTAAAAACATTTATTAAAATCATATGTAGAAGATACAATATATTATTATGTTTAAAAGAAAACAATTCATTATATATTAATTAAGGTAAATATTTTTTCTTACAAAAAATAATGTAATCTTCATAAAAATTATTGCTTACTAAAGAGTTAATAATATTATAATATAATTGTAACACTATGAAACGATATGAGAATATATGGCGGGTTTGAACTCTCGCGTTTTGAACAGCTCAATGCAGGTAAGTGAATTTAATCTCTCGACCATTCAAGTGACATTTTCTAATAATGTCACATATAATAAAACGTGACGACAACGATATGCAAAGCGTAGACAGCGTTTTAACTTAATTCAATGATGCATTATATTTTGACTATTTGATTAAACGCAGCACTTGCACATTGATTAATCAATTAATTCAATTGATTAATTGAAGATAATTTGATTCTACGATAAGAAATAATTGAAGTTGGATGAAAAAGTTCGTGACACAAATCTATCGATATTTCTAAATTTTAAAAAGAGAAATCTTAATCTAAATTAACTGTCACTTTATGTAATTAAATATCTATACTTAAATTAACAATTTATATAAATATGCATATCATCAATAAAAAACGATAATGTAAAATTAAAATTAAACATTTTTAAATATAATTTACTTTAAAAATTCAACAAATTATATGTGAGCAACGTCTGTTTGTAATAATTTACATTGTATTATAAACATTTCTTTTTAACATATTTTGTTAATCGAAAAAACGTGTATATTATATTATATATATATATGTGCTAGAGTCATAAAAAACGGACGTGGCGCATATAAAGCATGTGTAAATTACGAAATAACACCGTACAAGATACATTCGCGAACGACATTGATCGATGAAAATGAGGTATCAACACACAGAATAAACCGCGATTTTTATACACGATTTTACACCCTCGACCGCCCTTATTCACCACGATAATTTTTCGCCATTCGCATTCTATAGAACGAGAAAAAAAATAAACCATTTTTTTTTACTGTAAACTCGTTCATCAGATTCAATACGCTCGATTTTTATTGATGTATAATATATATATATATATTGTCACGAAATTTCGAAGAAATCGACAATTTTTGAAATTATATATTTTATAATATATATATATATATATATATATATATATATATATATATATATATATATATATATATATATATATATATATATATATGTGAATCTTTTCAAAGATTATAAAATATATATTTATTCGTTAGAATGAAGTGAATTCGATACAGCTGATGTTCGTTCATGTTGTACGATTTGTAAAGAAAAATAAATAGTGAGTCAAAAACCGTTCACATTTATAAGGTCATCGATTTATATTACGAACATAAACGATTATCAAAATAAATAAACATCACATTATTCCGTTATTTCGAAGGTTCATTGAATAAAAAAAAAAGCGAAACACTTGAATAAAACAAATCGTATTAAATTCGCATAAACAAATATCTTTAATCGAAATATAATATTTTAATACAATATTTATTACTGGTTCATCAACGTTTTCACGCTAAGTTTATTTCTAGTTTCAATTTAACTATTGTATATTTTTTAGATTTCACTTAGAAATGAGAGAAAAGCGTTTATAACTTGAATCGATATCGTCAATGTAATTTCACTTAATTGAAATATACTAATATAACTAAATGAATAAAAAAAAACGTATTTCTTTAACAATTATTAGAATTCGGAAAATCATTTTTTCGTTGATTTTTTTAATAAATTATTTGAAGATAAATGCATTATATAATATGCATCCTCTATCCTTTAAAACATGATTCAGTTCATTTTACAGCACAAAGATTCAATATCACTGATACGATTAAAACCAGATTAACGGGATTTTAAAAGCAAGGTCTACATAACGCGTTCAATATTGGACTTCAATATTTATTTTACATATATAAATAAAGTTAAACCTCCAACAGATTAAATACAATTATTTATATAATAATAGTAATAATTGAAATTATTTTAAGATTTAATAAAATCGACGCTATATACTGAGCATGTTTAATTTATATAGGTTGTTTTTTTTTATAAAAATACAAAACTTTATATTAACAATACTTTATGATATATAAACTATTATTTATTTTATATTTAGTTTAATATACCATTATATCATGTATTGACTAACACCCGAATAATGCTTACAAATTGTGTTTTTTTTTTACAAAAAAACATGGTTCAGTTCGAGAAACTCGTCGCACTCTTCATACATTTTACGGTCGACATAATAGTCTATCAAGAGCAATTAAATCGAACAACCATGGATCGATTGCACATTAATTTTACTCTATAAGATAACGGGCGTCATCAGAAACGTCATACAATGCGAGCTGAAGAATCTATTACTGTTGTGGAGCGTAGAATTGAGGAAGACCCAAATGAGTTCATTCAGTATGATGCTCGACAATTGGAGCTGTGTCCATCCACTTTATGGTAGATTTGGGTATGGAAGTTTACAAAATTCAATTCGTGCAAAAATTGAAGCCACACCATCACAGGGCCGTCGTGTATTTGGTGAATAGGATCAAAACAAAATTGCTGATAAAAATTAACTTGTGAATTGGTCTTCAAGATATTGCGACTATTTTTTTGGAATTATGTGAAGTCTCTGGACTACGTAGATAAAACGCAAACGATTTATACCCTGGAAGACAATATTTTTCTACGTTACCACTAACATACGACCTCAATTGCTGTAGAAAAGTAATCAAAAATTGAAATTCCCGTTTAAAGTTCGTACGAATCAATCGGGGTAGCCATTTGTCAGAAATCATATTCAAGTAAAAATGGCATAGAATTATCTTTCGACTAAAGTCAAATCTATGACAAATAGCACTATTTATATATGTTTTATTTTAATTTAAAGTTTTATATACTTATAATAAAACACCCTATAAAGGAATAATAAAAGGCAAAGTATACGGATTTAAATGTAAAATGTACGAATTTTCTCATACGGGATGAACGCCTTCGAATTCAATTATGAATCCGTAAAAATGAAATGGAGCGGAAGGGGAACGAGGAGAGAAGAGAGTGAAAAAAAAAAGCCTTAAAATGTGTCTAACATGTGACGAATGACCGTTAAACACGCGCTGACAACTCAATAAAGCGAGCGCAAGTGCCGAAACGCTGCCTACCCCGTAAAAACGTAATCGGAAAATGTACGTAGCGGAAGAAGGGCGAGATGGGGAAGGGAGGGGGCTAGAGAGGGGAACGGAGGAAAATCCCGTACTCCAAGAGTGGATTTTCCTACGGCGCCCGACTCTAATGAAATACATTGCCGGCTCACGCGGACATGTTTATTACTTCATTTGCAAAAGCGAAGGTTAACAAGATCCTCCAATGCGCCAGAAAGTGCCAGAAACGTGGAGAACGGAAAGGGAAAAAGAGCGAAATGAATATAACAATTTTACAAAATTCGCCGTTCATTCCGGCGGCCTTATTTCTTACGTCACGGGCAAAAGAACGCGTGTGCATTCAACGAGACGTAATTAAATAATGTCGAATTACAAACTAGCATACATCCATATAAATATACACACATACATATATATTAAATAATTATTAAAGAAAATGTGGAGCGTTACAGAAAATTACGTATATCGGGGAACTATTAAAACGGTTTTCGAGTCGAGTTCTCGCACCTCGAGAGTTTTCTTTCACGGAATAATAATTGAGGCCGTTTCGTGGCGATTGTCACATTTTTTTTCCGCGATCGATTTTTCGACGATATATATATATATATATATATATATACATATATAAAAGCGTACAAATCACTCGTGTAACGGTGTAACGGTTAAGGTCATACAGTCGAAAAGTCCATATGGTTGTTGTATTTGAAATTTGGTAACTAATGTCGTAAACATAAACGTTTTACGTATATAAATATATATTATATATATATACAATGAGCACATTGAGAAATGAACGTGATGCAATCAATCCGTTTAATAGAATATTATAAACTATTCATTTCATATATTATTTTATAAATAATAAAATCATTTCAATTATTAATAATATTATAAAGCAACAATCTAAATAGGAAAAACCATGACCGATTTATATTATATCGTATAGTCAACTAAAATATATATAATTAAAATTTTATTTAAAAAAAATATTGATTTATTACATATCGAACTAATAAAATATATGTAATGAAGAAAAACGTACAATTTTATAATATTCATTTGCAAATTTTGCGTATAGCTAAATCCTAATCTGGTATTAATGTTCCCATTCGGGATTCAAATTCAATTATTCATTCCATGGTCTATTAGGTCTTTCTGACATAAGCCATCAATATAGATTGATTCTCATTGACAATTGGTATTTCAAATTCATCCACAAAACGAATTTTGTCGTATCAATTATTAATTAAATGCTATAATAATTGTTATCGCTATATATAATATATAAAAAAATAATGGTATTTAATAATATAGTATATAATTGTTATAATGACTCATATTTAAAGAAATTTATAATACGTAAAATTATATTATACTCTAATAAATATTACGACTTAAAAGTAACACAGCGACACGTTGATTTACTCGGATCTTAATTAAAGTAAAAATAATGAAATATATTTTTTCGTTAATCATCGATATTAATTAATACTGCAATACGTAAAAATATTGAAATATATATTTAAAAAAAAAAGCGATAATATATAATATATAAAAACATGTAAAAAAGCGATATATAACGTATATTAACATTTTTCGATATTGCCAAAACCTCCGTTTATGCTCGTAATAAAAACGAGGTTACGACTTGAACACGTTGAAGTTCAACATATGTTCCGTCGATTTTTACCGGATTTTTTTTTTCAATTTAATTTCTAGTTCAAGGATGACAGATAAAAAGATATCGCCGTATCGAAATATTGTCAAAGCTTAATCTCGAACAAGATCGTCTTTCGCTCGAACGGTCCGCGGCACGAAACGGGTCAACTTCTATACTTCGATATACAGAATGTTCTGAAAATACTGTAAATATACTCAATTACACAACATATGTTGATAAAAATTGAATAACAAATACAATCAATAATAAATTAATGTAAAAATTCGTTAAAGGTCTTTAATTTATATATGGTGAATTTTTAACTGTCTTAAAGTATACTATGGTATATATATATATTTCAGGACACTCTGTATATAGCGACGAACGGTTACCATGATGATACCGCTTCTAAACAATCGCTTAATTGCCACAGCCCAGTGCCATACTTAATTGATTTACGCAGTCGATAGGTAAAAATGTTTCGCTTTTTTGTTATTTCTAGAACGTGTGCCTATATCTGGAAATGGTATTGATTTTTTTCCTAACCACAAACCAGCACGGTTGAAAGAAACTTCGGAGAACGGCGATCGAAATGACATTTTTTTTTTCGATTTTTAGCTTTTAAATGCCCGCATTCGTACTAAAATTCGAGATATATTATCAGCTTTTTTTTTAAATGTCGACTGTTGTATTATCGCACTTTGTGACGTTCTAGACGAAAAATAATATGGTATAAATTCTACAAATATTTTGAAAATTATCACAATTTCACTAATAAAGGTTCTTAATATGTGGATTACGATCTATACTTGGATTGCCACGGTTTCCGGGAAGGGTCTTCATAGTATTTACAATAATAATAATTTAAATAAAGGTAAATGACCTGTATCATTAGGCTATTTAATGTGATCTACTAGTTTATTAAATCAACCATTGGGTCGCACTAAATCAGAATTTTTCGACCTTCTGATTTTTTTAGATAAGAAACGTCTATATTAATCCGTTATAAAAATTTTACATATATCTGTGATTTGTAAACATTCAACGCCCGATTAATTTTTTTCTTCATTTTTAATGGGTGAATTTGTCTTTTTCAAATTAAAATTAATATAGAAACGATAGCCGTGATTTAAACCCGAGATATACTCCGCCCTAAACGAATATATTAACCTACACGACCGTGGCAGGTGTCTCATTTGTAATAAATTTCGTGTGAAATATTATATGCAAATTTTACATGTCGGTTAAAAGCCTTTCTACCGATTTGAATAACGTTTATAATTAACATAAAAGCTAATTATTAATATTTAATAATTAGAACCTACATATATATATATATATATATATATATATATATATATATATATATATATATATATATATATATATATATTGTTAAGTTAAAATTTTAATTCAAAAATAAAAGATAAATTTCAAACGCCGAGAAAATTAGATTACTAGATAATATATTCTTTATCGAATATAATACGAGCTTTTTGTTATTATAATATATTATTTTTATAAAAAAAAAGTCAGACGAAACTCGCACAAACATTACCATTTAAATACTCATTAAAACCGAGCAAGACTTTTCACTGAATAATTTAACAATAACACGTTAACAACGAACAACATTTCTTTTATATAATAAATTTAACATATTTAAATCGTAACAAAATGACATAAAAACCTATCTATATATAGAATTGAAACGGTCTCGGTTTGTTTACTATTTTTGAAACGCTCGATGACAGATTCGTTCAAAACAAAACCGTCGGTAACTTTTGATGACTTTTTCAAAAAAAATACGAGAATTTCACAACGAAATCAAAATTCAAATAAAGATATCGCGATATAACTGTAAAACAAGCATCTCCAACATAAATAACACCGCATTGAACAGGTCAAACGAACGAATTGAGCTAATGAACAAAAGACTCTGCGGCTCGTTAAGAAAGCATAGAATTCAAATTGGTTCTCTTTGTTTGCTTCCCGATTCATAATTATGACTACGGTACTCTTCTTTTTCTTTCGTATATATATATATATATATATATATATATATATATATATATATATATATATATATATATTCATTTTTATACATATTCACTTTACATTAATTAAATCGAAATATTTGCACTTTTTATACGTAATAATAAGATAGAGATATATTATATTCAGTATTTAGATTTAAATTTTGCATTCTTCTCGTGCGACGCAACGAGAACCGGAGACGCATTCATAGCCATGTTTAGATTTTTTCCACTGGAGTAATTCAGTTCAGAAACAAGTCATACTATATAGTAAATGCACGTGTTCAGGAAATGTAAATTTTACCACTTTTTACTTATCAAAGTGAAACATTGTAAATGCATATTTGAATGAATGCGACGCGCACACGTGCTATAAACTATGTACTATAAAAGAAACGACATATTTTAGTGAAATGCTATATGGTATATAAATAAAGGACCTAAATGGGTCAACGTTTATATTTCAAATTTATATTAGTCGAAATTCGGTATAACCTTTACTTATATAAACTTAAGAAGAGATGTGTTAATAGTGAATGAATCCGAAAGAAAAATGTTTACGTCGACGAATGCATTTAAAATGTATCGATTTTTTATTTACTTTCAAAAAGTAAACCTAGAATATTTTCGGTAATAAAATGGCACTCGATAAATAATCTATAGCAGTCGAGAATATAATTTTAAAAATAAAAATATTGATATAAAAATCTATAATTACGTGAATTAAATATGACCTTAATTTTTTCTATGGTCTATTAAAAATTGAAATCAATAGATAAAAACATAAGGAAATCAAAAATTTCATTTTTTACAATATTCTAATTTCTTATAAAAAATATTTCATACAACAACAAATTACCATTTATTTATATGAAAAAAATAATATAGACTAAAAATATACTGAATCAAAAATTTATAATTTATGAAGAAGTTTTACATTTTATATTTAAATAATTAAGCAATAAAAAAAATTAATCCATAAAAATTAAAATATCCGCAATCTATATATAATTCGAAGATAAATTTATTAATTGTGAGGAAAAACAGCACCCCATTTTGATACGCAGTAACCACGCCCATGACATTATCATCAATCAATTAATACTATATTAAGCAAAATGCAATTCATAAATCAATGATTATATGAAATAATAATAATAGTAATGATAATCATAATAGTTAAAGTAATAAACTTTAATCGATATATTAATTTTTTATTAATTTATTAAATTTTCACACCATTTCGAAAATTTTCAAAAATATGCGAAAAGTATAATTATATTTTAATTAATAATATAAATCTTTAATGAGAAATATAAACATCTACAAATTGGACTTGGAAATTATATTTAACAAATCAATAAACATAAAACACATACAAATAACTACAGTAATCTCTCGCTATTTCGCAATTCATTTATCGCGGACTCGTTAAGTAACCAAAATTACATATCTTGGTTTAAAATATTCACAAAACAATATGATATATTCACAAAACAATATGTATATTCACAAAATAATACAGTATATTCACAAAACAATATGGGATAGATTATAAAAGAAATTAAAAAGATGTTATATGGTATATAGTGTATAAGTGATTCTGGAACGTAATCCCCGCGATAAATGAGGGATTTCTGCATACAAACTCTTTATATATATAGAGTCGTTTTATATATAATATAAGAGGAATCGTTCGGAGACAAACAACTGTTAATATTGAATCGAATTAAAATTTCGATCACGCATTCGTATATATATATATATAGTGGAAGGCGAAAACGCTATGAGAATCGAGAGACGCGTGAGAGCATTAATTTAACAAACCGCTAAGTAGAATTAACATGGCGAACGCGCAATATGCTAAAGTCACAAATCAGCCGAAAGTCTACGGTATAGACCTCAAGACTATGGCTTTACGACGGCGGAACGCGTTAAAGGCGGTTTTCAGCTACGGCATAAATTATCGAGAGCTTTTTCTTCTTCATTTTCTCGCAAGTGTAAACTGTGCGCTTCGTAAAACTATTTCCGCATTTGAATTACATTTCGTTATGCTGAACTGTATTATATTACGTGTTTGTTTAAATAATTTGTGAATTAGAAATCGATTCAGTTTATACGTTCATCGCTGTATAATAATTCGATAATACAGTTACAAAATAAGAAAATAAATCGCGATTAAAATTTTCCATTTTAGACTAAATATTCTGATCGAGTTAAAAATATCTAACATAACATAATAACAAAACAATTACCACATCGAACCGTCGATTAATTAATTATTCATTTCATATTATTAATCGTATATATAACTATAAAAAAATAAAATTATGATTAAAACACTTTACCTATTTTGTATTGATGAAAAATATAAGAATTTATCGAAAATGAAATTAAAGTGAAAAGGTTAAAAATATCTGTCCTAGCGTAACGACGAGCTTTCGCAAGTATCAATTATAAGTGTTTCAATTCAATTTTTATCGATTTTATAAAGTTCTAGCTATCCAAAACTTCTGTTTTTCGAACAATAAATTATCACTCGTTTTCTATCGAACTGAAATACGATGGTTTATATTGATTTTAATGAACATATTTCTCGAATATATAATATAATATATAACGCATATGTGAATTATAAATATATAAATATTGCGATATAAGCAACATTTTAAATAGTTTATTTTAAGTATTAAATTTATAATAGATAAATTTTACAAAATTAACATTAATTTCCTCTGAACATTTAAAGATTGCTATACTATATATTAAGAAATAAATCATCAATTTAGAGAAGTCTGAATCAACAAATTTCGGATTAAATGGCCAGAATGTCCCGGTTTTATATGACTATTTCTCTTGTTTATACGCCATTTGCTATTTCCTAGTTATATACAAATATTATATAATATGATCCAAACATGGTTAAACTTATATTACTGTTTATTTTTAATTTAAAATTGTATATCATATATAAAGTTTGATAAAATATCTTTCTTGGCATTAAAATACATACCTATAAAAAATTTTAAATTCAAAACTATATTTATATATAATCAAGTCGTTATTTATATTTATTTTTATAAATTATATTTAAATCATAATTCATCTTTAAATACAGTAATTAACCGAAAAAAAGGAAAACATTCAAAAATAGCAACATAGCATCCTTGAAAATTGCACTCATTCAAAATACAAAATATAAAAGAAAATGACTGTATAATACAAACTAACAATAAACGTAAAAAAAATCTATACAAAAAGTGTTTCATGGTTCAATACCTTCGTAAAATTATATAACATAATATATATTCGTCTTATTTAATAAAAAAAAATGTAAATAAAATAAAATAATACTAGTTATATATTGAATTCCTTGATAAATAACGTCAATATTTAAATTAACAATGATAATTTAAATATTAAAAATGAGACTCAAATAAACAAATAGAAATCTGACGTTGACATAATAAATAAAGAAATATAGATTCAGATTAAAAAATATAAATAAATTTCAATGTTGAAAAACATTCAAAAATTGTATATAATCAATATATCAACAGTTAATAGCATTATAGAAATATTTACGTCGTTTTTTCACAAACATTGACACATTTTCAACTCAAAACATAACATTTTTTTTTAACTTTCAATTCTAATATTCGTTATAAAACGATCGAAATATTTCATACATGTCATCGGCAAAAATATTATTCATTCATATATTATAAACGTAATAATATCACTAACGTATCAGTGTTATTTCTATATCATATTTCACGATAAAGTTTCTCATAACGAACCAATATTTTGGAGACATATTCTATTCCAAGATACGACTATATATTGCCATAATATTTCATGTTGTAACGTTGCAAAACTATCTACATCTACGATCTAGTTAAAATCATAAACGAATACACGTCAAAATTTACCTTTTTATATAATATATAAGCATAATTCAGTAAATCAATTAAACCGATATATGAAATATTATTTAATATAAAAAAATATATATAATAGGGTTAACGTGAAACGCCAACAAAAACGCGGTGAAATTTTCACGTAAATTACCTGACTTTAATCAAAAACTTTCTAATTTCAAGAATTGCGTGTACAAAATAATCTTACGGTTTTTGTCGTTCTTCAAAAAGTACACGCGTAACATTTTCTAAATTTATTTCGATGAAATCCGACGAAACCTAATTTTGAAACACGTTTGTTTCATTTTCGTATGGAAAAACATTCACACGCAAAATTATAAGCAGACCTTTGCGACAATTAAATATATATATAAATAAAAAAAAAATTCCACAATTGATCACCTTAAAAATTACTTATATATTTTATATCATTATTATTAGGTGATCATGTACATTATTATTTGGTAACTAAAAGTGTTTATATAGATAACTAAAAATACATTTAAATAAGCTAATTTTCACTGTAATTATCTTATTTATCTTCGCTATACGAATACAAGTAGCGCATAGCAATGAATGAATGTGTGTTAAATAACTAAATATATATATTATTCAAAAGATAAACCAAGATTAACTATTTCATACCGAATCCAAAATGTGAAATATGAGAAGTAATAATTATACTGTATATATAATTAAAATATAAAAATCACACATTATGATAATTAAAATTTAATTATTGATTTTTTTCATTTGCAAAAATGATTAAGATTTTTAATGAAATATACCAACATATTATTAATGATAAATAACCTAAATATTACAGCTACTTTCTTATTTATGAAAATAATACCGTTATATCTGTTACAAATGTGTATTGTATGGTTTTAAAAAAAATTACGCGGTCACAGTGATATACGATTTCACAGTCAAATCAACCTGCTCTGAAATAAAAAAAAAATGCATAAAACACGGAGAAAAACGAGAAAATTCGCATTAACAATCAGTTGCATGCGATTTAGGGAAAATTTATGGCATTTTCAAAAAAAAATTGTCACGCTTTTTAGCAGACAAACACACACACACACACACATACACAAAACGTAAAAATCGCCACTCATAAACAATAGAAACGAGAAAAAAAAATAAAACGAGTTGTCACACACGGGTTGATATATGTGAGCACGAAAAAAAATTTACATCGAGTTTAAATCCCATTGCCGTGTGGACGTCAACGGGTTAATACGTGTTTCGGTAACCGCAATGCGTAACTGAACCTATTCACCGAGTTGATAGATTTAATGAATGGTTTGAATAAAACTAAGCTATTGCTCGTGTTTTTGTAGTGTTTAAATGGAAACACATAAAAGGGGTCCTAAATTTATGTTTAGTTTTTTAGAAAGATACTAAGATAAATATGCTTTAAATTAGACGAGCGCGGACCCCAAAAAAAAAAAAAAACCCCCCGACTATGTAAACAGAATCGGAATGAAAAAATAAATTAAAGACATGAAGCGAAAAAAAAATATACAATTTTATAAAAACCGTTGAATAATTTAATACTAAATTATTTGATGAAAGACGATTCTCTCGACGCTCGTTTTAAATTTTGCCGAAATGTCAATTAATAAAATGTTAAAGCAAATCTCGGTCGAACGTTTTTCATTTTAATATAAACGTTCAAATTAGATAATTAAAAATACTATATAAAATCGCTACTTTATTTTAAATTAATAAGAAATAAATCACATTATTAAAATTGACATATATATATATATATATATATATATATATATAGACAATTTCGAAAAAAAAGTTTTAAAATTTTATATATTATTATTATATTAACAAAATTAATAATCATTTGATATCATTTTATATAA
This sequence comes from Leptonema lineaticorne, assembly GCA_024500535.1. Lineage (NCBI taxonomy): Eukaryota > Metazoa > Arthropoda > Insecta > Trichoptera > Hydropsychidae > Leptonema > Leptonema lineaticorne. Next base: position 4,097,137 of record JANIJI010000061.1, read on the forward strand.
TTACATCTTGATCGCACAATCTTAATAAAATATTTCATTCCATTTAGTATCGAACGTTCGACATCCGAAAGCCGCAAACCTTATAAATACACTTAATCGTTAGGCCACATCGACCTTAACTTTATTAATACCACCCACTGTCTTCGTGGCTGTGTTTATATGCTGTTTTCGATGGAAGGGTTATGAGTTTTCCAATTAAAAAGTCCTAATTTTCCAGGACCCAATCGTTTCGCTCTTACCCACCCGGAAAACCCTAATGCCAGAAAGACGAAATTTCGGCCATAAAAGTAGGAGCGGTTCTCGCTTTGGAAATTTCATTATGGTCCCCGGAGAAACGTCAGAGGGGAAAGGGAGGATAGATGCAAAGGGTGACAAAGAATTTATGTTTTCATTTGAGCAAGAAAATTCTAATTAGTATTCAGGCATTCGCCTCGAGTGCTTATGAAAGGCGCTTCACCTGTGAATATTGCTTAATGACACCACCGTGCCAAATTTAAACGACAAATGATCCTAATGAGACAACAATGAAGGGTCTTTAACAATCTATGAACCGCCGCAGATGACCCCCGAGTAGCACTTATTCCATTCAAAAAATTCCCGGAATATAAAAAAAAACGACATACACACGCAGAAAATTCCGGGAATATTCAGCGCGCATAAAAAATTACATTTTATCGTCGAAAACTCATTGAAACTTTTTCGTCGCTCTTTTTTTTCGAGGCCTTCTCTCGCACTTTTTTTCCCTGTTAATATTCGCCCGAACCCGAAAACACTCCCTCGTTTACAATGATTAATGAAGACCTCAGAACCCATTATGTATTATAAAGTAAACAATAATAAATAGATGAAGAAGTGGAAATCGCTGTTGAATTTCAGTAAACAAACAAAAATCGCATACGAACGCTAATAAAAGTCAAAATTCGATACGAATTCATCAAACTATATTTACAAAAAAAAATACTATATAAAATTGTTATATACAATTTTCCAATATTATATAATTCTCTAATGAACATGAATATCTATTTTTTCAAATTTCTTACCATGATTTATTATAATACATATATATATATATATATATATATATATATATATATATATATAAATTCGTAACCAATTAATAATAAATAAATAATAATATTTCCAATATTTATTCAAAATGTTTTACATTAATAATAATAATATAAAATAAAAGCATATATCCGGAAGCAATTTTCCGACGGAATTTCCACTATTTCACGTAGTGCTAACGTTTCATAGAACACGTGTTAAGAACCGCTACAGTACAACTACAATATACATGCATAATTGGCGACTTAAACGATTACTTTAATTAAATTATAAACAGAAAGTACATGTTTGCATTGTACGAAACACTACTAACATTTGCATATATAAAATGCTATGATGTATACGGATAATTACTATTACGACGATTAAATCAAAAAAAATTACGATCACTGCCAAAATATGTGTATGAAAATTACAAGTGTCATCTCAATATTAATATCGTATTATTAAAAAATATTTTATAATATTCGTGTTAAATAATATCAAGGTGAATTATGTACAAAAAAAATGAGTTTATAATAAATTTATTTGACACATTGTAAAAGTGTTTATTTAGAACCAGTGATGTTCATTGTAAATATTGTGATGATGAATTTAGATGTCCGAAATTATGAGGTGACGGTAGTAAATTACCGTGCTAACATGTCACAGTACATAATACAATGTGTTCAAATATCGATTTATCTGGCAGAGACATGTGGAGTATTCTGCCAAAAAATAAAATATTATATTATATATATATATATATATATATGATGGAAAAATAAATTGAAAAATAAAAAGATGTATTATGAAAAAAATGAAATAAAATCGATTTCGATATGTGAATTGAAATTTTCACTTGAACGTAATTGCTAAAATCGTTATAAAAATGTGATGTATTATGGATTAGTATTGTATATTAAATATTAAGGCATCCTAGTAAAAAATTCATTTAGTTTTGCAACGCTTTCTCAAACTACTAATGAGGCTTCAGTCAGAATACCGACAGTAATTGGGAACGACGTTGCAAAACTAGACAAATTTCTACGAGAGCGAATACACTATATTCAAAATTGTTTCTAAAGCTATTTATTTATATTAATAAAATATATAATATAATAAATATACATATTAATCATCGATGACATCAATTTCTCTGTAATTTAAACTTATCACGGTAGTTGCCTACATTTTCATTTTTTAGCAATGTTAACATAAAATACAAGTATCACCTGAATAAATATTAACAATTTAATAAAATTGTTATGTATATAGAAATTACACATAAAGATGATTTGTAAAATTCGGATGAAAATAAAAATTTAAATAATATAATGAATATATGTATAATTTAATTATATCGTAAAATTGATATTTTCACAGGATTATATCTATATAATGTTGAATAACTTTTGTCTTCATTTTTATATTTTCAATTTACGATTTCAATTAAAACGCTAATAGAATTGCGATATATAGACAATAATCCATTCGATAAATATAAATAAATCAATCGCACACAATGTGACGATAGTTAATAAAGCGAATGCGTCAAAAACGGGTATCGCAATTGATTGGATTGAAACGCGTCAAGCGAAGATTGGAAACGTTTAAATATCGTCAATTACGTTTAATACTCATTCTATTACGTTGACAACGCGTCATTTCATCTCACGAAACGGCATGGCATGTAAAACGGGGCATGCCGAGAATCAAAATTTTAATTACGTTCACGCGGTATGGGAACAAGAAACAAGGATACAAAGGACAAAATAGGCATCATCGAAACGGAAACGAACGAGACGGAAACCGGGGGGAAACATGCAGCGAATAGTGAGGCCTCACATAATATCCCCGAGGCCTAGAGACGCGCTAATTCCCGGGGCTCCAGGCAACATTCCAGGTGACACTTCCTCCTCTTCCCTTCCACCCCCCCCCCTCAGGCTGGTAAAGCACCTGTCATCCCGTCAAAGCCTAGTTCGCCTAACTCGCCTAATTAATTAACCCGACCGAAGCAGGCACTTAAAACAAATACTTAGCGACGACCCTAGCACGACGTTGAAATGACATGTTTTTGTACACAACGTGTTGTTGGCTCCGCGTACAAAATAAAACGATGATAGACGTCTATGAACTATGTTGACGTGTAAAGAAAAACACATCGTTTCTTTCTACGAACGTTACGAATCGATAATTATATAATAAACATAATTTTTCAGAATTTCATAAAGATATATAAAATTATTTGTTTAAAAAATAAAACCAAATTGTTGAAAATAAATTGAATCAATTTTTCAAAAAAAAAAATAGAACTGAAAAAAAACGAAGTTAAATAATAAACAAAAATATAGAAATAAATTTATGAATAGCAAAAAAATAGAAGCCAACTAACAGAAACACGGATGAAATGAAATAAAAATGTACAACAAATCCTTTTAAGGCTAAAACCTTTTTTCGAGTTATGTGGAGTCATCATTTTTATGCTTAACCTTCAGATTCTAAAAAAAAATAATATAATACATCGCTATATTTAATATATATATATATATATATATATATATATATATATATATATATATATATATATATATGTATTATATTCTTAAAATCAATAATTCGGATTAATTGATATTTTGATAGAGAATTTAAACCTACTCAAAATTCATAACAAGCTATAGATGAAATGAAGCTTAATGTTTAATAAAATATCTATTGTACTAGATATTATTTTTATTATATTCTTCTAATCAATTACATATTAAGTAATATTTCTAATAACATTGGCGAATGACGTAGAAAATACGAGCACAAAACGTATAATAAAACACAGTACAATATTGTACTTTGCACGGTTCTAACGTATAATACCTGGCCGTAATCCAAAGCCGAGCACATTCCATATTAAATTTGAATTACTGCAGCCCAAAACTGTGCACATTTGCAAACATTATGCAAGAAAGATTTTAACAAGGGTGAAGTGATGTTGCAATTAGAATTTCAAATCGCAATTACGCCAAATTGCGCTGATAAAACAGGCGAATTTCCATGATCAAACATGACGCCGCAATAATCGAGATATTATATTATTACACAATATCACGATACAAAAATACGATTAGACTATCTCTCAAATGTAAAAAAATATTTGCAATATCAATAATTTATCATCAATGTGTATGTGTGTTTGAAAAAAAAAGAATTATAAAACTATTATCGAGAATTTAACTCGGATCTATATTGCTAGCCGAATCTGATTATTTAACGTTACTGAGAATAAATTGAAAAGACTGCAATTAATCACATGTAATCACAACATTAACCCCGATAGTCCGACGTTATAGTACTGTAAATAGTCGCGCGCAGACTTCGAAATTAGATTTTCACTCCATACAAAAAATATTTTTTCGAATAAAAATTCTGATAGTATCGACTGCTTATAGGGTTTTTTTTTAGGGGGGTTGGACGTGTAAGAAACTCGTCTCGTAAAAAACTATAATGTTGCGAAAAACATAAAATATCAAGGATAAAACCCGGCAATGGATATAAATGCTACGATATATAAAAAAAATCCGCAAAATCGATACGTAGACAAGTTAAAGATTTTTTTATCCGGATATAAAAAAAAAGTGAAAAAAAATAGTAATGAAATCGGATAAATTATTAACAATAATAATACGAAAAGAATATAAAATATAAGATTTTTAAAAATCAAGAAATATATTTATTTCCAAATAAATTTTACACCAACAACTTCTTACAAGGTTAGTAGCTCTGTCAATAAATTTCAAACTTCCTTTATACTTCCTAGTTAGTGGTATTTATTTCTATAATAACAACGTTTTGATATCTATAGAGATTTCATTTGTTCAATTCGTGACTCCAAGAATAACAAGAACTCCTGGAAAGAAGTTTGGTTTATCAAGTCAAAATCCATTCTTCTTACTACTTACTATTCAAAAGCTCTGAAGCTGATTAAATATATATATATATATATATATATATATATATATATATATATATATATATATATATATGGATAATACAGGCATATAAAATTTGTTTAAAACCATACATTTTATATTCCTTTGTATAAATATAATCAGAATAAATCATTCTAATATAAAACACAAAATGATTTAAATACCAGTATGATGAGTGATATGATGTTTAAAATCAATGCTATTTTAATTAAAGTTTATTAGAATCAATTAAACTGCAGCCCTTCAAGGGCTTAGACCTATGTTCTGAATTAATTGAGGCTAATCAATTTTTGAGTGTCAAGTCGCTAACTCTGAATACAATCTTTTAAATTACTCCATTGAAAATTTTGACGTATCTTTTTATTTCATTATAGCTGTCGATTAAATATAAATTAATTTAAATAATAATAATCGTTATTTGCCTGAAAAAAAAAACGATTTTTCCTACATATAATTTATATTGTTATGTTATGTGTGTGTGTATTATTTTTATGTATATAGATATTGGAAACGAAATAATAATATTGTTTTATTTTTGACAATGTCCTCACGATGAGAAGTCAACTTAAGGCAAGTTAAGTATGGTTGAGACCAAACACCATCCCCTAAAGAGACGTCACTCAATCGCCAAGAACAAAAACAAGTTTCTTTCAATCCCGTCGTCTGGGTATGGTCGAATACGTTTTTGCTTTGGCCAGATTAAGTTTCCTGATTGGATGGGATGTGAACTCGAATACAAAAGGGAACGAAGACGTAGTGAGGGAGACCAGAATGAAAAGGCGAGTTGGATTCGCGTAAAACTGCCGGTTAAAGCCGGGATATTCTCATAAATGAGCGATTGCCCGAAAGAAAGAAGTTAGCAAAAAAAAAAAAAAAGAAAAGAAAAAAGAACGAATCAAGAAAGAAAAAATACACATGCGAGGACTCCGAGGGAGTCGGGTGAAAAAAACCCCATCGTAGGGGATTTGTTTTACAATCGACTTTTCATCCGCGTTTACGCGAGAGTCGATTTAGTAAACAATGCAATGTCGCGCGGAAAAATCATTTTTACTGCCGGAGATTTTCTTTTATTTTATTTTATTTACTTTTCGATTTTTTCCACACCCTTATAACCCTCTCAACCCACGCCGTTTTGTTGTACCATTTCGACTGCGCGCGCGGAAAATTAACCCCCGACTCGAATTTAATGCTAGTTTGGAAAACTGCAATTTGCCGCGTTACGTTTTCCTCGCGAAGTTGTAAAATAAACTTCCGCGAAATAAATTATACATATTTAGAAGTTTCATAATCACAATACGCAATGTATTATCATACGAATCTACAAAGTTGATACTTGAGAGAAATATAAATAATTTCAGTCAACATTTAACTTTCTACGGCGATTAATTAAAATATATAATATCATAAACCGCATATTCAATTTCGGCAGTGTATTTTCAGCCAAACTTTCGCATATATAAAATATAAATTCAACAATATATGGTTTATTTCCACACACACACCAATTATATAACATAATGAATACGAATATAAAGTTTATCAAATTAAGTTAAGTATTAGTCATAACACTAAAACTATTGGTTTTATACAAAATACAGTTTTCATATTATTTAAAATGAAAAATACATATTTTATTTCAAATTTCAAATATTGAATTTTTACTATAGTATTAACTATTCATTAGATATTTTATTGTTGATATAAATTTTATCGATGTTTCAATATAAACAACACAATTATTTTTTAATATTTAATCAATCAATATTTTGAGCTACAATAGAATACAATTTTATTTATAAGTATATACTTAAATGAAGTACAAAATAAAAATGTAAATTTTAAAAACAGTTATGCAATAGTGTAAAAATAATACGCAAAAATATGAAAACAAATATCAAACAATGTCAGACAACGTCGAATAGGAAAAAAATGTTCCGATTTTCGACATACAAAGTTTTTTGAAGATGGCAAAAAAATCTTGATATTACAAGAGTAGTTGTAACATTTCCTAGACGATTACAGACTACAGATTTTTTTACAACTATTGCGCAAAGACGATTGCGGTCAAAATAAACGAAGGAAAAAAAGCGGAAAAAACCTAGGAAAAATAGAGGAAAAAATCATACACATACACACAGTTTTCTGCGTCATACACTTCTTAGAAAGAGAGACGTCCGACCGAGTAAAATATAGAGTCAAATGTAAATGTGCGTATAAAATAAACATACAACGAATAATATTATTTTATTTTTTTCTTTTGGATTTCGAAAGATAGAAGTGAAATTTCGAATGCGAAGCGGTGCCAAATGTCTAATTTTACCATAGTTTCACTAAAACGACGAACGACACTCCGGTTATTTTTTTAGCAGGCCACGAATGAAAATCCGCAAAAACGAACGTCAAAAGATTATACTATTAAATTGTATCGCAAGAAATATGTGTTTTTTTTGTTGTTGTCGTTTCAAAAAAAAAACCAAAAGAAAATAGAAATTCATACAATTTTATCATTACGCAGAATATTCTGTCGTACGTAATTTCTAAAAGTACATGCTGTAAAATGCGCCAAGAATTTTAATAGATTTTGTATGCCCAAAATGTAATGTACGACTTTTGACATATATATTTTTAATAAATATGTAACATAATTCATATTATACCTAATATTATAAAATTCCAATGGAAATACATCAATTATTAATAACAAATAATATTGATATATAATTACTTAAAAAAAATTGTCTGTTCAAAAATATTACGAAAACAATAATTATGTTTAATATTCCTAATAAAATAAATTATGTGTAATTAAATAAAAAATAATAATTCTATGACAATTAATTCCAAGTATATATTCTAAAAAAATCCAATTTATAAATCTTATTGAAGAATACCATAATTAAAAATTATAAATATGTTTCAATTAATTATATAAAATATACAATTTTAATAATATATCAAGTTGTCGTTACTATGTTTTTTTTTATAAAGTCGATACGTCAAGACGGGAAATTTAAGAACTTTCAACCATGTAATTAATGTATAATTAATTTACAGTTAATTTCACAGTTTGTAGCTCGGCAGTAAAAATAATTACCGAAGGTAACATACTTTCAGACAACGATCAGAGAGGTTGAAATTATTAAAAAATATATATTATATTTTGCGAATTCATATAATATATATTAAATATAGATATTATCATTACTTGGCCCTTAATCATAACGTCTGAACAATCTAATTAATCATTTGAGTAACATGCATTAGAAATTATTAAACTGTCAGATCTGTTGCGTGATTATAAAAATAAATTTTAACCATTTTTTCTAAATTTTACTAATATATGAAAATTATTAAAAATCATTATATGTAAGTTTTGTATGATGTGAATTATTTAATAATACAAAATATATACAATAATCTTTAAGACGTATCATATTTTGACTGGTTGAATTATGCAAATCGTCCGTAACGTCTAAAAATACTATAAAAAACAACGTTAAAAACGTTTAAAAATTCAGCGAAAAAGCGCACATAAACGTGAATTATTAATTTTGAATTCTGATTAATTAACCGTTGAACAAAAATACCGTTAAATCGGCAAAGTACGCACTTTATAAATGAATGTATTAAAAGTTAATCCGTTTAACACGCAAACTTGAAAGCGGTTCAAACTCTTAACTTTTAAAGTGTATAATGAAACACATAAAGTAGAAAGGGGTATCTGCGTCGTTAAAGCTGCTTCCATAGACAAAATACCAATATTTTCAGAAGTACAACAACAAATATTTAGCATAAAATAAACTCTTTTCGATTCAATCCCCTAAAAATGATTATAAACATATGCAAAATATATGCATCATATTCGATATTGAGAATTTTAATAAAATATGATTAATCGATTTTAATCAATATCACAATAATATATAATTATTTGATTCAATAAAAAAATTAAGCCCGACCGATGGATAAAGTCAATATATTATTTATTACCAAAATATATACATAAAATTCACGCTAGAATAAATATATCGTAAAGACAAAACAAAATCCTTCCACTTTTAGCGATGCCATACCCTCGTCAGGGCGGAGACGATTACTATAATTTTGTTAATATAGTGATCGTACTAGGAAAATTATTCCATAATTATTCCATATATACCTGACATTTGAATATATAGGCAACATGTACAGCTAATATTCGAGAATAAATTGCTCGCAAAATTGGGGACAAATACTGCACGCGTAAAAAGTATACGTACGTTTACATTTCAACACATTTAAATGATACAAGTATGAAATACAATATAAGAATATTTATGAATTAAAAAAATAAATTATCTTAATGTTGATAGTGATTTGTGATAATGAATATGTATTGTATATTCATCTAAAAATATTCAAAAAATGTCAAAGGTTAAACATAGAAATGGTGACTTAATGTAATAAAAAATAAAATGGAGTCACGTACTGAAAGGGTTGTAATCCTATTTTTGATTTGTTTTAAACGAAGGATGAAAACTAACCCAATTTCTTTAATTATAATTAAATTTAACTTCATAATAATTTATATTTTTTATATCTTATTTTGTTTTTTTTTTAATGTACTTTTTACACGGTGGGTACATTGAGACCTATAAGGGACCATATGCCCCTATCGGAAAATATATGTAAGAAGGGAATGAGGCAAAAATGTAAATTAGCCAATACACGTGAAGCAATATATCACTCACGGAGACAAATGGGTCGTCAAAAGGGAAATTTGTCGTTTTTATACGGAGTTTATTACGAGACGTGGGTGGACCGGGGGGGGACCTCTATGGGGGGGCAATATTGACCACGGACACGGCACATATTAGGACAAACTTGAATTGGGGCACCGGTTTCGGTCACCATTAATCATTTTGCGCGACAGCGAATTTTAAAAGGGATTTTACTCTCATTTTGTGGCCCGCGACTCGGATTCGAATTTAGGAAAGTAGGAAATCTCCACTTCGTCGTCGTCGAGTTTCCCGTTTGGGGATTTTCTTTCGATAATTTACTACGGCGTAACAATGATGCTTCCCTTTGATGCCTGCTTGACGTGCTGATTAAATATGCCGTCTATGTATTATATAAATATATTTTACAATATAAAAAAACGAAGTTTTAAAATCTTTCTATAATTATTTATTAAACATATAACGGTGTCATAACAATTTTCATGCGTCAAATAGAATACAATTTATTACGATATTTTCATGTAAAATATTTCAGTATTCATTATCCAATTTTTACTATAATTTTGACAGGTGATATCAAGAAGAGGACAGAGCAATATAATGTACCATACCTAGCTAAACACTGATTTACATCTCATAATTTGTTGTCCATATAAACTGTTATGAGTATTAAATTTATAAAAACATCTATAATTTCCTCCGTAAATAAAATAAATCTATATCGACGGTTCACATTAACATTAAAAATAGTTGTTAAATGTTTTCAGTACTGTTATTATGTCACTTTTGTAATGTTTTATATAACTTAAATTTTAATATTTAATTACAACAACCATTTATTTTTTATAACAAAAATATATAACAATGTTGTACGTGTTTAAAATAACCTAATATAAATGACGAACCACTATTAAGGATCATTGCTTTTAAATTATAAATTCAACTAGATCTGATATAATTTATTCAATATAATGTTAAAATTATAATTAATCTAACATTATATATATATATATATATATATATATATATATATACATATATATACGTATACAAATATATAATAAATAAAAAGAATAATATCAAAGTAAATATATATATATATATATATATATATATATATATATATATAATATGATTTGACTAATTATTATACTCTTTAAACAACCCAAAATGAAAGATAAAACACTGAAGGACTAAAAAGGTTGAAAAAACTTTTCATAGGAATATAAATTGCGTAAAAGGATAATGAATGCTATAAAATAAATTTAAACGGATGTTATGAATAAGGATCAATTTAATTCATTAGGCGTTATACACATATATAATATTTCAAAATTGAAAATAATTTAATTTTATACAAAAAAAAAATAAACGTTCTTATTAAATTTTATAATACAAATATCGGTTAAGTGTATATGTGGTGGATAATCTGAAATCCACACGACTAGGATATATTCGCGTAAAACGGGGGCAGTTTGGTGGTGAACATCATGAATAGCATCACCATAAATATAATCACTAATATCAAACGATGAATTATGGATGGGTTTCAATCCATAATTCAGGTGTGGTTCGGTTCCTAGACATCGAACCACAAATGTAAACAAAGGCCAAACCCGGTCCGGAAAAGCTTAAATTCGCCACTAAGCTGAAAATACACAAGATAAACTTCGCTTTTCTCGTACAGAGGAACGGATTCTTCTATTTCGCTAATGCTCTGTCTTAAGCTGAACAATCGCCGTATGATAACATATAATGCGGAATATTATAGAAAAAAAATTGACTGTCAATGGAGAAAATCTTTCATATAAAACGGAAAATTGTCCTACTTTGTTCATCCGCGATAGATCTTTTCATCGTCGATAGTTATCTTCGGTTTAAATTTATTATTCTAGAATTAAAAAAAAAAATCCACAGTTCTTTTTATTATTATACGGCGCACTGTTCTCGATCGGTATTAAATCGGAATTATCAATGATTATCGATAGTAAAAATAATACTATTGTTTTCATGAATAAAATTTTCGAGTATAACTCTAACATAATACATTTCTATTAACCATATGAAATACGAATCCATAACAATTAAACAAAACGACGGAATTCAAAGGGGAAATGAAATCGTAAACAATAGATCTGGGATAATTTCAGCACAATACAATATAATTTCATATCTTATATATGTACTATTTCAATAGAGAACTTTCTATTACATACTAAATAGCATATAGAGAAAGGGATCTGCGATTTGACTTGTAATAATCGAAGACGAATAACTCGCGATCTTAGCAGAGATAGCATTTAACTATATTATATTATTAATTTAGATATCGTATTACCGAATAATAATCTAAATACACGCAATAACACGTCGATGATTATATAGAGATTAATGACGATTATCTATTATATTTACTACTAAAAACAAACTAATCTTCTTTTTATTTTTCCAGATATTCTTATCTCACTAAAAAGTTTTACGTATTTTATATTTTAATTTATTTAATGAAATATAAATGTATTTCAAATAACACCAAAATGGAAATTATGTAAATTAGAATTTTTACAGATTTATATAAGTATAAAAAGTAGTATTTCTAATATTACAGCCTTTTCAGCTCAAATATAATATATAATATAAAATTAACCGCAAAATATCAGAGAATTCAAGTGACCACATTATTCTTTCATCCTACGATAACTTTCTAACTTACTTTTAAAATATCAAATAAAAATCGAACATCAAACAATCGATTCATAAATCGAACTTTCACGTTTTATTCGACAATAGAAAACAACCAACGTTTATCATGAAAGAAAAAAAAATATTAATGAAAACAATTAATTAGAACGAAACGGCTTTAAGTCGACGTTTAGATCTATATTTAATTGTCGTTGCGAAGACTTCGTTTTTAATATTGCACAAGCTTTTATCAAAACCTTATAAGCGTTTATTACCACGTCTCGGGTATTGCGAAAGTGTCGACATTATTGCAAGGATTAGCTTGATTATTTCTACTTTTATGGTCTTCCTGAAAAACCGAACAACGTGCGTCGTATACCGGCAAACAACGTCCGTAATAAACTGTAACTTATATATATATATATATATATATATATATATATATATATATATATATATATATATATATGTGCGGTCCCAGTAAGTACTAAAAGAACACTCATAAAACAGGTCACAGTTTTTCCGAATTAAATCACTTATACGCAGAGAGAGCTATATAAATGCGGTTGTGTTTGTATGGACGAGGAAAAAAAGACTTTTCCAACATTAGAGGGTATATTAGATAAATTGCATTAAATTTCTAGCAGGAGAAATGGATGAAATTGCATCGAAACAATACGGCAATGCGAAACGGGAGAAAGTAACGATAACCGATCGTAGAAATAGTAATAATACTCAATTTTTCAAGATAACTATAATTGTGTTAATTCATAGAAATAATATACTTATAAAAATAAGATTAGATCAGTTATTTCAACATTTATTATTCTTTCATCGCGTATATATAATTTTTAATGTTTAAAAAGTGATTTGAATATTTAAAAAACTATAAACATACTTCCAAAGAAAATTAAACTGTTTATAAATGAATCTTATTATTATACATATATACTGTATATCAACTCTAAAAATTAATAAGTTAAATAATAATATAAAATAAAACCTGGATCACATGGTATTTATACTTATAAATATACTTATAGTATATCTTAATTTACACGAAATATCCATTTCATGTAGATTTATTTTACGCGAATTAAAATTGAATCTTCTTTGTTTGCTTACCTGTAAAAATTTAGAGAAAAAAAATGTTATTATTTTCAATGTATATCATTATTAAAAAGGAAAATACTGAAGATATTTATTTTTTAAATATTTGTAATTTTTTATTTTACTAATATTCTAAATGCGACATTAAAATTTTTAGTGTATAAAAAAAATCATAGCCACTTTACATTTTATTTAAAAATTACTTTATAAATTCCAACAATAAAATCAGTACATAGATATATTAAATTATAAAATATAAAGACAAAAATTTTATTAATTTAAATAATAATTAATTATAGTATCGACATCTTGCATTCGACATTAAAGGGTGGTCGGAACACATTAAGAATGTTGTTATTAGCAATTCAATTGTTGCCGGTGGATATGTGTTTGAATTTATATGCAGCATTACTCTATTAAATTTGATGGGTATGCTCTGTTTGATTTAGGCGCAAGCACTTAATAAAATGATACGACTCCCATAAGACATAAGTGGGCGCAATTTAACAGCGCAAAGTGCTTTTTGTCCGTTGCGCATTGTTTTCGCTACATGTTACAGGCAACGGACGAACATGTGCGTCATAGCGCAAATAAAGCGACGATGACGCGCGCTAACGTTAAATACGATTAAAATTGTATAAAATTGTCGACGTAAATAAATATTTATATTACGGCGACGAATGAAAATCGATAGATTTTTTTACGTCATATTTACTGTGACATATATATATTTTATTAAATTTAAAATAATAATAAAACGATTCTAAATGAATTATCTAAATTTATGGATAAAAATAATACGTTTCTTTCTTTTTTTTCCTTGCGATAGGATTATTTATGTAAAAAAAAGATGCGGTTTTTCTATGAAAATATAATCAAACTTGTGCGATGATAATCCACGATGTAATCTCACAAATAACGTGTGCGGTTTCAAATTTAATTATAATCACTGCTTAAAATAATAAATGCGGTTTTCTCAATAAAAGAAACTGGATTCACGTAAGGGAAAATAGAATTATATGTAAAATATTATATTATATATTCGAAGACAACGAAATACACAATTATATTATCAAACTGATATTTATAACTATTAATTTCAAACAAACTTTATTATGTATGTAAACTTCAAATAATAATAAAATGTTCTTTTCTATGAAAAAATGAAATAATTATAAAAATAAAAAGTAAAATAGTTCTTGAAAAATATATTGGAAATATTAATCATTAATATAAACGTTAAATTGCAATACATGAAAATATGATTGCACTTGAACACACATAACTCACTAAATAAATCAACCATTTTCAATATAAAAACATTAATGAAACTGCAAAAATATAATATCAAAACACTTAAAAAATAAAAAGAGTGTCGATTATATAAAAATGATATAAAATTTCAGTTAATCAGCTTCATATTTAAAACTTCACTCGTGTAAGGCCCATTAAATTTTACGTAATACAATTAATCCATTCGGTATGATATTTTGCATTCAAAAGCACGTGTTTTATAATTTATAATTGATACTCATATATCAATTACGATTGATACTCTTATATCAATTATTAGTGAAAATCATTAATATCTGATAATTCTTTTCACGTTAATAAAATATGTATATATTATTTATTACATTTTCCGTGCGCTCGACATCATGAAAACTGAAAACGTACAAAACAAGACTGAAATGAAAGAGAAAAAAATGCAATGAAATACTAATTTTCTTGTCGAATAAAAATTGGACTTACGTGCCGCTAATGTATGGTATATGAATAAATATTTATTATAACTTCTGAATAAATTACGAAATTGTGTAACTTGTGCGTGACCAATTTCACACTTGAAGTTTCGGAACGGTATAGAAAAAAAATTGAAAATCGATTTATTTCCATCTACTTTTTTATTTCAATTTCTTCGTTGCGTTTTCTATTATGAATCATGATAAATTTATAATTTAAAATATCTCTTATATACTATCACGATAATATAATTTCATAAAATTTGAAACTTTTCAAGTGTCCTAATAAATAAAATTATATATACAGTATGTTATAAAATCAAACAATATTATAGACGATCATCTTTCATAAATTAGAATATAAAATAAATATTTGTTTCTAATTTTTGATATACTAAAATGTTTTGATAACACTGTTGGAATATTTGTTTTTAGTAGAACACCAATATTTAATTTAACACAAAATTGTTCACGAGATAAGCTTTATTTAACTAGTTGTTATAAACAATTTCATTGAATCGACGTAATTTATGTATGAGCGATTTCCGCACCGTCTGATATAATAAATAAGCCAATGATTCTCAATATTTAAAAAAAATCGCATTATAATTTTGTCATATAATTTTATTTCTTGATGATTTATATTTTTTTTATATAAATCACAAACAATCCACAAAATGAAATAAGAGAATCGTTGATTTTCGATATATTTTTGTGAGTATAAAAATTGAGGTCGTTGACCAAAAGTCATTTGATTTTCAATGCCGTGCAAAGAAAGCGAAAATTACACATATAATACGTTTTGTGCCAAATTTCAAGATTTATAATTTAGACGAAAGGAACGCAATTAACCTGCTCGGTTCGCATTTTCATCTTTGTGTATTTATTCGAGGGAAAGCTGAAATATATTCGTGAACTTAATTGTTCTGAAACGATGTTTCGCAATAATTAAAAGGAAAGCTGCGGGTGACTGAAAATGGAATGAGAGGACGCCGACGCGAAGAATGACTTCTTTTCAGAAGATTAAATTAAACACGAGGACAGTTGAATATTCATTCTATTCATTAATAGAATAGAAGTTCAACAGATCTTCAAACTTTGTCTTTTTAGTCAACTTTTATCGCTTTCGTTCCTGACATTTATTTAACGTTGCATCTTTTTGATGTCGTTTTACATTCTTTCAAATAGGTGGAAACGTCTACTCTTTTTACTCATTGCGTGTCCCAAAACTGATCTAAAGATACGAATTGTAAAATAAACAATCTAAGCTCTTAGTATTACGTTTCTCAAATTTCACCACATAAAAATAGCTTAAATATACATATAATACTTCAATCTAAATAATCTTCCATAACCAACTTTAAATACGACTCATTCTCATTATTTTCAGATCTCACTTTCACTTAACGACGTTTAATTCGCATTTTGAGAAGTTCTTGTTTAAAACAAAACAAATATTCAACAAAGAAATTACTAATCCACTCACAAGTCGTTTGCCCGGATATCATTGCACATTTGTACCGGATTTCCTTAAGTATGCAAATTAATTTATATATACATATACTTACATATTTATATATTTTTATAATAATTACACAAAAAATATTTAACAATTATAATACCGAAAAAAATCTAAAACATTTTCAATTATATTAAAATGGACGATTTTTTAGAAATACATCGAATAAAAAATATGAGCTGATCTATTATTACACATTATTATTTTCGAGATAAAATTATGTGTATTACCGCACATACTTTTTATCACAAACTGCTGATTTCGGTTTTCCGGAACCTAATATTATCATTTAAACAATAGTTCATTTTATATAAAATAGATAAGACGTATATATGATAATAAAAACACATATATAATATAAAATATATCAACATCTTTGCGTGTTAAAAACAACTAAACATATCAGTAGATATGAACCGCAAAGAAACGCATCGCTATACAAAATATCAAAATCGATGCCCATAAAAAGGCCAAAATTATCCGAATATTATATCATAATAGGTAAATTGCCTATATCGGTCTAAAAAAAAATTA
This sequence comes from Leptonema lineaticorne, assembly GCA_024500535.1. Classification (NCBI taxonomy): domain Eukaryota; kingdom Metazoa; phylum Arthropoda; class Insecta; order Trichoptera; family Hydropsychidae; genus Leptonema; species Leptonema lineaticorne. The sequence continues at coordinate 4,114,475 of JANIJI010000061.1, forward strand.
CGTTCGCAAGGCAGGAAATTGTTAATTTTTTCCTAACCACCGCTGACAAACATTGATTTAGAACATTTTTGACCTTCTGAAATCGCAATTAAAGACCATTATTATTATTTACGGGGTCCAACGGTACGTGTACAACAAAATTACCGGAGTGTACCGGACATTTTCGACGCCATTATCATTAAATGCGAAACGAACCATTACAAGTCACACTATTATCTTCCGTAAAATTGCTACACAGTCGACAATATACAATTATTATTATCATCGTCCGATCGGATCGATTTGTCAACGGCACGTGGACGATTAAACTAATCGTTCAGCATCGATCATAAGTGCTGAAGCTGAAAGAAAAATAAAATAGTGAGAGAAAAGACACGGAAACAATACGCGAAGAAGAATCAATCAGCGTGAATAAAATAGAAACATCGAAATATATGTATATTTATATGAGAAAAGACGGAAAAATAAAGATTTGTAATCGTAGAAAAACAAGATGAAAAAAAATGCGATAATTTATCGCTTAACGCTGTTTTATATCAACGTAATTTGAGAATTCTAGAAATTCCTCAATATTATTTCATTTTAATATGATATTAAAATGAAATAAATTCCAAGAATTTATTAAAAAAAAACGAAAACAAAATAAATAATCTACATTTTAACGAATGAAATAAATAAAACACAATTTCATATTTATTATATTATCATAACGATATTTAATCATAAGCAATTACATAAAAAGGCAGTCGCGCGTGCCTTAAAAGCGCAACAAACGTATATATAATAATAAAAAATAAAATAAAATAATAATAGGCCCCGAAGAAAACAATCAACGTCTGTTTTGTTTTGTATTAAAATCGTCTTTATAAATTTTGACACCTGAAACATTGTCCTATTAATATATTTCGACGTATCTGGAACACGACGCGATGCGAAAATTGCGTAAAATTATTCAATTTCATCGAATGTATTACAAAATATACGAAATATTATTTTTTTTAATACATAATATATTATTTTGACTTCCTTAAAATTCTAATTTCAATTTAATGAAAACAATATTAAATTACCATTTTTGAAATTAGATATATTCAGTATATAAAATAAAAATCATTCTCATAATATGTCAAAAATAATATAATTTTAAAAAAATGTAGAGAGCTTCGAAAAATAGAAAAGCAATTATAAAAAAAATGTTCAGTCATTTACTTACTTATAAAGCTATTAATATAATTACTCCATATTTTATTTAATCAACGTCACAACAACGCTATTTATGTCTAAGATTTCTCTTTTAAACGACGAACAAAATAGACCAAAATTTTAAATATAAATTCATACTCAAATGATTTGACATGTCTATTCATATTAAATCATATATACAATAAATTTATAAAATAATGTTCAACTCATACATAGCTAAATGAACTTAATAAGATATTTAACAACAAAAAAAACATTGATTTATATAACACGATATTTTAACACTAATTATAATTCTAACTATTTAATTGTACTATGTTAAAAGTAAGATTTTTATAGTTTTATTATTCATTTCTGAAAATGATACAATCGACCCAAGAATACATATACCATTTTATAATCTAAATATCGTTACTATGAATTGCACGATAAAAAAATAATTAAGAATAATCAACATAAAATGTCATATTAAATGAATAAAATATTACCTTTGATAATATACAGTTAAAATATTATAGAATTAATTATTTTTATGAAAAAAAATATCAACTGTACATACAATAGATATTACTTATTCTACCAAAAAAAATTCTCTCATTTTCATCCTATATAATTTCTTCAACATATACGTGAATATATATATTCGTGATCAGAACAGTGATAACACCACTTTGAGGTCATAAGGTGTGATGACGTACGAAAAAAAAAACATGACGGGTTAATGATGCGAAAATTTGCCATCGTCGTCAAAATGTTTATACATAGCCGTCATATTTGAGGTTAGATTAATTGTAAACTCGTATTTTTATAAAATAAAATAAAAAAAAATCGACCTTTTCAATTCAAACGAGAAAATATACGGTATCAGAGTGATTTTATTTATTTTTTACTCACATCAATCGCAACATATTCATCATACTTACTCCGAAGTGAGGCACGCGAGACTCGAAAAGTGAAAGGTGTTCTGATTTGATCGATCGGTATTAAATTCGTGTATATTTTCCCCAAAAAATAAAATAAATAAATAATGTTTATCCTTACGTATATTAATGATAAATACGAAATGTTTACACATGTTATCGGGCGTGTAATATTCAAGCTACCGCGATATTAACACATTTATGACGGGAGTGAGCAAATTTTACTATTTATTATAAGTATGATTTTTTTATCAATATTCTTTAAAAATATTATATATATATATATATATATATATATATATATATATATATATATATATATATATATATATAGATTAAAAATTACATTATGAAATATCGCACCGTTATTAAAATGTTAAATAAACACGATGTCAAAATACGATTGTACAGTAATTTATAACAGCTAATGTTTTCAGCTCTTAAATCATTAATGCAACAAACACAAACTGCGAAACTAAGATTTCCCCGTACGCTCATTTATATTAATTAATGAAAATCGTGACCAACCCCCCCTAAAATGTCAGATATTTTGACACAATAATATATATATATATATATATATATATATATATATATATATATATATATATATATATATATATATACCTCACAAGAAATACAAGTTACAGTGAAACTGTCACAGAATTTTTGCAAGCAATTTCGACTAATAAACATGAACACACGTGTACGCGTTTATTACCATATACTTAATGACAAACGTAAAAAAAACGATCCTATTTATATTAATTTACTATAAATTATATTAAACATCAAAATCTATATAATTTCAAAAACATATATTGTTAAATTAAATAATAAAAGTCATTTTTACTATTGATGAGTGATCGTTTTTCTAGTTAATGTGACCATTTATTTTTTTTTTGTCCGTAAAATGGGACAACTCTAAATATGTTTCGTTTCATAAATCTAAAATTTAAAAAAACATACAAGTTCTCGCTTCATTGAAAACATTTTCTGAATTCTTGAAAAAAAAACGCATAGTTTTTATCTATTAATCAAATAGTAGACATAAAATATGTACGTGAGATATTTAAGATTTTTTTTAGCAATACATTTTGACATTCCGAAGCAGTGTTTTGGGGATAACGAGACATGCTATCTAAAAACAGGAAAGTATCGTTCGGAATACGACATAAAGTAGATTTATTTCAAATCTTAAGTGTTCCGTAAAATTGTAGGATATTGCTTTTTATAGAATTGAAACAATAACATTTTATCTAAATATATCTATAAAATATATAACTATTTCACAGATTTTCAAAAAATATCGTGATATTTTCGCAATTTTACCTATTTTTGATGAGCATCCATATTAAAATTCTAGTTGCATATTTAGGTTTAAAAATTTAAAAAGCATTTTTAATATACGTAACATTTTTAGTATATGTATGAATATTTTAGAAAAAATGATTTTAAGGATACGGATACAGTACATGTAGAAAACAATATAAAATAGATTATTAAAGAAATGGAAAGGATTATATAGTATGTGAATAGAAAGGATTTTTAAAGCCTTATTATATATAGCTACTAAAATAATATATAAATATTAAAATAAATATTTCGCAGATATTTATTTATCACAGGTGGTCCTGAAACGTAGTAATCCCCGCGATAAGTGAGGGATTACTGTACATACGTCATCATTATGTCATTATAATTCATGATTTCAATTAATATTCTATCATTCCGTTGAATACATATTGAACGCTGTATAAACACCAATAAATCAAGTTCACCATTACAATTTTGACAAACGGCTCAAGTCAAATTTCAAAACATTTCAGTTAAAAGTCAAATTCGAATCGGTCCTCGGTCCTAAATACACTTATAATCGTTCGCGCCGCACAATTGAAACGATCGCGTGCCGCTCGCGACCCACAGTTTGACGACCTTTGGGCGCGCAGTCCGATGCATGCGTTACGCGCGCACGCACAAACACAAACCGACAAACTCACGCGAAAAATCGAAAAGAAAAACCCTATCGAAAGGTCACACGTACGTACGCGAACGAAAAAGCGATTTCGGTTAGTTAACCGATTCCGGTAAATGATCCGTCGAAACTTACGAGTTACGACAATATGCGCACGATTTCGAATAAATCCGACATTTTAACATATAATATACCTTTATATATATATATATATTTATTTATTTATATATTGTATGCGTAGAAAATTAGCATATCATAAATAAACAAAATGTACGCCACACGATGCAACTCAAATCCATACATATATTATACGATTATACATTTGAAGCGGGCCGCATTTTGAATACGTAAAAAAACGTCAAAGTACCGATAAACTGTAGATAAGAAAAAAAAAAATCAAAAAATAACGTTTTCACCCGTATAATTTGATAATATTTATATATGATTAAAAATAGGACGTAAGTATAAATGTAAAAAAAATATAAATATAATTGTAATAAAACTGTTACAGTCGTTACACTTATGTCGATCTGCATGCATAATAAAAAGTGGATTTAAAGCAGTCGATGTAATCGAAAATAACTGTATATTATATATATATTTTTTTTCACATACACATAACCGGTTAAGCGTATTCTCACTTAGTTGATACAGTTTATTGCAGAACTAGTGCTCGTAAAGAATACTCGAGACTAATAGATAAGATCTTTTAACCTTTTGAGAAATGTAGATTTATTTAGAGGGATGCACTTATTTAACCAACTCGAGTTATTCTCTACTAATGTTGTATGAACGTTTTAAACTTACATCTGATATTCGTTTTTTTTTTATTTATATTATATATAATGTATCTTTTGAAAGAACGTATTTACTTTAAATTCATCGTTATATGGATAAAATTCACCTTTTTTTCACGAAAGAAAAATTACATTTCAATATTTTATACAACAGTTTTCAATATACCTTTTTTATATTTTTTTTCATGGATACAAGGAAAAATTACATCGATGAAAAATAGTAAATGTTATATAAAAGGAATAAAATTGAATAAAAAAATGAATAATACTCTTTGGAAAATTTCATTAGCTTTTTATTAACAAAAATAATTAAACATACTTCTTTATTGTAGAAAATTACTTAAATTGAGAACAATTTACAAAATAAATATAATCAGTAAAGGAAAAGAATAATATATATATATATATATATATATATAATATTTTTCAGTCGTATGCCTGATAAAATACAATATTTTCAGGGGAAAATAATGAGCAAATAGAGTACAAAATACAGAAAATTTCCTAATTTTATAAATCATATTCTAATTATGCACTCCTTTTTCATTTTTTTTCAAAATTTACACTTTAGATACACGCTCTCTGAACGTTTCAAATATATTTGTATATATTATATATGTCAGGAAAATCGAACCGTCAGATCTCTCACGCAACCACCACAAACTTTATACATTACTTCCACATAATTAATTGTCTACATAAGCGAAATTTCCATAATATAAATATACAAAATAAAGTTTGTTATATTAATATCATATCCGAACTGCATAAAACCGGGAAAATTTTAATTAATTCATTTAAAGACGCGGACAAAATCGCAAAACGCCGAAAATCGTGCGGCGACATCGAGAAAACCGAGGAAAACGCGGGCGGGGCGCGTCGAGTTTTCAGCGAAAATTTTCCGGAAAACAAGCGGGTAAATGGTGCAGCAGACAAAAGGAGTTGCTTGTCTTGTGGAAAACTTTCAGCAACTTGGAAATGCAGAACACGTCCTGTTCGAGCACTAAAATCCTGTCGAAAATTGCCCGGCGATAATTATTTGGTCTCATTGTTCCCGACAATGAGCTTTCGTACATTTAACGTTTTTTATTACATATGGCGCTTGTTCAATTTTCACATGTGATATAAATATAAAAAGAAATTATACTCGATAATACATCTTGATTTTTTTTTATATTTTCACGATTAAATCATATTGAATTATTATAGTTCGAAAAATATCTATTTTAAAACAGATATCAATAGTTTAGTATATTTACTTCATATATATAATAAACATGTTATAATAAAACTAATATTATAGTATATATAAAAATATATATACCATACGCGTCGTGTATATATATATATATATATATATATATATATATATATATATATATATACATAATAAGTTTTATCGATTTCACAATTTTCCTTTTTACTCCATTTTAATATAAAACTATTTAAATGATAATATTGCTTGATACGAAATACATAAAAACTGAATTAATGTACAATCAAATTATTATAGAATAAATACTTGATAATTTATATTTTTAAAAGAAAATCAATATATGTATATACATATAAATATAAAATACAAAAAAAATATTATTACAGTCAGTTCTTTACTTACGACAAGGTTCTTTTTCGCAACTTCGAACGTAAGTCGAATTTTAAACAAAAATAAAGAATAAACATATTTATATATACATATATATATATATATATATATATATATATATATATATATATATATATATAAATATATATATATAACAATATAAAATCACATTCGTATTATCGATTTAACGATACGTCATCGCAACGTCAGTCGGATGATAATTTCACGTATGATTAACGTACTGGAGTCAGCACGGGACTAACTTAGATTACTGCATTATTGCTGAATTTCACTTGTCATTTCACGCCCTAATAAATCTGGAACACATTCGATAAATTTCCACGAAACAATGCGCATTATCAACAAATGAACGATCGAATCATCGACTATATGTATATATATATATATATATATATATATATATATATATATATATATATATATATATATATATATATATACATATAGTATATATGTATTGTGCTTGGATTGCGCGAAAATCTATATCAAAAATTAGCAAATTTACTAATGTCATCGTTTCGTATAACATTATTATATAATATGTGAAAAGGGAGATGAAATTTGAATTTAACATAATGAATAGTATTCAAATGCGCTAATTATTCGTTCGATTGAATTTATGTTGTTATCGATATCGAATCCGTTTATTTATAATCTTCGTAACGTCAAATTCCAACTATATGAGTTATATTTTTACATATACGTTGTGAAAAACCACTTTTTATCAAAATTTCAAGTTACGTCAGTTGTATTACAAAATATTTTCATGAAAGTTCTTAACCACTTTACAACACGAATTCCCACAGAAATGCATATCTAAATTTTTTACGACTTTCATTATTTTTAGAATTACGAAAGGCTATAATAATATAAACTCAAAAATTTACTCATTTTTTTATTAAAAAATAAAATAAAGGCTTTTGCTGAAAGAAAAAATATTTTTAATTACAATAATGGGAAGGGCCAATTGACAAGGAAACATTTGTTAAGGGAGTTAAGATCTGAAAGGTACTTAAAATATAAAGTTAAATATTTTTATGACGAAAAGTACAATATAAACGATAATTTTTTCACGTTTCATTAAAATTAGTTTTTTAATTATTTTCATATTATAAAAAATAAAAAATTAAATTCAAACATGTACTAAATTATTCGACGGAAGATATTATATTATCTTATTTAGTAATAATTTCTGCTGAAATAGAGACGTAAAATGGTTCACTATCACATAAAACGCGTTATCAAAAGGACCGAGAATATAAAGCCCAGAAAATAAAGATAGAAAAAAAATATCTAGAAAATTTCGTTTCATCTATTGGCAATAAAATCACGATACTCTAAATAATCCCCTAACGTTCACGAAATAAATGGACATATCGAATTAAACGTTAATTCGTTTAATCAGAAAAAAAAGAACAATAATTCATATCAGTAAATATTCTTAAATCAGCCATAACATATATAAGACAGACAAAATTAAACTTATACTGATTTATATCGTTCAAAAAAAAAATATTGAGATAGACGTCCTTTACTTTCGCCATATCTGCAACACATCTGACAACAGGAAAGAACGTTCAGATAAAAAAGTCCCAACGAGAACCAATCAAAAATCCTTCACACGCCCATATGGAAAAAAACTAAAGATAAAATAAAATAAAAGACGTCGCTATCGTTTCAGACATATAAAAGGGGGGCAAAACTAAAAAAAAATAAAAATAAAAAAGGGCCAAAAAAAACGATAACCCAGTCAAATTTAACACAGAAACGGGCGCACTTTATGATTTATGAACGGACGGCGTGCGAGTTTTTGAACGTACAACAAACTTTGAAATCGTGTTGTGCGGTTTCGTGTTAACCGGTTTTACGCCGGTAAACTTGAACTATTCCAGCTGATATCGTCGAACCATTATCATATGCTTGCTTGCATTCATACGGTTGAGTGTTGAAACCGCTATATATAAATAAATAAATAAATATATATATATATATATATATATATATATATATATATATATATATATATATATATATATATATATATATATATATATATATATATATATATATATATATATATATATATATATATATATATACGTTTTTACTTGCGATTTTCATGAGTAATAACAACAACTGTATTTACGATTTCGTGACAGCTCGCGTGCTATCATCATAAAACCGAGCATACGTTATAACAATTTTAATTTTTTTTCCTCTAATATATATATATATATATTTGTGTGGATGATTTCGGTTAAAATGTCTAATGCAGGAATAGCCAACTTTTCTATATGTAAAATCTACTTTTTATCTTAAAAAAAGTGTGCCGCGATCGATTTGTTAGCGTGAAATACATACTATATTTATGCATTGTGTTTCAGTATAAGATGCAATCCAACGAGATATGGATAGATAAGTAAAATTTATGTTTAAAACTATATGTTTGATTTTCCAAATCACTTCTTAAGTTTTCGAAATACTTATGAAGAAAATAAATTTCCTCATCCAAATTTTGATAGCAGCATTCCATACATGCGATACCTAAAAATTTCGATTCAGACATTGCAATCGATCGACTAAAATTGTCCTCGTGATCGATTTGTTGGCCACCCCTGGTCTAGCATTCGTTTAAAATCTTTGACAAAGTCACTATGAAATATGTGATAGCTTTTGGGTTAGTTGGATTACATGCATTGAATCGTTAGTTTAAAGAAGACATCCATATTTCAAATACGAATATACTGAAAAAAAATGTTGAACGTAAAGCTGACAACTTGACTAAAAATAAATCAACGCCAGGAAAACTCTAAAGATATGCCTTGACTCTTGAAAACTGTTTCACTCATATGTAGGCAAGTGAACTTAACTACGGAATTAACAAGTGTCTGCCTTAATTAAAAGATTTTTTTTACAGACGTCAACTTCAATAATAAATATACATTTCATACTAAAAAATACATATGAGTATTAAACATAATCTGTTTAATACTCATATGTATAATTTAATCACTTATTATTTTATCATCGATAATAATGATAAAACAAAATATTCTAAATATTTATGTTTATCTAATATTTATACAATCACGGAGGAAGTACCCACCTACTTTACATCCTGATTCGCATCATATATGGCATACTTCGTATACTAAACATATATTTACATAATACGAACTGTACTTTGACTATACTAATAACAGTTTTTGATTGACAGTGTCGAAAGTTATCATAGTTGAAGTTAAACTTGACAAATGTCAATTGACAGCCGTCAGAACCTTTTGCTATATAGTAGTGACACCGCGAATAATTAAAGTTATTCAGAATATTGGAAAATGTGTCGTTAATCTAATGAAGCTTATTTGAAATCAATTCTATCGTATATTAAGAGATAAATATGATAATTTAAAAATGTCAAATAGGTTAAAAAAACTGCATTGCACACTATATAAAAAATGGTGACGTCATTATTTACAATTAAAACAAATTAGATATATTATAAGAAATCTTCAAAAATTAATCAATTCTAGATTTTACTGATAAAATATATATCAAACATGACTAAATAACAAAAATAAATAAATGCTACTGAATAATTCTAATTTGGAATTTCAAGTTACTTTTTGTTTGAATAAAATTTTGTTCTAATCTAAACACATAAATCTGAATGTATGTGTTTAGATGTTAAAAATATAGAATAAGTAATTCCTTTTAACAAGGACTAATAAAAGGTTTCGATTATATTTAATCTATTATATTCAAAGTTTAATGCATTATTTTCAACAATGCATACTAAAGTTATGAACAAATATACTTTAATCTATCTCTATATAGATTCGTGTACATTATACATTTCGAATATGAACCGATTATTTTAGATATTTAAACCGCACTGTATCAGGACAAATCCGGCACAGAATAAATTCGTGGAACTCCCGTATTTGTTGTATAGTGCAAAACGCGTTTCGTTTTAGCGTGTCTTATTTTATTTGATTTTTTTTATATATATATACGTATATATTATATACATTGCGATTCGAACCGGTTTATTCCGAACATGCAGTCAAAGACGAATGTATAAAAATGCACATGACTTATTATTTACGAACTCTGTACACAGTATATTCGTACAAATGTACAATAATATGAGTGCACATCGGCCATATTTACAATTCAAATGTTTCAACGATTGACCTTTTAAAAGATGGCGCGCGTACACAAAAGTGTGCGAAAACAAAAAACGACAGATTTAATATATTTTATAATATACGTGCGTCAAATGTGTATAATTTCAAAATGCAACGTCGTTAATGGGACAAAGAGCACTTTTGTAGAGCAAGCGTTCTATAAATATAAAAGCGCAACGACGTCCAATTGATGCTGCATGCGAAAATCGTCGGGTGCTTTGTGCACTAAAATGCGATATCTTTTAAATTGACACAAAAATAAATTCGTAACGATTATATTTAAAATAAAAAAAAAATAGATAGAAACGATTCCCATAAATTGTTCCTAAAATTTCGGAATTGAATCATAGTGTTATCTCACTGAACAAAATCGTCATATGGTACTATTTTTGTAATGAGTCAACAGCTTCGAGAGTATATAAAAATAAAATTACGCAGAAATATCCAAATGTTTCGCATTAAATGAAAAAATACCGGAACATCGTCTAACGTCGTCATTCCATCTTTTTTTTTTAATTATGTGGATGAAACGTGTAACTTCAAAATAAAAAGAAAACATATTCAAGTTACATTTATTATTTAAAAATAATTTAAATATTATAATATTTAATATATTGTTTATAATATAGTAAAATTCACTTTTATTTTTAAATAATAGTAAACGATAACACGAATTCAAATATTTGTTGCTTGCTCAGTTCTTATAAAGATAAAAGAACACGAAACCATTTATTAAATCAATATTTATAGAAAGAAAATCCGATCTATTATATTCATTATCAAATATACGAGTGTATGCAACTTATTTTAACTATTGATACATATATATTTTTACGAATAATTATAAAAAAAAATCATATTTATTAATTACTATTGCAAAAATTAAACATGATCAGATAATAAAAATTTGAAATTTAATTAGATCATTTTGATATATATATATATATATATATATATATATATATATATATATATATATATATATATATATATATAATAAATGCTGACATAAAGGAAAATAATATCTGCATAAAATAAAAGAAATGCAACAGTAAAATACATTGAATAATTGATCAAAATAAGATCAAATATCAATATTTATTACTTTTGCTGATCATTATCACTTAATAATTAATGCTGATTGTTGGAAATTGTCAATAAAATCTTCATGATTCTACAGTTAACACACACACACACACACGTGTATATATATATATATATATATATATATATATATATATATATATATATATATATATATATACGAGTAAAACGAATCGAATCGAAAACTATTCGATCAAAATCAACCTCAGTTATCATCATATTAACCGGCTAATAGAATAATGATGGACCTCTCATAACGTACATTAATCGCACTAATGAAGCACTTCGATTCGACGTGTACAGATAAATAAAACAGAAACATTACTTTGATTGCAAACGTTTAACGAATGTAAAGGGAGGAAAATGTGTAGGTCGAGAATTAAATGGAACTGACGATAATTGAAGAGAGTTTTGCAATTAAAGCACAATCTCGACACACGTTTAAAATTTCAGACCCACCGCGAACATCGTTCCGAAGCTGCCGAGCCTTAATGAAATAATCTGAACCCTTTAACGATCGCACTTTCGTGCGGTGTTAAAACTCGAGGACGTGTGATGAAACCAGAGCATTTCAACATCAAAATCTGGAAGATGACACACCCGAAGGCACGACGACATGGAATCGTTTCATCTTAATAATTATGCTAAAAATTTAGTATAATTAAAACAAGTCCAAGAAATATGCCATACGCCTATATATGTACCATATATTATATTATATAATGCAATGCAGACATATTTGCCCCCATATACACGCTCGCAGCCCTTTTTGCAGAATAATGAAAAATATTTTCCAAGTTTAAATAATTTAATATGAGTTATACGATGATGCACGGTTCTTAATTAAATCCGTTTATACCGAATTAATCATTGTATAAGCTTATCAGATGTTGTTTTTGTGTACGTGAACGTAACTAAAGTTGAGAGAAGAAAGTGTATTCGATGCTTGATTAAGAAAAAAGTAGACTATGTCACCTAAAAGTGAAATTGTTAAGATAAAATAGAGAGTGTTTAGGGCGTATTGGACACGCCCTTTTATACAAAAATTTAATGATAATTCAAATACAAAAGTTTTTGTCAGACATTCTAATTATTATATAAATAAAGTATTAATTATTATCGTTGCCGAATGTTAATAATATGTCGAACGTTTAAATATTAACGATTCAGCCATATTAATAATCAAAACCATTATATTTTCTTATATAATAAGTGTGTCTATTATATATTATTTATTTTTTATGAAATTCGATTTACATACGAAGTTGCGAAACAGACCTCCGTCATAAGTCGAGAACTAACTGTATATTTAAAGTTCAAATATAAATATGTTTATTTAATTGATTAATATCATATTTACAAGAATTTTATTATATATTTAGTTGAAGTGCAAAATTATACTAAAAACAATTTTCCCATACTGTAAAATATAATACTACTGCGTCAATTGTTGAGCAAAAATATGCTAGCGAATTCGGTTAAAAGCGGACTTTTTCAGTCGAGCGAACGTTTGAGAAGCTGCGATTTAACGCGAAGGCGAAGATGGAAGATATTCTCCTCAACCGAGAAATTACTCTTCCGTGAGCCTACTCCGACAAAATTTCACGTGGCATACGTGCCCTGAACGCGAAGTACAAACAATTTTTGAATTTTGCTGTACACATAGTCTCTTCTACGCCAGGCTTCGAACCCATCCACCGTATACTTCTATATACAGAATAACACTTTGAACACACCGACCGAAATAAAACGAAAAGTGAAAATGAATAAAATAAAAAACGAAGAATTTTTATCACGCATTTAATCAAAATTTAAGACTTTAATGTTTTGGAGTAAACTTACGATTGAGAAATAAATAAATATATATTACTTTATAGTCAATAAGAAAGCCGTATATATATATATATATATATATATATATATATATATATATATATATATATATATATATATATATATATACTAACAAACATTTGGATTTGTAAAGTCTGAATACCGAAGAAAAATACGTTGGAAAATTGTGGTTTCAATGAACCACTGTTGAAAATTTATGCCGTATATAAAATTTAATGTAAAACAGTGCGTTTCCTTTTTGCCAGTAATAATTTAAAACTCATATTAGAATTTTCACATTGAGCACAATTTAGTGTTGCATATTCCACGGTTATCTGCTTTGAAACGATTTCGAGAAATATTTACGATTTTTAAATATATATAAAAGTGAATCTTAAAAGCATGATATATTAAAATTATCGATTTAACTCCAACGCCCGCCATATATTCATATTTAATTCAAAATTTTTCGTCTGAAAAATATAATAAATTGTAAAAATTATTAATATAAAAAATCATATATCATTCATAATATAAATCTGTAAAAATCATGTCTATTTGTTGGTTAAATCGGAAATACAAAAAAAAACCCACACACACACAAATAGAAACAAAACGTATTACAATTCATCACACACAAATAAAAGTGGTTCTCGTATGATCAAAGGTTTGTTTTATTGAACCATTATGACCCAACCCCTTGGTTTCGTTTGAATTTTCCATTAAAACAATAGTTCTCAAATGGTCGACGTCAATAGTGACGCAACATTACGTATTCCATTGTTCCCATGGTATTCATTTTCAACCTGAATCTAATCATTGTATTCTAATGAAATTTCTATGGAGAGTATATATTTAATATTACACACAAGACATTAATAAAATAAGAGAAATTAATAATAATTTAACTTAATTATAAAATTACAAATAGCAGAAAGTGTTCAATAGAGATATTACAAACTATGTACAAAATGGATTCATTGTGTTATAAACAAAATATTTGTGATTAATGTTGGCATATTATATTTATATAATATATAGATCTTGATATAGTGATTGATTGACATCAAATATTGATAGCTAGCAACCCTTCAGTAAACGTATTCGACAAAACGTTATTGAAATCGATAACTATATAATCAACATTCACTCTATATATAATATAAAAAAATTAATTTATTTTACTTGTAAAAAAAACAACATAATATACAGTAATGTACAAGTATACAAAAATCGAACACGCATATCAAATATTAAAAAAAATCGATCGAAATAAAATAATATGCGAGTAATGAAAAATGTTCGTCAATGTAAAGCGATTACGCGAAAATTATACTAATTCGTTATAAACGACGATTTAACGCATTAGCTGCCGAGCGTTAATATTAAAAATCATATTATATGTTCAATGAAAATATACAATATATGATTAAATGCGCCATTACGAATACGCATTGTTTTTCGTTTACATAAATTAACATTTCGTTTCGTGTGACCTTTGTGCGTGAAAAATGTGCGCACAAAATTTTAAATCACTTAAATCAGCGAATGACTACATGTGGTTAGCGAGCCAAACGAAATCTTTTACAAAAATTAAGTCGAAATTGAAACGATTCTGCAATTAGATAATGAGAAAAATAAAAAGAAACATTATTATATATTTAAAATTTTAATGTGATTGTGTTTTGAAAAACACAATCACATTTATATTATATGATAAAGAATAATTAAATCAAATATCACTGATTATTAAATCAATGAAACCACACATTTAGAGATATATGAAACCAGTGAGATATTTTATAATAAATAAATATATATATATATATATATATATATATATGTGTGTGTGTGTGTGTGTGTGTGTGTTTGTGTGTGTGTGTGTGTGTATGTGATAAAATGACTTATTTACCATTGATATTTTCCAATGAATCTTCCCTTATTTATATTATATTTTACAGTAAAAATAATAGATTAATAAATAAATATTTTATAATGAAAAATTTACCAATTAAATATGAACTACGACACAACCTTATTGCTATATATTTATGAACTATGAATATGTAAATCTATATGATTTTTTTGAATCAATACCTAATTTTAAATAATTATGTTATCAATAATATATTCAAACACCGAATATTATTATTTATAAATAAATATTATAATCTTCTATAAATTATAAATATTTTGTAAACAATAAAATAACATATTTATTACAGATAAATAAGAAAACATGTAAAATATCGACGAACTAATATAATTACAAAATATTTATGTCATCTGTAAATAGCAGGACTGCTACCTACAAAAACACGCAAAAAGGTTGTCGACCGCCGTCACCAAAACGATAAAAATGTTCAGTAGTGATTTTTATTTCAATAAAATGATAAACGTTCGTGTAAATACGCAATAAATATCTAAAACAGAGATATCATAGCAGTCGCTGCCGTTTTAATGTGTTAATTTCAATATCGAACATGACCCTAGGATTATCAAAAAAACCTTGGTCCATAAGTGATAATACGTAAATATTTTATAACATTTTAAGTAATAATTTATGCCTAGCTGTCGTGACGTAAAACTTTATACAAAGGTCAATTGCATGTTTTCATTACAAAACCGTATATATTAATTATAATTGCGTAAAATAAAGTCTCCTTCGCTGTCGATTATATATATAATATATATGAATATGCGTATGTAATTGTTTTACGAGATCCATTTTCAACAATAAACACCGGAAACGTTGTGTAATTTCATATTTTACAAGTTGGAATAAATATTTTTTTTTTATATAAAAGAAAAATGTCTAATAAGCATTTAAAATGCGGGATGTTTTATATTTATATTAATTTATTAGTTAGTATCAATTTATATTGAGTTGCGTAATTTTATACTAAACTTCATTTTATTAAAATAATTATATTTTTTGTAAAAATGAAAAAAAAAGTTGGATAATTAATCATGCAATAACTATTACGAATTATTATGGAATATTACAACATTTCTCAGCCAATATTTTTATGAATACCAAGAAATATTTAATTATACGAGTATGCATCAATTATCTTTCGCGTAAATTAGATTTTTTTATTTTATAATTTTTATTCACTATATTGTAATAATATAGAAGTTTTTCAAATTGTACATTCAAAACTAAAAAAAAAAACATGAATAAATATTTTTTATTTATAAATAATAAATAATAGCTGTGTCAATATTAAAACATAATAATATTAATATCGTGAAAAGGAAAAAATATAGTTAATAGAACTCTTGAAACAGGACCAAAATAACATATATTTTTTATCATAATCTTATTTGATCAACATCGACATTATATATATATATATATATATATATATATATTTATATATATATATATATATATATATATATATATATATATATATTTATATATATATATATATATATATATATATATATATATTTATATATATATATATATATATATATATATATATATATATATATATATATATATATATATATATAAAGCACCTGAATTTCTAAATATACTGGTGAAATATCGCAATATTCGACACTTAGGAATTACGAAAAACACGAAATAGTTTTTAAGATGGATATTTTTTTTTCGTCCACGATATCGGAAAAACATCGGTCGCGCAACGTTGAAAACTCGGGCAACGCCCAACTCGCCTCTTTTGTTGCCATAATATATATATATATATATATATATATATATATATATACATATTTTTTTTGCTTTTCCCGTCGTCGTCGTCGTTCTTCTTTTCAGACGAACTTTTTCCAGTCTGAAAAATCAAGGTCGTCGACGAAAATTTGGCAAAATACATACATTATAAATCTGCGCAGCTCTTACATACGTATAGTGCGGCCTCGCTTTAAAAAAAACAATATCAATCACTAATTAAAAATAGTAAATATTTCATATATATATATAATTAATAAGTTTCGCGATCCTTTATTAGAATATATTTAAATAAACATATATTATATTTTGATCGAGATCTAACTACTGGCATTTATTCAATTTGATAAAAGAGATCAAATCGCTTTTTTATTGTAAATAAATGTCAGTGATTGTGAAAGATATAAAATATATTCTATATGTAAACAAGCTGCTTGAATAAAAATATAATTTTTAACTGATTTTTCTTATTGGAATCTGTGCGCATAAATGGAACTTCATCCATGACAGGTTCTATAAAAGGGAAGCTCTGATTTCTAAAGCGATTCAAATCGTCGCCATGGTAAATTACTTAAAAAGTAAATCTTTAAGAACGATATAACTAGAATATGGATTTATTTAAAAAATACTAGAATCGTATGAGTTACAAAAGAAAATAAAGAAGGAATTTAAAAGACACTACTATGAAAAGACATGTCCAAAAAAGACCGTAAAGAAAAACAATTTAGAACAGAAAAAATAAAGAGTTCAAGGTATGCTGCGGGTCGTCGCATTAAACACAACAATAGTGATGATGACATGAAAAGACTTAATAAATTCTTAAAATCAAATATTATATAAAATAAAAATGAAATGTAATATAAAATATGTAGATAGAACAATCGCAAATTATGCAATAAAATTTAAGTTCAAATTTCAAGTTATCACTTTACATTAAATTTTATTTTTCAAATATATTTGTTACAAAATACAAACTGTTACAATTGTTACATTTTATTAACATTAATATTTTATTATTATAGAAAAAAAACTGAGAAATGTTTTCCATCATAATGACTATATATTATAAATCAAGAAATCAAACCATTTATGTTGATTTTTGTTTTCATTTTAAGACTTTAATAAAATTAGTTCCTTTGGAAGTTTATTTATATTAAAAATAATTGATAATTCCTGATCTGAATAAAGTAGACATAACAAAATAACAACTTTATATAGAAAAACGTGATAAGTATCTAACTAATGCTTTTCACTAATAAATAGCTTATTACAAATATAAAAAAATCACATTGAAAAATAAATGAAAAATTTTAATATAAAAACCTAACACTATTCAACAACCAGTTGGATAATTTAGTATAGAATTTTTCGTTCACAAAAGAACTGTAGAATGAATGTTTTATTTTTTTTATATAAATGTATATTATATGGTACATATAACAGCAAAAAATCGTCATCCTACTGTATATATTTATATAGAAAAATTGTTGAAAATGAAAATTGGCTCGGATGTTGTCGCAAATGTTCATCCAACAGGAGCAAAAGAGTATGCCGCGGTTGTTTTTGTTGGTGTTGTTGAGTTTTGCGGTTCGCAATCTGTTAAATTGTTCCGTCATTTCGTCGTCTTCTTGCCTCTGCCCACGAAGTTCCGGCATATTAATTCGTGTTTTAATTTTCTTTGTTTTGAAATTCCTCAAAAAACGGACTGGGGACCTTTTTATTTTTTTCGAAGGCTCGTGTCGCCGACGATCCTAGCAATTCATCTTTTCCGCTTTTCGAAACAATGACGACTGAATAAAAGGAAAAAAATGTAAATAAATAAAATTATATAATAATACGGACGAAAACGGAAGAAAATCGCTACGGTCATTAGTGATTAACAGTAAATTGGATTTGTGACGCCGGTTGACATTTTTTTTAATATAATATATATACATTTTTTTTGGATAAAGTGTATTTTTGACGTTTAAACGAATTGACGTATTTAAGTCAAGAACAGAAACGACAACGGCCAACTCAAGGTCGATTTTGTAAACATTTTGCATCGATTGGACCTCAAAGTTAGTCGAATTTCAAAGCACATTTTTTTTATTCTTTACTTGAGCAGCATTCTAATATTAAATTGTATACTGTAACCAATTGATGCCATACAATTATATATATATATATATATATATATATATATATATATATATATATATATATAATGCACAAAAACCGTGTAGTTTCAATACTTAAACATTATATAAAAATGTAATCGTTATGCATTTTTAAAACTATCGTTATAAAAATATCTATAGTACCTCCAAAAGATCAGGAAGGATATTTACTTTCTGAAAGGACAATGTGGAAAAAGATGTACAAGATATGTTAAGACAAAAGGGGACTAAAAAATATAACTGCAGAGAATAGATAAATGGAGAGTAATGTTGAAAAAGAGTGAGACAAAAATTGGGTTGTAGCATCATGAAAATGAATAACAAAGAACAAATGTTGTATCTTCATATAACACGTCTTCTACAATGCGATGACAAAAGATGATATAAATATTGTCAAAAAACGCGATATACCAATAATAATATCTTAAAATAATTTTGATGAAATCTAAATCCATTATGATAAAAAAATATTGAAAATCAGTATTTAAGATTCTGAGACACGCCTCTTTATGGTTTAAATATTTATTTTTATTCCGATAACAAACCAAATACGATTTTATCTATTGCAATGAATCCATAGTGAATATCATTCGTTTCTAATTGTATTAAAACTGTAATTTCTAAATATGGAAATATCTTATACTAGATTATAGAATATGCCCTAAATATACATATATTTGTATATACCGTAACATAGCACAAATAATGCAAAAATCGGAAAAAAACCGGAATGAATTGGCAACTTTTTGCCCAACAAACATACGTATGGCGATACGATCGTTTCATCAGCGTACTCATCGAATAATCAATAATTCTCACATTACAATAATTTTTAATCATATTTTTTTTAATTCACGCAAATTACTTCGTTGCATTCCGAATCAATTAATTTGTTTAAAATGAAGCAGTGCTGATTGTTTCATTCATATCAGGGATCATGAACTTTTTGATATATAATAATTAAAAGGTTAAAATGTTTAATATTTATCATATTTATGATAAAATTTTAAAATATTATAATTAAATTTCTGTATAATTATTTAAATATTAATAAATATAAAATTTATAGATAAATTCGATACATTATTTTTTTAAATTTGCAATAGAAAATATGTCTCGAACATATGCGATAAATCAGACGATACACTTAGATTTTTATTCAATATAAAAGAGATACGGCTCCAGAACCGTCGGTTCTCGATCTCCGTCGTATAATACACGGATAAAAGCCATTACCGGTTAAAATAAAGTGGGCGCAAATAAAACGACGCGTTATGAAGTAAAGCGATTTTCACGCACGTATTAAAAGTTTTTTAAATTTCGCAATATACAAGCGCGTATCTCATTTAATTCGCGCGGTTCCCTCTTTATTATTATTTTTTTTATTTGGTCCTCACAAAAGAATACGGGTGCAAACAAATATCGTTCCCTCGGTGCCATAAAACGAGTGTAAAAAAAAACAAGGAAAAAATAGATATTATAATACTACGTAGTATTTCTTATATACGAAGAAATAATATTGAAGAATGAAGATATGCGCATTCCCCTTTTCCCTTCTTTACATTGCCTTCGTCAATGGAAGAGCTTTTTCTCTGGATATGTAACCCTCCAATTGAAGAGATACACTCGTATTTACAAAAGCTTGTAATCCGTGTGCAAAAACGAATACTTCGACAACTTATACCCAAATATTATTGTAGTATAGCATAAGAGATTTGTGGATGAAGAATTTTTTGTTATCCATCTAATAAAACATTTATTATCATATTTAATATATTGAAATTGTAGTAATACAATATATTTTACTACTTCGAAATATATCATGTTTATGATACAATATATCAAATATCAACGAGAATAATAGTTTTTATTGACAGTAATTTAAAATCCACATTAACGATTTAATATAAGCTTAAAATATTCTACAAGAAAAAATATTTAAAAAGAAACTTATATTTACGTAAATGTAAAAGAAGTTAAAATAAAATTGGAATATTAAAGTACTATTTACAAAAATAATAATAAGTAATATATCTTATTATTTTCATAATATAAGATATATTACTTGAAAGAAATAATTAAAATAAGAAATATTTATTTGATAAACGATACAAAATGATTTAATAAAACAAGATGTAATAAAAATAAAACTAATATATTAAATTATTCTTAATATATACAGCGGTAAAACGAATGTCTAATTCGATTTTTTTACCTTTTAATGATTAATTGTATATAATATTGTCGAAATCCTTTATCTTCATCGCTAATTTTATCATTTCCGCGTTCTATTTTAATTGTCTGTTTATTATATATATATATATATATATATATATAAATATATATATATATATATATATATATATATATATATACAAATTGATTTAGTTGCGTAAAATTGTTAATTATATATGATACGAGTGAAAATATCGAGGACGAGTAGCCGGATGGTAGGCGTGGTCGCGTCGCAGTTGGCAATAGTGCGCGCCACCGTACGACGCGCGGCATTTCAAAACTTTTCTCACCTGTATGAGTGCGCAGATGAGCCTTCAGATGCGAACTCTTTCCGTACAGTTTGTCGCATCCCGTGTAGAGACATCTGTGCGTTTTGTGCGGCGGAGCCCTATCCGAATTTCTGGGGGCCAAAGCCGCTCTCGGAACGGCGGAGCCCCCGACGCTGCGACGACGCCCCCTTTCCACGGAACGCCCCATTTCCATAGAGCGTTCTCTCTCCTCAAGTTCGGCCAGCAGCCGAGCCATGCTGACATGGCCTCCGCCCCTACCTGCAGACATCGCCAGCAGGCATTGAGCTGCAAAACGCATCTCCTGATCCATAGCGGCGCACCCGCCCCCCATAGACGCCCCCTCGTTTACCATTCAAACGCCCCCAGAAACATCACCGACCCGCCCCTCCTCCTCCATACTCAATTTACAAAACGTACACGGTCCAAACGCGCCATAAAATCTCTCAACAATCTCTTCAATTCTCAAATATATTTATTTCTATAACTACGAATTAATTTACGAAATAAATAATAGCGTAAAACGGGCGCTGCATGGCCTCGGCGCGCCTCAGCTCGCCCACCATCGTCCCATACGATAACACCGCACGTCGATCACATCGCACCACAAAAACAAAAATAAAATAACATAAATACAAAACAAAGATGCACTCTTCGCGAACGTGAAAAAAAAACAACGCTCCTTACAATATATATATAAATATATACTTGTAATAAATACGACAAAAACAGTCGCGAACTTCGACGACGATCTCAATATGTCAAAATATATTATTTACACTGTCAAACTTTCAAACGCGACACGTCGTCGGCCGTAAGTGTGCAACTTTACGACCATTGACGTTTCCGAGTACGCGCGATCGCAAACGTGACTCGCGACACGAGCGACGCGCGCAACCCACACGAGCGCGCGACAAACACTGAAGTTTTCCCATGTGTTCATGCGCGATATGCGCATGCGCGCGCACGTTTCGAATTTACGGTCTTAGCGCCGTTCCAATTACGACCATAAACCGCGATTAAAAAAATATATATACGACTACTTTTACTTTTTCGTTTGATTTTTTTTTTTTTAACATTTTTACTATTTAGATTTTTACACCGTTTTAATTCGCATTCGTAAACAAACTATATGCAAGTGATGTTTACGAATATATAATAGTTTCATAGAAAACTTTTCCATATCTATTATCGAATATAACAATATATTTCAGATATGATAAAATACATATTAGCAAACTTATTTTTTATATCAATTACTTTATGAAACTATTAAATTGATTTAACTCATATATCCTGAATTTTATTCATTGAATTTATAAATGAATATTAGTTAATTTTAACATAGTATAATACATTACTATTAACATTTAATATATATTACTATACAAATAAATGCTTACTGTTAAGTATTACGTGTATTGTATTATATTATTATTTACTATCACAAATCGTATAAATATACCAATTAATTCATGAATATATTTAACATGTTATATAATTTTTGATTTGTTAACATACAATATAACTTTTGAACAAAATATTATAACATTTTTATAACTATCTTCATATTGCGTTATACCATCTTTCAATAGATTTTCATTTAGAAACTGACACGATTTGCTTTGAAATTTATTTTTTTTTCAGCTTTTCTTTTACCTGAAAAAAAAAAGATACATCGCCGACGCTAGATTTAAGACTATGAACAGATTGATTAAAACTACGTCGATTTCTATGCAAATTCGTAACGAAAAACAGTTAGTGAAAACTAATATAACTTGATCGAGCTCGTTTTAATCTATGCCGGCGACGACTGAAAGGTTATTTTACCCTATTTTTTCTCCTTTGATAAAAATTTTCATCAGCTCCGTGACTCAGCGGATAAAACAACAAAATTACACAGAACAATTTACAACGGTCCTTTCGTATTTCAACATATATTCACCGTAATATCGCAACTTTGTATATAAAATGCGATAAGAATACGACGGAAATACGTGCATTTGACACATCTTAAATTCAAAAAAAAAAACTTTATTACGTACTAGGCATATCTCGTAATATAATTTATGAATGATATTTTCTACAATATATTATAATATAAAATTTAAAATTCTGTAATTCTATAAGATAAGATTTTTTTGTAGAAAAAAAATAATGACGTTTACAATTTACATAATATAGTATTATAAATTTGTATAATTATTTTTTTCTCCAGACAATATTCGATAATCTAGGTTATTCTACTTTTTGTAATACGATTTATTATATAATCATATTATAGATATTTTTGCATCTAAAATTAAAAGAACATTTATAATATAATAGTAAGAGTTTTATATTCTCAATACTTATTTTTCTACTTACTTCGAAACATCAAAAAACTTTTTTTTATATTAAATACATTATATATAAAATATGAAAAGGCAGATGTAAGGAATAAAAACTTTTAGTATCTAGAAAAATATATTAAACTGAAAAATACTATATAATGAACGAGCTTTTAAAATAAATAAATTATAATTTAAATTATTAATATATTGCTAGTATAATATTCTCATTTAATTTTATTGTTGCAAATTTCACAAAATAAATATTTATAACTCGAATATATTCTATAAATTAGCACAATAAAATATTTCAAATTAAAATTAATACACACATTATACATATATAGTATATGTTTTAATTTAAATAATATAATTCGAATTTATTCAACTGAAAGATCATTCAATAATAATTTTAACATATGAAATAATATAATAAATAGGCAATAATTTTTAAATGTACAATTAAAATTTATGAAATGTACAAAATTGAGGGATCGAAAAAAAAAGTCAATTAGAAATATTGAACTCCACAATTCCGATTTTCAACTTTACATTCCACTCGAAAGCTCCGTTCGATACAATCGAACTCCAAACGACACTCGCTTATAAACGATAAGTTTTTAAAACGACTCTTCACATATAAACCTATATATGAAAGCATGATATATGAACCCAAAAAAAAAAAAAAAAAAAAAGTATCCGGGAATATTCCGTAATATTTAATTTTGATGATGGAATGTGATTTTCCTCGGGGAAAATGCCTACAGGTAAAATTTTTGCCTAATTTCGTTATTCAGGCATGTAAAAAATTTCACTCGGTTCATTCTATGCGATATAACGAGAACCGAAAAAAAAGCGGAACGAAAAAAAAAATACGCGAACGAAATTAATACGTGGCCATTCGTTATTTGAAATGTAAAATCTCGTCGTCAACTCGACCGTGTTAATACATATTTTTTTTTTCTTTTCTTATACAACTACATAATAAATATATTTACATTAAATTTATATAATAATATAATATGTTGTATTAAAATGGTAATAATAATAATTTAATTATTGCCGGACAACTTTCTATTGTTCCAAAAATTGCTCCCGAATTTCGCTCCGTCGTACAATTGATTCCTGGAATGTACATTATTTATGAAAAGGTTTTTCAACAATAGCGCAGAAAAAGAATAAGAAATTAATCTCAATTGTTATTGTTCAGTTAATTAACGTCGCGCGACAAAATTTTAATTAACATTTGAAGCATAAATAATTACGTCATTATTATGAAAAATTAGGCAATCTTTTAATTACGCGATTTAAATTTGTCTTTTGTTCGAAAGAATATCTCGGTGATATTATGAAAACGTTTATGGCGGTTTTTTTTCTATTTATATATATATATATATATATATATATATATATATATATATGTTATACTGAAAAATATGGTATTATTTTTTTTGTGCACGCTTTGTTTCATATTGACTTTTCGCGTTGCAAAGATCATATCGACGCATAAATTAATTTTTTATTATTTATATATCGCGCGACAACTGCAAATAATGTTCATCGATTTTTTTTCATTATATATATATTTATAATACAAGTTAAATAAAATATTCGATTTTCAATAAAACTAATATTTAAAGTATTAAATTGTTTTTTTTTACAATAAATAAATCAATAGTGTGACAACTCTTTCAGATCTGAATATTTTTTTAAACATTTATTTATATATGGAAAAAAATAAGCTATAAACATGATTATGAATTTGAAAATATTATATTAAAAATATTTTTTTATATAGTATAATTATTTATTAGATTAACCATACTTTAAGTGGATAATGGATTAATAAAATCAATTATTATTTTAAAACGAATCAAATTGAATCTGAATTTAACAAGAAATATAAACGATAAATTTGACAAAAAAGTAAATAAATACGATAAATTTGATATATGGTAGCTTATCAAATAATAAACATAGTTCACTCTTTAAAAAAACGATAATACGAAAATATTTATAACACTTGTAAAAAAAAGAGGCCCTTAAATCGAATGCAATTCTAATCGTTTTCTGTTTCCTACTTTTTTTTTATTAAAAAGGGATACATTAACAGAAATAACAGCGATCCGAGAGAATTTCGTCCGGAGTGCTGCAATCAATCGGTCACTAATGGAATTTCGAGAAATGAACTGGACTCCAGTGTTCCAAAATTATTTCCACATTGTTCCGCACGGTTTCGACATTTTAACACATTCGATGCGAAGGGTTCGAAATGTCCGCCGTAGAAATGACTGTTGTTTAGGGATGAGGACGTGCGCTTTTACGCTCTTTTTTCTTTTTATTTTCTTTTTCTCTTTTTTTTTCTGTTGTTTTCATCGCAGTTGCGTATAAATCGACGAGTCGAAAAAGAACAACAGGGAAGAAAGAAAAAAAAAAGAATGCGTTCGTATGAAGGGCGGAAAGAAAGAAAGAAAAAATTGTACGTGAAGTACGAACATTTTTACTACTCGACGATACGGTGTAGAGTACTTTTCGCTAAAACGAACTCATGATGTGTGTGTGTGTGTGTGTGTGTGTGTGTGTGTGTGTGTGTGTGTGTGTGTGTTAAAATGAAATGCTTCAAAAGCGACCGATTTCCATATACAATGCGTTTAACGTGTTGCACTTTGACTTGAATAATGTCACAATACGAAAACATTTATGTGATATATTGAAGTCTTATTAAATTATTTATATATATATATATATATATATATATATATATATATATATATATATATATATATATATATATATCACAAATCATTGCTAATATATTCTCTTTTATTATGATTTATTATAGTATAAAAAATATATAAATAATTTAAAACTAAAAAAATATATAAGAATATTTTTTTCACCACGTCACATATTTCAAATATTGATAATGTTTCTAAATTGAGAACTAATATTCTACACACTATTTGTTTTTTTTAATATTTTCATTTAATAATAATATTCTAAAACTTTTTTCAGTACAATTTTCTATTGTCTTCATTGATAATAATATTTTTTTATTTTTTGTAACGGCTTTATATTTATATAATTTTACATTTGATGCTTTATTATTAAGTAATGATACGATTATATTAATTTAAACATGTACATAAATTTATTTAATTGTAAAAATATATAACGAACATGATTATCTTACCTAATATAACATAAATTAGAAATTATCGTAATGAACCTATAATATTTTTAAATTAATTTTCGAGGAATTTGTGTCCTTTGCTATTTTAATAATTATGCACTTTTATCCATTCGTCTTTAATTGCCTTAAACTAGCGCACATAACAACTGACTAAAAGAAACGCAAAAAAATGTGGAGTCGCAAGTTTAGCTGTCTTACTTGCTGCTCAGTATTTTTTTTTACTATTATAATATATATATATATATATATATATATATATATATATATATATATATATATATATATATATATATATATATATATATATATATATATATATATATATATATATATATATATAAAGCATACAGATAAAAATATAACTAAATTATTATAAAATACAATTAATAATTAATAATAAAAATAATAAATATTTTTATTAATCGTCCGATATAAATAGGTCATATAAAGTCATAAATGATATATCATCAAAAAGTGTTTAAATTATAATTGCATATTTAATTTTATTATTCATTTCAGGAATTAATTCCCATGTTAAAATATTATATTATAAATAAAAAAGCAACTATAAATATTGACCAATGTTATGAATTTTTATATAAATTTTACGTTTTTTAATCTCACATTTTATTTCTACAAAAATTGTCTTTAAATATTTATTTATATCATAATTCGTTCAATTTATATTAATTTACGGTTCATAAAACAATTAAATTCCTAGAAAAATAATTACTGTATGAAATTATTAAAATTTACTGTAAGAAAATAAATTTAAACAACATGATAACAAATAACTAAGTTATATTTGCGTCGTTAAAAAAGACAAACGATAAAAATATGGATAAATATTGATTTAACATATATAAAAAAAAACTTTATCGAAAAAAAAGTAATGCTTTAAAAATGTTACATTCTTTTAATATCAAATATAGAAATAAATATAATTATTAAAAGAAATGCTTGAAAAATACAACAATATCATTTTTTTACCTGCAACAAATGATGATGTCAATTTATGGAAAAACCCGTTTAAAAAACATTCCTAAAAATATCTACATCGGTTAAAATGCCCGTATCTAAATTGATAATTTAACAAAAGATATATTTAAGTATCTGCGGTTTTACAAAATGGCATTCAAAACAATACAGGTATAAAAATATTAAAAATCAAAAAAATATATATATACGTATACTAAAAATCAAATCAACCCATACACTATACAATTTTATAATATAATACGTATCAATATTATTAGAGTTAGTGTTTATTAATGAAGAGAACGTGCAAATTTAAAACGAACATTCTTCGTTTTGATGTCGTAATAAAAACACAATGGATATATATATATATATATATGAAAATAAAATTTAATTACCTCTGAAACAAAACGTTGAAAAAACTTGTAATTGTCGTATCGCATGTAAAATGAAATAAACGCGTGTTCGGTGCTCGAATGTATCAATTATACAATATATCATTCTAGGAATGTTTTTATAAAAAGTCTAAATATATCGAAATGAACCCAATATATTTTTATACTATTTAAATTATTCACTTTTACATTGTGTTGCCTTTTATATTATAGACAATTGCTTTTATTTTAACTATTTAATATATTGCGGTTTGATATATTTTATTTTCAACATACTGATTACATATCAATAGTATTGAATATATAATAAACAAACTAAATATAAATTAATAATAAAATTTGCTTTTAATTAAAACATATTTTTTAAATCTCATAATATGGTCATTGTTCATGTTTGAAATCGATTCTCTTTTATACAATAACAATACATATTATTCGCAAATAAAAATATAATTTTATTATTGAAAATATTAATTTAAACACACATGATATCAATTTCATATTTAATTTCCGCGTATTGTTTATATTTTATTATGAAAAATTAATTATAATTTAATATTTTCACACAAATAATTTGTGTTCATACGCTTTATATAATAATGAAAAAATCAAATATTATACGTATATTTTGTGCAGCCGAAAATTGTAATGTGTATGGTACACTTTAAACACAATACTAGAAGTGAAATTGACTTTTTCGTACATTGCAATTTTATTAGCATTAAAGCTATTATTACTAGTCGAACGATGAGAACCATGCGGCTAACACGTGTACTTAATATTTTTTAATTGCAGTTAAATTAATAAATAATGTTTACATTCAATACGTTCGAACATTTGACAAGTGCAACGCTAATTGAATAAACTCAAAAAAAAAATGTGATTTTAATATATCGCATAAAAAGGTATATAAAACAAAATGTATGGTGTATTATATTTATTGTTGAATTGCATCATAATTCTCGTTTCGATCGATGCAATCAAAATAAATTTATCGAACGCGCGACATTTTATCGGAATAAAATCGGAAGAAAAAGCGGAAATATACAGTGAAAATCAGTGTTCAACATTAGAGGAAAATTTTCTGGTGAATATTCTAGGAGCCGCCTTCAATCCTCGTTATATGAGCATAAATCGTCCAGCTGATCAGGACGACGATAATCATTCATCCGATATGAAGAGGATGTCATCGGGATATCGCTCTTTCACAGTGGACGAAGACTTCAACAGAGCGATAAAGGACGAAACACCCGCATGGGAAATGGATCATTCCTCAATGGAGAACTATTTCGACGTCAACGGAAGGGTGAAAAAGAGTGTCGGATTCGAATATGATAACGCACCACCACCATGGGAATGCAAGTCTAGAATAAAATGGATAGACTTGGGTTTTGACTATTTTCCGAGATATTTGCGAAGTGTGGAATGCGAAAAACACGAATGCTGGTACGGAAGATACGCGTGCAGACCGAAATCGTTCACCGTGAAAATTCTTCGGAGGAAACGTGGAAAATGCGCTTACACCGGCAAAAAAACTACAGTCTTCGATCTGCCCCGTGAACTGAGGGAGCTTTGGGTTTGGGAAGAGAGAGCTGTCAGTTTCTGCTGCGAATGTTCACCGTAAACGACTCAAAAAATAAACATAAAAAGTATAAATATATATTTCAAAAAAAAAAAAGAAAATTCTCGGTGAAAGAAATGAAAAAAAAAACATAGACGGTATGAAGAGAAAAACGAAACATTTATCATCGTTTTCATCAGAGCGTTTTTTTACGGTGTTTCCTGTAAATATAATAATACGGTTCGTATAAACGTGTATAATTCTAAAGTAGTGTCAAAAATGAATTTATCGTGTAAAATGCGAGGTCTCTTATTCAAATTTATCAAGTTTGTGTATTTTTTTATATATAAAAAAAAACAACAGATTTCACTCAATGTAACTTTCATGAAATCTAAATTTTCAAAGCAATACTTAGAAAAACAGTTAATTTTAATCATTTCATATCATTATATTTAGAAAAAAATCTGTCTTTAGAGTAAAATTTTAATTTCATATAAGATATTAGTTTTTTTTTAACAAATCTATTCGTTACTTTAGATTTTAAATACCTAATAAATTAAGTAAAACTTTGTTCTATCTACTTATAGAATATTAATAATAAAACAAGAACAGTTGAAATCGATTGATAAAAGTGTAAATTTAATATATAACCTCAAAACTTGCATAAATAGTTCTAAAAACAGTTAACGATTTTTTTCAAATAGAATAATCATTCATTTGGTAATCAGAATAAAAAGAATATTTTTAATAATATTAAAAAAAGAAATAATAATAAATATTTTCAAATCATTAATATTCAAAAACTTTATAGCTGTTAAGTGCCGCTGAATTAAATGTAAGAAAGATGTACTTAAGTTTCAAGAGTTGTTTAATAATAGATAAACTTGTCAGTGCAAAGTTTAAACTCTGAAGAGTTTACAACAAATCGAATCACATATGAAATATTAATCTTAATATTGTATCTATAATATATTCATATTTAGTTAATAACGTTGTTTAATTTTGATAAAATTATCATTCATACTATATGATATATGATATAGTAAAAAGAATAACTTAAATCAGCTTTCATCAAATAATTACATACAACTCGAGTATATTTCGAAGAGCGCTTTTCTAATTTCAAAGAAACTCGTTAACTTAGTCTGACCTTGAAACTTCATCAACTAGTGTGTATTTTTGAACAATGGTATTGATTAAACTTTTAATCCTTATCATTAACTAGACTATCTATTACGACGTATCTTCGTTTCCCTTCAGTTAAAATAACTATATATGGTTTAAATAAAGTCTATTATAGGTTTTGGCTTCTATATAATTTATGATATATATATATATATATATATATGTGTGTGTGTGTGTGTGTGTGTGTGTGTGTGTGTGCGTGTGTAAATTATGGAAATATCTAACATTTTGAATTTTAATTTAATTAAGATGTATAATTATAAATACTTTAACATAATAATAATCTAGTCATAGCTTTATATAATATTGTCTTTTAAGAAATATTTAATCAATAGTACTGGTGAACTACTATTGAAAAAATTACTTATTTTAACTTTTTGCATGTATAATACACTTTTTCAGATATTTTAATATTTTAAATTATTTTAAATTTAGATAGATATCATTCATGATATATAAATGTATAATATACTGTGTAATGATTATGGAATAAATGGTTATTTATGATAATCATTTAATAATGAAATTGAAACCAATCAGTACTTTGAATTACACTAATGTAAATAAAATGTGATGGATTAAATAATTTTGTATTTAAATAATTCATTTGTATTTTTATGAAATTCATCATATAAGTAATTTATATAAATATTTATGTCATAATTTGAAAGAAATTTTGAAATATTTATTAGAAATTCCTATAACCTTTGAACGGGCTTACCAATAAACATACCATAATTTTAAAACGAAAACGGTTTTATTGCATTATGAATAATAATTTTCAATTAAAAAATATTAAAATTTTGTATGTTTGAAACATACAATATTTGCGCCAAAATATATTATATTTTCCATCTTCAAAAATAATATTAACGTAAATAAAAAATAAATGA
Source organism: Leptonema lineaticorne (assembly GCA_024500535.1). NCBI lineage: Eukaryota > Metazoa > Arthropoda > Insecta > Trichoptera > Hydropsychidae > Leptonema > Leptonema lineaticorne. Next base: position 4,147,037 of record JANIJI010000061.1, read on the forward strand.
AATAAAAAAACAATCGTTATATACATACATAATATATTAATTAATTTTTAATACACATTATAATTAAGAAAAATGTTTACATTCATATTACACACAAAAAAAAAAATATTACTACACAATCGTTATAAATTAAAACAAAACTTATCATATCTATTTTAATAGTGTTAAACACCTTTCTACGAAAATTTCCTATATAATTATATATACTTATGTAATTTTTTTAAAGACATTCACGAAATTAAATATCAATCACTTGTTAAAATAATAATGACAGCAACATAACTCACTGATATATATATATATATATATATATATATATATATATATATATATATATATATATATTATAATATATAAGTATGTTTTCATTATTAAATTAAATACTCGTATATGTGTCAAAATGATACATCGCCATTATAATTGATTGATTGAACTATTCAGGGCACATAATTTAATATGACATAATACGATATACATACATATAATAACAACAATTATTATCGACCACTATTTAAAATCTTATATATATATATATATATATATATATATATATATATATATAGTATTTAAAAAAAATAAATAATAAATAATTCACTACGAAGGTAACATCAAATTTAAATCAAAATTAATTTATTGGTATTTCCAAATTATGTTTTTTTTTTTAATTAAATATTTATTATTTAAACATATAGTTTCTGCACTAAAGTAGAATTATATCAAAACCGCTCAAATTGAATTGTTATAGAAATGGAACTTATAAAAAAATATTTAATTCATAATCAATAATGAATTTTAATTTATTTATCTCCCTGCCTAATTTTTTTCATTCTAATAATTTATTCTTAAATTGTCTTTGGAGGTTAAAATAAACTGAAATATACGTTAATATAATTTTGTTATTTTATGATCCATTTCACTAAAAATTGAGCAGCATGATATTATATTTTTTATAATAAATTGTAGAATTTCCAAGAAATAAATATGAAACACATCATCCTAATGAACATAAATTATTATTTAAACTATAGATGCCTCGTATTAAAAAAATATGGTAGATGAAACTATTACTAAACTAATAATCAAAATATTTGAAGTAGAAATCCTCAATTACAAGCATAAAAAAAATCACCAAAAGTAACGCATTATTAGATTTGAGGGTTTCATCTTCCTTAATTTAAAATAGACTTATATTCATATATATAAAATATATACACATACGAGAATTAAAACTCATTGGCAGTGTGTTAAATAGAAATAAGAACAATTAAATATGGCAGTTAGAAAAACGGCGAATATGCAAGTTGACTCCGAACATTATGTTTATAATGGCACGAAATTACAAAAAATAATAATAATAATAAAACAAATATTTAAATAGAACCATTCCTTAACATTTTAGGTATCACATAATAAAACTCAACAAGTTATAGTTAAAATTTAATTACATTAAAGTAAATTTTAACAGATTAAAGTAACATTTACCGAATATAAACTAAATTACGAATATCGTGTGGATGATAATAATAGATTAAAGCAATTATATGCAAGCGTGATTTCTTCGAAGAAAGCAAATTACAATTAGAAATTATTGCGGTAAATTTATTTAAATATTATGGCTGTAATTAGAGGGGGGCGAGTAGTAGTTTCCCTAGAAATTTAATATATATAGCGAAAAATATATGAGTGAATGTTTAATTTTTCTAAGGGATCTCCTGTGTATTTTTTTTCTAATTAATTAGCATCAACTCTCCCATAAAAAATAATCTACTGCCATAATATACATAGATATGTGTGTATAATTGTGCGTGCATAAAGACTAGCAAATATATTAGAAAACTAATTGCGTTCAATTAAAGCGGGCGTACATATTTATTATTCGCTTAATCGACATTCATAAGGCAAAGTTTCCATTGTTTTCGTTGAATATATACATATATATATATATATATATATATATATATATATATATATATATATATATATATATATATATATATATATAATATAAATTATATCCGGCGTGTTATTTATTTTTTTTAATATTCGTTATATTTTACTATACAAGTGAAAAATTAATACTTCAATGATTTTTCGACTAACGCGACGATTTGCCCCCCGTCGTGTTAACATGAAAAATATACACTCCTATAAGTGATTTCCTCATTTCTTTTCTCCTATGACGGCAGATCGGTCACTTCAATGCTCACGAATAGCTTCAGTGGTTTTTCATACGTGTCTTCTATCTCGTTGGCTTTGAGGATCTTTCCTTCTATCTCCAATTGGAATGTTTCTGGGGATTTTAGTCTTCTCTTGAAATGAAGAGCCCATACTCCATGCTTTTTGGCCAATCCAAACTTCTTGTCTTCGTTTCCTTTAGTTATTTTATATATAATGTCGTTACTCTGTAATAATAAAGTTATCATAATTAATAAATAAATCAATTTCATTAAAACTTTTTATGTCTATGTTTCTTAAATACCTTAACTGATGGACGTAATTTAATGATTTCACTTCTGTGTTTTGTCTGTGAAACATCTACTTTCACAACAACATAATCTGAATTAACATTACGAGTTTTCTTCTTTCTATGATTCTTCTTTTCGTTTTGTTTATCAGTACCATCTAAATAAATTAAAATCAAGATGTAAATAAAAATTTGCAGCATAAAAATAAACAAAGATAGATTAAGATAAAAATTGTTAAAAAAATATTTAAGATATTTGCAGTACAATAACAAAAACTTAAAAATAAATAAATTTAACTTCTAACCTCTTCTTCTACTTTTCTTTTTGGGTTTCTTCTCAAGGCTTTCCTCATTCTTGTGTGATCTTCTTCGTTTTCTAAGAGGTTTTTGTAAGAATGGTGGATATCTGTCACTCTTATTTGAAACATTAGAATTTGATTTTTCAACTTCAAACATAGAAATCAACTCTGGAGAAACATCTGAAGATATCGTATCGTTTTTATGTTTAGAAGCTCGTCTATGTCTACCATTAACCTAAAATTAATCACAAAAACTCTTAGATAAACAAAATATATGTATATAATGCAATGTTAGTAAATACTGCATATTAATTACCTTGCATGAGAAGCATCCTTCAGTTGCAATAACTTTAGAATCTCCGCGTAAATTATGCTCATCTTCGATTGGATATATGGGAACATTTCCAATATCATCACCGCCATATCCACCATCAATAGTAGACAAACAATGTCCTTGTCCTAAATTAATAAATAAAATCAAATTAGTTCGAAAAACTATATAAAATAATAAATATTTAAATAATTACATACCAACAACATGGTATCCTTGTGGACAACCACAACTAAATCCACCATTTAACATTGCTGTACAACCGAAGAAACATGGACTTCCAGCACATCCAGCACTAGCCTAAAAATTGTTTTCTTTTTAATAAACAATTTTTATTTTTAAATTAATCAAGACAATTCAAATGTGTATATATACCTGTAAACAAACTTGATGTATTGCGTCAAACTGATAACCATTTGGACATCCACAACGATATGATCCTTCAACATTGAAACAATGACCCATTCCAGAACAAGGATTTGATGCGCATTCGTTATCATCAATGCATTTTTTCAAAGATGGATGTAAAACATATCCTAATATGTAATAAATAAAAAAGAAAATATAATAAACAAAACATCATCATCATTAAATATATAAAATGCTAAGCGTTAAACATCAAATGCCAATATAATTTATTTCGTCAAAGGTTATTTTATTTATTCAATTTAATATTAAATTATTCTTACGGCTCAAAATATACACTATTATCATAAAGAAGTGCAATTAATTACTACATATTTTCATGTAAAAAAATCAGTACGTCAATTAATAGATTGTCTTCTTGAAGGAGAATAGTTAATACTATAAAATAGAATGTTCCAACTAAATATCTGCAGATACCATGACATCCACAGACAAAATAATTTTAAAAATATATTTATTACACTAGTATAAAATAATTTTAATTATAGATTTACCATCCGGACAACCACAACGATATCCACCGATGAGGTTCTGGCAGCTGTCATCACATTTAGAATCATCAAGACATTCATCGCGATCAGTACAATAAGTTCCTAAACACATAATTAAAGATTAAATTCCTAAATTTTCATAAATCATTGAATATTACTTTACATACCTGTTGAATCAAGTTTATACCCTCTAGGACAAACACATTTAAAACTACCTAAGGTGTTTATACATTTTCCTGGTGATGGACAAACTCCAATATCAGCTGCACATTCATTGATATCTATATAAAAAAAATATAGTAATTGATAGCTATTGAATAAAAAATATATTATTTAATAAAATTAAATATACCAATGCAAGTATCTCCATGTTGTTTATAACCATCTTTGCATCCACATTCATAAGAACCTTCAGTATTAGTACATTCTTGATGACAAGTATGAATACCCAAAACACATTCATTGATATCACTGCATGATATTCCATCTAAATCATAAAAATAATGTTACTAAAGGAATTTATGTTGAAAATAAATTATAAGGTTGCTATATTTGCCTGGATTAAGGAAAAATCCTGGTGGACACGAACAAATATAAGATCCTTCAGTGTTCTGACATGAAAATTTACATGGTGAGGGACGTAAAGCACATTCGTTAATATCTCTACAATGAGTTCCAGATGAGTCAGGTTTGAAGCCTTTATTACAAGCACATCTATATGATCCCATAGTGTTTATGCAGCGTCCATTTACACAAAGTTCAGGCATCATTTGACACTCGTCAATATCTACAAATTATAATTAATATAAAATAATATAAATAAGATATAAGAAAAACAAATTGTTGAAAAAAATATAAGTATGACAACTTCTTACCGGATCCATCAGCTGTAAGACCTTGAGAAAGACACATTTCTCTATATGGTTGAGAGTCAGGTGATGGACAACGTTCACATCTTGGACCCCAAGCTTCTCCAGTTGAACAACAACATGACGCTTTTGTAGTTGGACCTTGCATTGAAGATGGGGGTTGTACACATCTACCTGATGCTAAATGTCGATAACATATTCCTAATCTTCTATCTATTATAATAAAAATTAACATAACTCCATTGATTTATATTTATAATAATATATTTTTTTAATAGAGTATACATACCAATACAAGATTTTCCATCGTAACTCAATTCATATCCTTGATTACATGAACAAGTATAACCACCTTGTGTATTAACACATTCTCCATCTTTGCATAAATCTTGATTTAATAGACACTCGTTCACATCTTTGCACTCATCTGTCATTCCAACCTTTAATTTTACATATTAATTAAAATTTATTAATTAATTTATTAAATAAATAAAAAAAAATATCCAAAACCCACTTGAGTAAATCCTTCAGGACATATACACATAAATGATCCTACAAGATTTTTACACATATATTTACAGTTATTTGCTGGTGTACGGCATTCATCAACATCTAAAAATAATTATTAAAACATTAATAATTAGTAATTACTCAGATAATAAAATATTACCTAGAGACTTACCTTGACAATGAATTCCATCAGGAGCTAAAGCATAACCATAAGGACAAGTACATCTGAATGATCCAGGAACATTATGACAACGGAAGGCACAGTGATTTCCTAATTCTTTACATTCATTTATATCTTCACAAGTCTTAAATAAAAAATAAATGAATTTATCGACGAACAAAAAATATTGGACAAAATAAAATAAAACATACTTGTAATGGTCCAGGTGCGTATCCTGTATTACACTGACATTCAAATCCTCCTTCAATATTGGAACACGTTCCATTTCCACAAATATTTCTATTAGATATGCATTCATTATCGTCAATACAATTTGTACCTTAAAAACGAATCAAAATATTAAAAAATATATTTAATATTTAGAAAAAAAATGTTTAACAAAAATACCGGAAGCATCAAGAACATATCCTTGAGGACATTCGCATCTAAACGAGCCATCAGTATTTACGCAGACACCGCCGCCACGACAAATATCTGGTTTAACAGCACATTCATTCAAATCTTCACCAACATTAACATGTCCAATTCCACCAGGGCAAAGTTTTTCAAACTCCTCTTTAAAAACATAAAATTATTATTAAAGTGAATAATATTTTACTTTAAGTAATGCAGTAAATAAGACTTACTCGTTCCTTCTCTAGGACATTGTTGACAATAACGTCCCCAAGCAGCTCCTTTTGAACAGCAACATTCTCTAGCACTTAAAATAGTTGTTCTTGGACTTACGCACTTTCTTCTAAAAAAATATATATTTATTATTTAAACATTTTCAAAATGGTAATATATTACTGAAAATATTATTTACCTTTCAATTGCGTCATAACAATATTCTCTTCTCTGATCTATACAATTCATGCCATCACGACTTGTAATCCATCCATCTGGACAAGTACAAGTAAATCCTCCATCAATATTAGTACAAATTCCATCTTCACACACTCCACTTCGTTCAGAACATTCATCAATATCTTCACAAAAATGTCCACTTGCATCTAAACGATAGCCTAATGGACATATACAAGAGAAGCTACCCATTGTATTTTGACATCTTCCAGGTTGAGAACATAATCCGGGTGTCTAAAATTAAAAATATTATAAATTATTGAAACACAAAGGTATTACTAGATATTATCAATTTGTCAATATTATCAATTTACTTCTCTGCATTCATCAATATCTCTACAATGTTGATGATCATCAGTGAGGACATATCCAGTAGCACATTCACAATTAAATCCACCAACAGTATTACGACATCTTCCATTGCGACATAGGAATGGCATCACACGACACTCATCAACATCTGAATAGAACATTTATATTGTACTATTTTTGGATCAAAATAAACATAAAAAAATAAGATGAAATTGAAAATAAATACCAATGCAATCATTATTTGGGCTCAACTTAAATCCATCGTTACAATGACATTTGTAACTACCAAGTACATTCACACAAGTACCATTTTTGCACACATTTTGATGTCTTTGACATTCGTCCACGTCTAGACAATTATCTTTTTGTGCTGTTAAGAAATAACCAGGTCTGCAAATACATTGGAAGGAACCTTGAAGATTTCGACATTCACCGTTAGAACAAACTCCAGGACGTTCCACACATTCGTCTATATCGACACAATCCCTTAAACTAATAAAAAAAAATGTATATATACATTGCTTAATGTTTTGATTATATAAAATTATTATATACCTAGATCCAAGTTTGTATCCTTCTGGACATCTGCATTCGAAATATCCTGGAAGATTTACACACTGAGCATTTCCTTGACACGGATTAGGAACACGTAAACATTCATTATCATCGCGACATTGATGGGATTGTGTATCGTATATATAGCTGTAAATTATTTTAATTGATAATATTTGTAATCATAAAACATTACTAACAAGATTTTTTCTAATTACCCTCTATTACAATGGCACTCAAAACTTCCGGGAGTATCCACACAAACACCATTTTTACACATCGACCCCATAAGAGTACATTCGTCAATTTGTTGAGTCTCGTTTGTTACGGGATTACGATATTGTCCAGGTTTATTTCCGCATAATGTCATATATTCAGCTAGAAAAATAATTGAAATAAATATATCATAAAATATATGATTATATTATAAAAATTTATATAATTACCAGAATCTGGAGATGGACAAGGTTCACATATTACACCCCAAGCTTTACCCATTGAACAGCAGCATAACATTTGTGTCATATAATTAGATAACGGCATTGTACATTGTCCAAGTGCAAAATTTAAATAACATTGTTCTTTTCTCATATCAATACATTCCTCTAAGAAATAATAATAAGAAAACATATAAAATATGAATTTAATCGTACTAAAATTTATCAAAACATTAAATATTTTTACAAACTTCCACTCGGTAATGCCATGTATCCTTCAGGACAAAGACAAACATATTTTCCATCTTCATTGTGACAAACACCAGCTCCACAAGGATTATTATTTTCTTCACATTCGTTAATATCTATACACTGAGTTCCACTTAAATCTAATCTGTATCCTTCATTACATGAGCACATGAAGGAACCAAAAGTATTTGTGCAATGACCATTATGGCAAATGTTAGGATGTTCTAAACATTCATCAATATCTTCCAACATAACCTGTAACATGGTTTACATTAATAAATCAATTAAATGTAATTATTATATAATTCACAAAAACTTACAGTATTAATATTTGGTCTGTAGCCAGTTCCACCAGGACATAATAGTTGATATTCTTTAGAATCTGGTCGTGGACATTCTAAACAACGAGGACCCCATGCCTTTCCAACTGAACAACAACAAGCTGCCTTAGTGACATCATCTGATAATGGACGTAAACAACGATTACGTCCTACACGTTTATCAAAAGTATAATCCAAGTAACATCTTGAGCTTCTACGATCTAGAAAACATGATTTTATTTTTTAGTTTGCTAATATTAAAATACATTAAATTTACTAATATATAATTTTGCCAGAAGAATCAAATTCAAAGAAGATATGATTCTCTAAATTTTATAGAATTGATAAATATTTATATCAATAGAAATCTAGTTTATTCGCCTTACCAACACAGGCATTGCCTTCAGCAACAAGTTCATAATCTACTGGACATTCACATTTGTATCCACCTTGAGTATTCACACAAATACCATATAAACATGATTGTGGACTAAGACATTCATCAATGTCTGTACAATTGCCGCCAGAGTCTGCAATATAATTCGTCATAAAATATAAATGAATAAAAATAATAATATAAAAACAACATTATACAAAAAATACTAACCATCACTCTTATATCCATCATCACAATGGCATTTGAACATTCCAAATATGTTTTCACATCTACCATATATACATAGATCATTGAACATATGGCATTCATTAATATCTTAAAATGTAAAATAAATTTAAAATAATAATTTAAAAATATATATATATATATATAATTAAATATACTCATACCAACACATGACTGTCGACTATTGTCATCAGGATGCATGAAACCCATATCACATTCACAACTAAATCCACCAGCTTCATTTATACAGTGACCATTTCCACACAAATTCGGATCATTTAGACATTCGTCAATATCAACGCAGTGATAACTAAAAATATATACATAATTATAAAATCAAATTTTCACATTGTAATAAATTTATTATGACAACTTTTATTACCCATTTCCTTTGAAACCAGTATCACAAACACATTTAAATGAACCATCATTATTGATACATTGAGCATTGCTACTGCATCCACCATTATTTGTCAAACATTCATTAATGTCCCGACAATTCACACCGTTTCCAGTAAAGCCATCCTTACATCTACATTGGAATGAACCCTGTAATACAAAACCATTTTTTTAAAATCAATCTTTATTTAAGTTGCTCTATTACAACATAAACTTGTTTAAAAAAATAGTTACAGGTTGATTAATACAATCAGCGAATTCGTTACAATTATGAGTTCCTAAATAACATTCATCGTCATCAGTACAATCTGGACCAAGTTCTGGTTTAACAGAATATCCATCTTCACATCGACATACAAAACTACCAACAGTGTTTGAACAATCTCCATTACCACAAATATCCGGTTTTGTGACACATTCATCAACATCTAAATAAAAATGATTATTTTATCTTGATATTTAAAATATAAATAAAATATTTTTATTATGATCATTATTATACCTAAGCATGATGTAAAATCACTATTGGGTAATAATCCTTCACCGCACTGACATCTATGACTTCCTTGTAAGTTAACACATTTTCCACCACCACAAATTCGAGGGTTATCGGCACACTCATCAATATCTACACATGAATGTCCATCTATTTGAAGCGCAAATCCAGGTCTAGACAAATTAAAAACTATCAATCATATAACTTTTTAACGAAAGTTTATAAAATACGTAAAATATATACCTACAGGCAAGCACATGAAAAGCTTCCAGGTGTGTTAATACATTGAGAATCACAATTCCCATTATTTTCTTCACATTCATCGATATCTATATATAAACAAAATAAGTAATTTAAAAAAAATTCTAATCATTAATTAAAATAAAAAGATTTTTATTATATTACCTGTACAATGAGTTTTGAAATCAGTTTGAGTATAACCATCATCACAGACACACTGATATGTTCCCATCATATTTTCACATACTCCATTAGAACATATACCACTTGTTCTGGAACATTCATCGATATCTTTACAAGATTTCTTATCGGGAGACAGCTCATGCCCTGGAGGACATTCGCATTTAAATGATCCTTGTGTATTAATACATCGTCCTCCACGACATAATCCAGGTGTTTCAGAACATTCGTTAATATCTTAAAATAAATATAAAAATATTGTAAATATTAATGAATTGAATATAAAATATATTAACTATTTTCTACTTACCCATGCATACTTTCATCATATTATTACTTGTATATCCAACATTACAATCACATTGGAAGCTTCCTTCGGTGTTACGACATGTACCATTTCCACAAACTCCATGGACGATTTCACATTCATTTATGTCGATACATTTAACTTTATTTTCATCAAGTTCATAACCTTGATTACATCGACAACTGTAACTGCCAATGGTATTTTTGCAACGACCGTTCTGACAAATACCAGGAAATTCGGTACATTCATTAATATCTATACGATCAATAAAACCTTCACCCTTAGGACAAAGTTCAGAAAATGAAGTAGAACCTGAAATATAAAACACAATATATAATTAGATAACATTTATCATATATAAATAAAAAATATTAATTATAATTTACCCGGTCTTGGACATGGTTCACATCTATCACCACCCCATGCTCTTCCTACAGGAGAACAGCAACAAATATTTTTATTATAAAGACCATCCAGAGGATGAGTACACTGTCCATGTTTATGATCTATGTAACAAGATTCACGTCGCATATCCTGACACTTTGACCCTAAAATATAGATTAAAATCTAAAATAAATAACATTAATAATCATTATAGTAATTAATATCAAATTTGAATATTTTACCAGTTGAATCTAAAGTGAGACCAGGCGGACAAGTACACGTATAACTTCCATCAGTATTAATACAAGTACCACCACCTCTACAAATTTCTGTATTTAATGAACATTCGTCAATATCAGAACAAGTTTTACCATCCAACTGAAATTAAGCAAAATGTAATTATGTACAATAAATAATACAAAACACAAATAATGTTATTGTTATTTCATACTTTAGCGTATCCTTTGGGGCATTCACAAATTGATAAATCACAAGTCTCACACGGAGATCCCCACGCCAAACCGACTGTGCAACAACATTCTTGACGAAGTACCAACTTTGGCAAGTTTAATTCACAATGACCATGTACTAATCTAGTCCAACATGTTCCTTTTTTATTGTCTACAATTACACAAGAAAAAAATATATTTCAAGTCATCATTCAAGTTAACATTTTGAATTAATATGTTTCAGAGTTTACCCAAGCAAACTCTTCCTGTGTTATCTAATACATATCCCAACTCGCATTCGCATTCAAATGAACCTTGAGTGTTGATACAATTTCCATTAATACAAGGTTCTGAGTCATCATCTTCATCACATTCATCTATATCTTCACAAACTTGTGTTTGTAAATTATGTTTTGTTCCTGGCGGACAAATACATTGGAAACTACCAGGTGTATTACGACACTGACCACCTGAACAAAGCTAAAATCACCAATTAAAACATATATTACATATAACAATAAAAATGTATGAATTTATATTAAAATAATTCATACCGATATTTCCATCTCACATTCATTAATATCTGAACAAATTTTTCCTGTAGAATCAACGTGATAACCTGGATCACAAATGCATCTATGCGAACCCATTAAGTTTTCACAAGCGCCATTCTTACATATGTCCGGATTCTGATTACATTCATTTATATCATGACCATTAAATGTCATTCCAGGACCATGTGGGCAAAGGCTATCAAATTCAGTCGTTCCAGGAATTGGACATGGTTGACAATTTGTACCCCAACCCATTTGATGTCCAGTGACGATTGTACAACAACAACAACTAGATTTAGTAACCGCCACTGTAGTAGGATTTAAACATTGACCATTTTTATATTCAGAATAACACAAATCTCTTCTACTATCTAAAATAAACACCTTATAAATATTTATATTTAAAATCAATCAATTTAGATTATCTTATTCTATATGATTATACCTAAACAAGATCTTCCGTCTGGTCCTATATTAAAACCAGCTGTACATTCACAATGAAAACTGCCTTGCGAATTAATACATTTTCCATTTAAACATGGATTACTAAGACATTCATCAATATCTATGCAATGCTTGCGATCAGGTCCTATTCTGTATCCTGTATCACATACACATTGGAAAGATCCTTCAATATTCACACATTTTCCATGATCACACATACCTAAAATTATAAAATAACGATGAAAAGTCTTTTTATTCCAAATTAATATTTAACATTTACGATTCAAGTTACTTACCGGTGTTTAAACATTCATTCAGATCTACACAAAATGCACCATCTTCTGATACAGTAAATCCGTGATCACAATGACATTTATAAGATCCAGGAGTATTTTCACATCTACCGTTGAGACATATCCTCATATTTTCGTAACATTCGTCAATGTCAATGCAAGCTCTTCCTGTATTGCTGAGTTTAAAACCACTTTTACATTGACATTTATATGTTCCATCCATATTTATACATACGCCATTCGCACACATTCCTGATAATGAACATTCGTCTTTATCTGAACACACTTTTCCATCGTTGGATATATCAAAACCAGGAGGGCAAAGACACTCAAAACTATTTGGTAAGTTTGTACATTGTCCACCTTGACAAAAACCTCTTTCACACTCATCAATATCAACGCAAACAGGTTGACTATTGTTATTGACAAGTTCAGCTCCTTTTGAACATTCGCATTCGTAACTGCAATAAAATTTTTGATTATTCCAAAAAAATTAAATACAACAAACATTAGTTATGTACAAATAAATACATACCCATCAATTGTATCGATACATTTGCCTAAACCACAAATATCTTTTCTGAATATACATTCATTCAAATTATATGCGTATTGTCCAGGGGGTGTTGGATGATGGGTATCTGTATCAACATCAATATTGTTCATATGTGACCAACCATTTACCCCATTTCCACCACCATGACCGCCACCATTTCCGTCACCGTTACCACCATTCTGATCTGGTCTTCCATGTCCTTCTGGACCGCTTTTGGTTCCAGTAATACTTCCATATATTTTTTTATTTACATTGTAGGAATTCCAATGGCATAAACTGTTATAATCCGCTAAAAATTTTTTTCTTAATATATACTAAATAAAAAATATTAGACTTAATTTATTGATCATATTTACGTTCTCCAGGTTGTGGACATGGTTCACAATAATCGCCCCAACCTTTACCCATATTTTTACCACAACAACAATCTCTATTAGATAATCTCATCGGCAGAGAACTCGAACATTCTCCATCTTGACTGCGTTGAGTGAAACAATTTCCTAATCGTCCATCAACACAATACTTTTTATCTGGACTTTGAATAAAATGAGGATTACATAAGCAATAATAATCTCCATCTGTGTTAACGCACTTTCCATTCTTAAAAGAAAATTAATCATAGATCAATATTCACAGATCAAATTATTAATAAAACAGTGTTCGCTTACCTTGCAAATATTTTCGTCTTCGCATTCATCTTTATCTTCGCAATTATTCGTTTCGACGTTTCTACTTTGTCCCAGTGGACATTCACAAGAAAATGATCCAATACTATTTATACATTTTCCTCCAGAACAAAGACCGGGTATGACAGCACATTCATCAATATCTAAATCAAACAAAATATTTCACATTATTTAATTAAAATTCATATATTAAACATGACATTATATAATACCTAAACATTCTCCAGAGCTCAAATTTCTTAAAAATCCTAATTCACAATCCAAATAGTCCGGACACTGCTCACAAGGATGTCCCCAAGCTTTTCCAACTGTCGCACAACACAAATTCTTTGTACAAAGTACTCCATCCAACTGATTTGTACATAAACTACCACGAATATCAGTATAACATGGTCCAGTGCGCCTGTCTAACAATTAATATTTACACATTGGATACAAATAAATATTTAAAACAATTATATTCAATCAAAATAATAACAAAAATTCACCAATTTCACATCTTTTTCCACTTCGTCCATGAAAACATACACATCTATCTGGTGCTACACAGCGACCCCCATGCAAACAAGGTTCCCTACATATTGCTTAAAAAATTAAATGAATAATTATTTTTATTACTCATCAATTTCAATACACTCTAAGAAATAATACTTACGTTCCGTACAAAATTCTCCACTCCATCCTGGTGCACAAGCACAAGTTGCATTCACACAAGTTCCACCATTCATACATATCCTTTTACATCCACCCCGATTTCTATCTGAAAATGTAATATTAATAAATATATTATAATTCACATTTAATGATAATAAAGAGTTTATTAAAAATAATATACTGACTTTGAAAATTTACCATTCCTGAATGGCAAGATGCTGATTCGAATCCACCTTCACATTTGCACATGTTTGGCGCCACACAAATGCCGGGCATGCAACTTCTGCTGCATACGGCTGCAAACCGTCAACTTTATTTCAATAATGAATTTAAAAATAAAATTTCAAACATTTTATTCTTGAACGAAATATTATTTCGGATATATCATTTTGAAAAATCACTTACGCACTACGCACAGTGAAGAGTGCGGTTTTGTCGTCCATCCGGGGCAACAATGTGTTGTTCGATTCTTTGGCGAACGACAAACGTGAGGTCTGTAAAAATATAAAAATATTATTACTATTTATTTTTTTTTAATTATAATTTAAATGAAATTTAGACGAATAAGTATCGAATATATACCATATATTAAATACATTACAATAAATAGCCAATTACAATAAATAGCCAAAGAATTTGAGCGGAAAAAAGCTATCGTTTAACACATCAAAGATCACAGATAAATAAACGATGTCACGAACGGGTGTCACTTTATGAATATCCATATATTATATAACGGTGTGAACCCTATTGGTGAACGGTTTGTATCTATCATCTTCCATCGAAGTTTTTATGTCTAACGCCCATGATTTAATGTCGTTTACAGAATATATAGTAACTGATGCGCAAAGCTTTAACAATGAGGTAATATTTTGTCGGCGAGGATCGTAAAGCTCAATGTCAATCTAATACGTTCATTCAGCAACTTAATCTCAAAGCTTTGTATTCATATTGAGTCGAGAGCGTTTTATAACCGTGTTTTAAGAGTAAATTATTCGTTATAACTAAAGTTAGACAGAGATTTTCAAGTTGTGTATGTATGCATTAATTCAAGGCTTAATGATTTAAAAAGTAAAATTTTATAACTCAAAGCGTGCATTTGTTATGCATGGTATATTTAATAATATAAAATGAAATATGAATTACTTTTATTTTAAAGATTAAAAACAACAACTTTTCTTACTTAAAAATTCATAAATATTGAGAGAAATATTTTTAATTAAATAAGTTAATATTAAATTTTCCTATATAAAAAAAATATTTGAACACACTCTTATTAGAAAATATGAAAAACGACACAATTCTTATTATAATTTAATCAATATTATCCTTTAAATTGAAAATTTTCATACGTGGAAATTTAAGATTCCAAGACTTATCTTGGAATATTTTATAGTATAAACCTTAAAAAAAACAAAATTTAATTCAAAAATAGAAAATTTAATTTGATTAATGGAAAAACGTATTTTATACCAATAAATTAATATAATTAGATATATACGCCATAGAACATCAAAATTAAAGAATTTTTCACTATTTAATTCAAAAGATTATATATATATATATATATATATATATTAAGAAAATCGAAATATTATTAAAAAAGCACTCTTTAGCTACGATTATATAAAATCCATTTCGAATTACATGAATTGAAAAGGCACGTTCAATAGAAACGAAAGTCTATATCAATTTCATTTTAGAGAGTATAAATATATTATAAATCCATAGTTCATACAGAAGATTTAGTCTAATGAATATTTTCCTGAATTCGCGAGGATAATCCAAAGACATGAATGTGACATTTGAATATAGCACGGCCATGTTTCCGTTCTTGGTGAATTATCGCCGCATTTTATTTCCTTCAAATGCCACAATAATGTTAAACCGTTGAACACTTTGTATCAAAGCTCCAGACATTAAACACGAACATATTAAATGGCAAAAAGGAATACACTAGTCATAAAACAATATACATATATATCAGGCAATAAATGTGCGAAGGGTACCAATGCCAAAATTGAGTCCAAATGTGAAATTATATGACTGTATTCAAGCCAAAATGCAACCAATTTGATAGCAATTACAACAATTTCTCTAAAATTATATTATTATTGTAATTAAAAATAAATTTTATATACATATATCGTTTATATCTTGACTGCTTCGTGGCATGCAAAATTTTCCAATTTGATAGAACGTACGAAAAGCTTTATGCAGTCATAAAATTTAAAGTGTCTCTCGCCATGTAGTGTCATTAGCGAATTTCGCTTCTCTTTTTTTCATCAGCGGACAGGTAATGAGATTTTCTTTTTTAAAGTATCGCATATGTCCTCTAACTGTCTGTTAAAAATGAGGAAAATTTAGACTATATATATTTATATATATATATATTTGCTACGGATGCTTAAAACGTCATAAATTAGGTCATCTACACGTCTGGTGGAAAAACTCGTACCAATTTCGCGCATAAAATTGAGGATATTTGATGAACTAAGTGTGAAGGCTAATTATTTCATTTGCATCAAGTGAACACGTGAACACATTATAAAAAAAAATTAAAATAACTAGAAAAAATAATAATGGATCCTATCTTCTTCTCAAACTACAATTATAATGTTAATAGTTTTATATAAACAAAATAATAATAATAAAAGACATTAGACGTAATGAAAAATATTTAAATGTAAAAATAAAATGTCGTTTTCGTGTTTTCACGGAAAATTTTCAACTCTTCACCTTACAACAGAAATTGAGAATTATTTTATATGCATAGCGGAATCTGATTTTCCACGGACAATTTAGCAAAAATGCTGTAAAACTCCACAGTTAAGGTCAGCAGATGTCTGGTCGCTTTTTATTCGAACGACTATTGCCTACAATAAAAGAAAACGGAATATTTCAAGGCGAGTATATTCCAAATACTCGTGTATTTTTTTTTTCTTCCTAAAGGGTAAAACGACTAATTATTATTACATAATACAGCATGAAACACGAAAGAGGCGATAACGGTTAAATTTAACGAGCTTATTAAAGACGGCCTTAACGGGAAAAAAATTAATCCTGAACGCGGAAGAAAACGATTTTTTTTTATTTATGCGACAAGGATCTAGTCCTTCGTTTGAATGGCGGTTAATTTGAAATAAACGCATGTACACATATCGTATTAGTGTTATTTTTTTAATGTGTTAATTTGAGGCAATTGGTCTGGTCGGATATATGACAAAGGACGCCAGACTAATCTGCAAAATTTTCATTATTAACGACGCCTTGACGATAAAAAAAAAACAAGGAACAAACAATTCAAGCAAAACCAATTTACTACAACTCTGTATCATTACATAATAATAAATTTAAGTTAACCCTTTTATGACGGATGACATATAAGAGTAACGCCTGTTTTTCGCGCTTATTTGACGACGTCATTAATTTTATCTACATTTTAAACTAACATGTAATTATATTGAAATATATAAAATATTTTCAATTATATAATACATAAAAATCATCGATCAATGGATTGAATTTATATAGCGAGGCTACAAAAGGGTTAAAACATTCATATCAAATGAATGAATAATAGATAGTATATAAAACGATTAAATAATTCATGTTGTTCCAATAATAGATAGAAAGTTTAACTTTCAACATACATTTTCATTGAACAACGCATGTAAAGATTATGTTTTTTTGATAGTGAATTAATCTCTACATATTACACAAGTTTATAAACTAAAAATCAATTACTGTCAATTCGTATGTAAAGATGTACTTTTATTTAATTTCCCATAAATGTTTTATATGTAAATATGTTGTATAGTGTATTGAAAAATTTTGTATTCTATCGTTTGCAATTACTTTCTCTTTTATCAGTTTTGACATGAAAATAATTAATTTTTCAATCGAACATTTTTATTATGTCCATTTTATCTTATTCAATTATTACTGTGAACGTTTAATTTACATATCAATTAAAATATATTTTTCAGTATTAGAATAAAGTGTAGAAATATAACAAAATTTCTAAATTAAGATAAATTTAATCCAGTCAAAATAATATAGAAATTGCTTCATTACATTACACGAATAATTGACTTGAATAATAAGAGCTATATACTTGAAATCATTTAATTAATAGCAACAGTTATCTATCAATGAGTTAAGAACCATTTGTAGTTCATTAGCATGTAGGAAAACCAGAGTTTTCGTTTATGGCATTTTCATAAGATAATCGTAATCTTTGTACTACTGCATCACATTATATACGACAATAATTTCAAGTGAAAAATCCATTAGAGAGCAATAGAAATACTTCTTAATAAAATTGCTTGGAAAGCTCTTATGCAAAGCATTCTATTCTTAATTAAACCGAATATTAAATAAATAATAAAAATCTATATAGTAAAAAAAAACTAATAGTAATTATCGAATGTTTTTAAATATCCTGCCTCATCCTTTCTGAAAATCCATCATAGCTATACGAAATTATATAAGAATATATATTAGTTTTGTCGTTTTGCCAAAAGACATTTAGAATATTGCTTATAGTGCACATAATTTTGAACCACTTTTGATATTCTTTATTAACATATAATATATACTATAACAAATATTGAGAAAATAAATTTATATTTTTTTTTACTAAAATACGATAAAACTCAATATATCGTTTTGATATTTGTTAAATTTGACCTTATATATTATATAAAATATATATTATATATTACAAATATTATTTTTTCTAAAAAATCGGCCAGATACACGAATAAAAACAAAATTATTAAAAATAATAAAATATATTTTTTTATATTAAATAATAAATCAATAGAGCTTTTATGATATATCTGAAGACTATAACAAAAATTTCAAAAACACTAAAATAGTATGTATTTTAATTATAAAATATCATCGATTTAGATTATATTATATATACCTAATAGAGTATTTTGAAAATATATAAATTAAAAAAAGTAATATATAATATATTGAACAAAAAATTCTTTCAGAAGCTCTAATTTAATTAGCCATCTCTAAATAACAAATAGTATTTTAATATAAAAAATATATATAAATAAATTAAAATCGATAAATAATAATAATAATAATAATAATAAGGGAATGCACTCACATAGACCGCAATGCAACCCAATTAATTAGTCGTTACAAAACCACTTTGGTTTCAAAGCGCGGTTTGCATACAACACTTACTTACATTTTATTATTATAAAACACATTCGACAATGAACTCGAAACGGTTGTTGACCGCGATCTATACGCCTATTAATCTATTACAAAAAAAAAAAAAAAACGTACATCGGTTCAAATTTCAATTTCGATTCATTATAAATAATAATACTATATATATATACATATACATATATATATTGAAATTAAATTTGAACGAAATCGAACGAAAACGATTCGAATAATAGTTTTTTTTTTTTTTTTTGTATCAATTAGAATAAAATAAATAGATAAATATGCGTTGTTGTCGAAACGTTAATAAATTGCCGCGTGCGTTTCGTGGTGAATGAAGACGCATCGTTAGAGCGTTCGCTTTTATGATTGTTTATCGATGCAGTCGTAACGCTTAGTGGGTTATCCATTCATCACGAGGTCGTTTTCGAATCAATAGGATTTTTATGTACACGTGTTTATGTGCTTTTTGATGAATTGAAAGAGTTACATAAATCACACGAGGAATCCGTAATAGGATCTGATCGAATATCATATATAATATATATATTTTTTTTAGGTTGGTTAAGTAGATCAGTGTGATTCGAAGTCGATATGAACTCTATTGATGAATTCGATCTCGCTTCGATAGTTCTATTTATGATATTTATTCAATAGTTTATTCCTATGATTATATTTTATATGACGTAGAATTGAAAATAAAGATATTTGATAGCTGTTTCACTGTTAAAATTTACATATTATAAATATAAAAACAATACACAAAATATTGTAATTTGTTATCAACGCAAAATTTCCAGAAAAAATCATAAATTGAACGAATAATAGTTAAAGAATTAATTAACCTAGTAAGAGCGGTAAAGAACAAAAAAATAAATTCAATACTATATCTATTAAAAGCACTAAAGATAAACGTTTTGATTAAGATATTTTTATACACAAGTATACTGAGCTTTATTTCAAAAAAAAAAAAAAAATATATATATATATATATATACATATATATATATATATATATATATATATATATATATATATATATATATATATATATATCACAAAAACCTAAGACTCTTGTTGTTATTGTTTAAATCACTAAAAAAGTTTATATATTATTAAAACAAATAAATTTTATAAATCTTAAAATCCATATTTTCCATTGAAAAAAACATTCTGTATCTAAATTATATTTCATATTCTATACTTTTATAGTAATAAAAAAATCAACTTTCATTCGCGCACAACATTCAATCTCATTATCCGTCTCATTATAAAAAGGAAAATTATAACACACTTTAAACAAAATATATATTTTTATATATGCAAATAATTAAAAAAAAAATACAGATCAATGAACAAAGGATTCTCACTTTATGCGGGTCAACTTCAATGTCGTTCATTAACACAATTAAAAAGACTTGTATCACGAATAATATAAAATTGTCTCAGGTTACTCAACATATTATTATTTCACATATTGCGACCGTTTTATGTCCCACTTTTGCGTCCATTAAACGCATTTAAAAATTAATTGAATCGCCCAAGAAAACATGAATATAAAAGTTCAAGGGGGGTTAATGTGAAAAAATGCAACCAATTCGCGAGAGGCAACAATAAAAAAAAAATCTCCAAACATAAATCATCCTTAAATTTTAACGAAGCTTTATGGCCGTCTAGCTTTTGATTATCTTCGAAACGGACGCTATATTAATCCGCATGTCGAAGCTTTTGATGCGCTATTAAAGCTTTCATTCATATGTAAATTTTCGTCCATTCATATATAATATATAATATTTATTAGAAAAAAAATATAGCATTTTTCTTTCAATTTTTAATTAATTATATTATTAAAAAATAATTTTATTTTACACGCAGAAATAGATAGTATAAATATAGTGGGAAAAAAAATAGAAAAATGAGTCATAAAATTGATCTTTTGACTTATTTTTTTTTTCTCTAAATAGAATGACAGCTATGTTTATTTATATTTTAAATTGTTGATAAGAAAAACTGGTGAAATTCCATTGTGATAAGATTAGCTTTTCCTGGATGAAAATGATGTAAATATATATAAATATATTACAATTAGTAAAATAACTAATATAGTATTTTTATATTATTATAAATATAAAAAAATATCAATAGATTGAATTAATTCTTATAATCATACGAATCTCATCCCAATAGATAAAATTAAATGATAAATAAATTACATAGATGTCACTAAGACATTAAACGACATTATTGTGGAAATAATACATAATTTCAGTAAAATGTGCGTACAAAATGAGGAAAAAACGCATTAAATATTTGTATACGACTTAAAAAAAATATTTCGGTCAGTCTCCGAGATATAATCTTAATTTTTATCACATGTATAATGCACTACAACAACCCGAAAAAATTACAATGTGTAATTTGATAACGTTTATCTGATTAGCAGTCGCATTCCTCAGTTGTATAACTTTCACCTGACGACAAGTGCTTAAATTTTAAATTGTTTTTTTTAATATTTTATAAAAGGATATTCAACATTTTTTTTTTGAAATAGAAGTCATTCTGATTCTATTGGATTATTATGATTTCACATAAGAAATTCGTTTTGTAACTCTTTTCCTAATTATTGATAAATCTCAACAAATGTCCTAATAGAGACTCAACATTAACTAGGAAAAATGTTAAAAAGTAAAGATTTAACATATATATATATATATATATATATATATATATATATATATATATATATATATATATATATATATATATATATATATATATATATATTAGAATAAATATATTTTATTTATATGAATCGAATTAAAAATATATGTATTATTAATTTATAAAAACTATCATATAAATATGAAATATAGTAGAAATCACTAAATGAGACCACTGCTTGATAAGACCAATCGCTTATTAGAACCGAAATAAAGAAATTTTTAAAGAAAAGATGATTTTTTATTTTTATTTTTAGTTAATTGAATCAGCCTCTTAATTGGAATCAGTCTGAAAATTTAAAGTCAAAATAGCAACTCACTCTTATAAGAAAAATAATTAAAATACTGAAATTTAAAAATGAAACATTTAACATAAAAAAACTATATACTTATATAATAAAATGCAACAACAACAACAACAATAATAATAATAAGAAAAGATTCAGATTTGACAGGTCGTCCGTCTAATCTTAAAGTAAATCGCCAAATAGACAATATCTATTATACATGTAAATAAATATAAACCAAGTTGAGATATTCTAAAACCGTGAATTCAATGGAAACACATTCGATGCCTATCGGAAAAACGACAATTGGTCACGGTTAGTTAAACAATTACTGTTAGAAATAAACGTGCAACATTATTATTATACAGAATGAATAAAGTATTTTATTGCCATTGTTCGGCTTTCAATATTTACCATATATAATAGTGCATAAATTATATTTATTAATACGCACATACACCCACTTTCCACACATATATATATATATATATATATATATATATATATATATATATATATATATATATATATATATATATATATATATATTGTGGTCGTATAAAAAATACAGTTTAGGAATAGTGTTACGTTCTCGGAATACTAAAAGATCAACATAATTACAATACTACTATCTTTTTTTTATATATTCTGTTATCTTTAATCGTCTAATGCAAACATGATAATTTAAAAATTAATTTTTATTGCTCTTTCTTTGAGCAATAGTTCTTCTGTTACGTAGAAAATAAAATTTATTTTATATAAATACTGATTTCTAGTAGTATAAAGCCGTTTGAAGTTTAAATATTATATTATAATTATTACATAGATGTGACAAAATTTTCAGTATTAAAAGTCATCAATGAATCTAAACATCGAATAATTCTAAAATGTATACATAATATATTTGTACAAAAATAACAAAAATTAATATATATAATATATTAAGTTTAAATAAAATTAAAATACAGTATACTCCAGATATCTTTATTTAATTATCGTTCCAAAATTTATTGTTAGATTTTACTTTTGGATCATAGATTGAAAAATTTTGTGAATACTGTTTAATTGTCAACAATGTTGAATGCTTTTTTTTTAACATGAGCTTAAAAATTAATGTGTTTAGTTATTAAAGTCTTAATATTAAATATTATTTTTAATAATCCGGTAATTATTTTAAATTATTCATTGAACATCAGAAAAATGTAATATATATTATGATATTAAGATTGATAGTTTCATACAAATTTTACTATTGAATATGAAAATTTTATTTTAACTAAAAACAACAACATATTTTTTTCATCATACTTCATCCAGTAGGATTACCGTTATCGAACACACACGCGCACACACACCATAGTTCCATATAAAATGTGATGAAACTTTCGTTTCCCAATACAGGTGTTCCATCTGCAAACAATGGAAGAAAAGCATTTTTCCAACATTCGACCAGATGATACAAGTGCTCTTCATTGTTTTTTTATCATATATACTTACTGCGTTGTACTGATTTAAACGTTCGTCGATATTGCACTTTTATTTTATTTATTTTTTCATAAACCGACGACAACACTATATAATATTTATTGATATCGACGTTTATTCGGTCGTTTCAATATCATTTAAAATTGTGACCCACATTCGTGATGAAATTAACGCGGCAATTAAGACGATTTTCGACGAAAACACGTTAACCGGATAAAATCGATTTACGACGTCGAAATGTGTGTACAACACGTGGGATTTTTTTACAATCGTAAATTGAAATAAAAAATAGTATAATATATATATATATATATATATATATATATATATATATATATATATATATATATATATATATATATAAGGGATAAATATACATATCAATTATAAAAGGAATAATATCACGCGAGCAATACATCTCGAAGAAAAAGAATAATTGAGCGTTGTCGACACGCCGACACGAGATATATAAATCAATTCGATTTGTATTTAATTTAACGGTAACCCCCCGCGACCCCAATAATATAACGAATAAATAAAGGAACGATGGTTAAAAATTAAATAGTAAGGATTAAATGTTGTATTATTATTACTATTGTTCGTATACGATGCGGCTAGATCAAAAAAAAAAAATAAACGCTCGTGTTATTTGAAAATTTGATAAATTGTATATTATATATATATATATATATATATATATATATATATATATATATATATAATACACGGTTTACCGGAAATCGTAAATAATTACCGCCGGGTTTGATAAATTTTACAAATTATTTATAATGTATGCGTATTATTATGCTTATATTGCTGATAATTGAAAATAATATTTGCTATCGATTGAACCAGAAAAGGATGACTAACTCAATTACGTATTATAATTTAGTTCATATTTATTAATATTTTAAATTATTATTTGCTAATAAAAATTCATTCATTTTTCACTGATAACTATGAAAATTAAAAGAAATTAAATAAAATTTTAGTATTGTGTGTTATTAATAAAAGAGCTTTAAGCTCTGATTTAAAGCTCATATATAATTTTAATATAAAATGCATGTAATCAATTTTGCTTCGAATTATAAAAAAAAACACATTTTGAAAATAATTTAATAA
This sequence comes from Leptonema lineaticorne, assembly GCA_024500535.1. Classification (NCBI taxonomy): domain Eukaryota; kingdom Metazoa; phylum Arthropoda; class Insecta; order Trichoptera; family Hydropsychidae; genus Leptonema; species Leptonema lineaticorne. The sequence goes on from JANIJI010000061.1 coordinate 4,172,395, forward strand.
CGAAATACAATATAATAAAACATTTAAATTTCTTTATAAACACGAAAATCTGTCATCGAAAATTGTTGTTGAAAAAAAAATATTTTTCAATAAAATATTTATTATATCCAAAATGCGTACATTTTTTTTATCATCAAAATTATGCAATACGAATCAAGGTTAATTTTTTTAAACAAAATTTATCAACATTAAAAGGTCAAATAAAGTTTTGATTCCGCATATCAAATGTTTTCTGTATTTTATTTTCAAAATTCGCTTCGAAACTTAAATTAAAACAAGAAACTTTGGAATTTAAATTTTCAGAGCGATTCGCAGTTTTTAATACAAAATGCTATTACATTAAATTTTTATTTATAAAAAATATTATATAATTTTAATGAAACAAAATATATTTATAAACATTAGTATTCCGAATATAACTTTTGTACTTTTATCGTATTTTAAACAACTAAATTTCAAACTTTCTTATACATTTATCAAAACTAATTTTGAACTTATCTTATAAATAAAATATTTTACAAGATATCTTTATTTATAAATAAAATATAATAAATAGAAATAAGATAAAATAATAATATTTTTATATTTAAATTTATTTTCAAGTTGTTTTTATTCAAAAATTTCACATTTAACTCTGCAATTTCAAACTAAAACACTATGATTTTTTTTAATCGATTTGTTTTTTTTTATTCTAATAATTTATAGTAATTATAATAATCGAAGATTTAGAGTGGAATACTAATCCAAAGCAGCGGAAAAACTAAATTTTATTTACAATTGTAGATCCGTTTAATCACAAAAAAAAATATTAACCCTTTGCAGTCGAAGGGTGCCGTTCGGTCACCACTTGAATTATGAATATTTATATTAATTTCTTTGAAACGAATTTCCATACTCTTTCTGTACAATATTATGAAGTGTAAAAATGACACTTTTTAAATAAAGATAAAAAATTTTATCTTAATTTATTTCTTTAATTTATAGAAGTATATATTATTTTTTTGCATAATAATTATAAGTTTGGTGTAAAAAAATTCACCAACATCATTGCAAAACGTCTCGAATGCATACGGTTAAATAATAAATATAATAACAAACTAAAATAGGAAACAATACGAATTCTGCCGAAACATATGCTTATTGCGACATCAAGATAAATATCAATCGAACACAAGGTTCACGCGTGGCCGAGGCCGCAAAGGGTTATCGTGTCGTGTCAAAATTACGGACGAATTTTGAATGAAAACTGAAAACTGATTTCTGTTTTGTTTTTTTTTTTTGTATATTTTCAATTATAAACATTAAAATATACTGATATGGAGCAAGGAAACCGTTGCCGGTGTGTACGATCGTCGATAACGTATCGAAACTGTGTCACAACACTCGTGACGTCATACGATTTTTTGACCATACCGAAAATTAAATATTCGCTTATTATAATGATCAATCTTTAAAATTATAATATATGTTTCTATGATTTTCAATAAAAATTTAAATTAAAAAATAAAGTTGTAAATATCTGATCTCAATCGGAATCTTCATTATTGTACTATATAAGCCAACCTTAGTACAAATTCGTATACAAATTTACTAAGAATAATCATATATAAAATGTTAGTGTCGGTGAGAGGTGGAGGTGTAGCATTTTTTTTTTCATCTAATGCTATTTTTATTTTCAACAATTTAATCTTAAATGATCTTTAAAAACTCAAAATGTAGTTTAACTTTTTATAAAACGTTTTATTATATGATAAAATAAACTTAAGATTTATTAATATATAATTAAAATATGACCTATATTACAATTTTCTAATGATTGTTTAATTAAACATTAATGGCAAGGGGTGATGTTTTCAAAAAGATAAACCGAAGTCAATTATGATTGATATGTATAATAATCATTAATATTATTATTCTGAAACAGATTCATATATATAAATTAAAAATTATATTTATCATTTTTTATATAAAGTAATCCGATTCATGTTCATATCTATGTTTAAATTCAAAATTAAATCAATATTTTTTTTTAGTTGCTTCAAGTAATAATATTTCGAATATATGCGTATATTTGTCTATTTACAATTATAATATTTATACAACTAAATATACGGATACATTATAATAGTTACATATATAATTTATAACTTTTCAAACTCGCTAATAGTTCTATTTACGTATATCAAAGGCCAAACACGGTTATCTCTCGTTTTACAGCACTGTGAATCGGTTAATATTGCTTTCAAAGTTAAAATCGCACACACGTATATCTGAAAACTTATTTTTAATATTAAATTACTTTATAATAACACATTAAACGCCTATCGAACAATTTATCATATTATAATTTTGGAATCTGTATACGATAAACGCCAAAAATTATTATTATACGATAAAAATTTCAATATCATAATAAATCTTTAACAAATTACAGATATACAGAGAGGTTAATTTAAATATATGTATTCTCATATAAATAAATTTTAGTACTAAGGCTTTCGTGAAAGTCGACTCGTATTTTTTTAAACATCCTGTATATGGTTATCGATCGTTATACAATTTAATAAAATGCGTATAATTTTGCACGCGTCTCGAACGAATCATAATAATAATTTTGATGCATCGTCGTCGATTAAAGGATCAAGATTTTTCCCATGCCCTGAAAATGACGAATGTCTGCGGGTGGTCGATGTACATTGCTAAACGCTTACATGCATAGGAATTGAACCCGTATCATATATCGCGATCTCAGTCAATGCGAATAGAAAAATAATAGTAAAACTAAAATAAAAAAAAAATAAAAATAAAATCAGAAGTATATATTATAATAGATAGCGAAACCGATACTGGACTAAACAGACGGAAAACGAGTCGTTCGCACGGGTGGTCCGCTCTAAACCGTGGTTAACTCCAATTTCTAAAATAACTATTTTAATTTAATAATGGCGAAGCGAATACTCAATCGGGTTGAGAATCCCTACAATCATTTTCTATCTTTCAGGATACAAAAGTCCAAGTGTAATAGACAGAAAACAGAGATGTTCTCAACCGTTTTTCCATATATATATATGTGTGTGTATATATATTTTTTTTGCAAAAAAAAAATATTTGTTATGATGTCATACGACTAAATATTCTCAGTATAATAGTGTGTTTTTTTAGAGCAAATAATATTTTACGACATTTTTCTCTATCTCGGTTACGTCATTATGCTATGCAAATTATTTGTATTGGTACTAATTAAATTAAACAGACATGTAATACCATATATAACATTTACTATGTCAATTTTTCTATACAAATATATTTTTGGACATATCAATAATTTTGGCATACAAAACAATCTTTTGAATATCATTCAAGTATATTTATTTATCTACAACGCTCCGTTAAAAATTCTTATCAATATATCTTTTTATACAATCTTTTTTATATGAATTAAAAATTAAAATTCTATTATACAATATATTTATAATTTAAATATAATATGACAAAAAAAAATACAAAAATTAAATATACTAAGATAATATTTTATTCAAATAAACAAACATATTTTTTATTTCGAGTAAATTTAAGCTCATTGTTGGTTATAATTAACATAGTCATTAATAGCTAATAGTCTCTAAATATATTTGAAATATGACAATTATTTTAGCGACTGTCAAAACAGTCGGCATCTTTGATTCTAGACAACGTAGACAAAAAAAAATACGACGATCGGTTCAAGTTTTAGGTCAGCAAACTGACATCAGAAGCTTTCAGTTGGCAACGACGAAATAAAACAATTTGTAAATAATTGTAACCTTATCTAAAAATAATCTAATAATAGAGCGAACGGAATGTACTTGCGTACATAAAAAAAAAAAGAACCGATAATTTACACAAAGAATTTACTTTACTGTAAACAAACATTCGTCGCCTAACACTTTGCCCGATATCTCGAGACCTCAGATCTAGGGTCAAGTTTACCGAATGTACACAAGCCGAATTTATTCTGTTTTTTTTTTCGCGTCGGGAAAAAAAAGGTTGACGATCCGCGCCGACGTAGTAGTGGTTTGTCGACCTTTATACCATTTTCAGATAAGCGAATCGTGAATTTTTCAACGCGAACAATAAATACAGAGGAGGCGCATTCTATCTCGTTTTCGTTAAATACATAATGTTAAATCGACAAACGTGAACAGATGTGACTGCCGATGAAACCCAATTATTGAAGAAAAAAAATATATATATATATACAAGATGTAGTAGCGTGTGGATATTTTCTGAAATTTCAGCTGAAATATACAGTTTTTTTGCGAGACGAAAGAAAAGTGAACGACGTCGATACAATTGAATATCTGAAATGGAATGTCTATCTTCATTAGATAGCAAAAATATCATACGAAACAGAGCTTTTTAAGATAGGGTTTCTACCCTTGGGATTATGCAAGTACTACAATGTCAAAAAAAAACAACTTTATATATGTAAAAATATATATTGTTTATATATAAAAAATAAGTGATATATGAATATATTTAAATTAGACTTTTATATATTTATTATTATAATAAATTATAGAATTAAATCTATTTTATATTTTTTTATGTAAGGTGACCAACTGTCCTCTATTGAGGAGGACAGTTCTCCTTTTTATATGTGACGTCCTTTATTGAAAAATGTCCTTCTTTTCGTAAATTTTCGTATTTGATCGTTTCTGAGATTTATAAAATCGATTAATTGACTTTTTTTGAATCCTCTAAATTTTTACGGTTTTTTCTTTGAAATTTTAACTTATTTTTATTATAAAAAAAATTGGTCACATTAGTATAAGAATAATATAAAAAAAAACTATAAATAATGTAAAACGTGAGGAACTTTTGTTAAAATATATCATTAAATTATATAAATCTATGCTGTTAGTAAAAATCGACTTAAATATGGATGTCACAATTTTAGACATTTTAAAAACACTAATTTATATATAACATTAAAATAAAATTATATCATAATCAGATAAGACGACATAAAAAAAATCGCTCATCAATTCACAATATTATTATGCATAAAGCGTACTATATATTAAAAAAAATAACTATAGACAATTACGTCAACTGATAGATAATATATATATATATATATATATATATATATATATATATATATATATATATATATATATATATATATATATATATATATATATTTTAATAATTATTTTTAGAATATCTATACGTTGAAAAGATATACTTTTAACACTTGTTATATTATAATAACAAAAGTAAATCCAATATGTCAAGTGACAACAGAAATATCTCACTCTTGTCTCGTTCAAAAAGTGCGTCCCGCCTTAAAAGGACGATTACATCACCGTAACAATACGTCGATTAACGACGGCCTTTTACATTTCAGAATTTATTGCGTTACTTATTTGTTTAACACATACAAAGTTTTCGTCGTCGTCGCGCGTCCATAAAGTATCGACGTACGTATAAAATAATCCGCGGCACGCCCGTGCTCTTCCCGATATTCGGCAGCGCGCCGTAAATTTTAGCACATTTTTATATAGCAAAATAGTTTTCCGGTGGTTTACAATTGCGCACATCGTTTAAATCCCTTAAGGATCATAAATACCAATAAAGAGAACATACAGCTACTGTATATCGGTTAATCGAATTCAACCGCTTTACCTGTATCACGAAAGGTTAGCGATTTTTTTATATTATATATATATATATATATATATATATATATATATTTTTTTTTTTTTTTTTTGCTGAAACAAGATATTTTATTAAGTACATCGTGAGAATTGAATTTCAACACGCTTTATATGTTCCATTTTTCATACTAAGGGATAATGTTTCCGTTCGCTTAAATATGAATGTAAAATCAAAAATTTTCAGTGGAAATCTAACGACAATTGTAAAAAGAAATAGATTGACTGATGAATCATCTCTATGTAACTTCCAACAAAAGATTTCATAAATTTTACAACAATCTTATCTAAAATATAAAAAAAATAGTACCGCATTAAAGTCAATAACATTATGATGTTAAATTTGATATTTTACGTATTCGTTATTAGAAGATTGATATTTGAGAAGCATTTCTCGGAAATATACAATAAAAGGAAGTAAAACGTTGGCGCCAAAGTATCAAATAGATTTCGACCTATTTTTTTTTTAATTTTCTACATCATTACATTTTTATTATATAAAAAAAATAGATATTTAAATCAATCTATTCTAGTCACTCGTAATAATTACTTTATACATCACTATATTTCCTTTTAATAAAAACATATATTCATATTTATTGTAATATATATATATATATATATATACATATATATATATATATATAAAGAGAAAATAATTTACAAGCGATATAGCGGGTCCGAGTCCATGACCTGTTGATCACATACATGTACGATATCATTTCAGGTGTGTTTATATAATGATTCATAATCTTTTATTATTTTAATTTTATTACTATTATTTGCAATAAAATATGATATATATGAAATATAACTTGAATGATTTATTAGAATTCCGATTTGAAAATAATATGTAACATATATTAAATTTTCAATTGCGAAGGAAGAATTTTTAATATTCTATATATGAAATATATATTTACAAAATTTTACTGTACAAATATTTAATATGACTTTCAGTAGTGAAATCCTCTATATAATCCAATGATAATATTGCGCATTGGTTGTAAAAATAAAATTGTAATTATAAACGCGGTAATTCGGTTTGCGCGTTTAAATAAACAAAATAAAACAGAAAAAAATATATAAAAAAACGATTAGAATTTACATGGGGCACGAGTTTAAAATGGGCGTTTTGGTTTTACAACGGCATAAAACGCCTTATAAAAGTCGAAAGCGTCTCGCAGGACTCGCTCCATTATATAGTATAAGAAGAAAAAAAAAACGGACAAAAACCACATGTCCGTTACCAAAAACGAATCAAAAAGAACGCAACGTTTCGAGCGTTTGTGCATCATTAAAGTTAACATTGAAAATTCAACGATATTCCATTTTCCGGAAAAACGCGCCGTAAAAGTCATCCAGAGCGCTGAACATTGTCCGTATACCATTTGATTCCTTTGTGAATTGAAAATTTATCTAAGTAAATTATAATGTTCAAACATATAAAATTTATATATAGACTACTTCGATTAAAATATTTGTAATTTAGATCGTTTAACTGCATTTGAACATCGTTTTTATATAAATTAATTAAATATAATCGCAATTTAAGAAGTAATTTGTATTGATTTAAATACAAAATACTGATTTTATAAATAATTGAAAAAACACGCCTCAACTCTTTAAACTTCTTCAGTGTCAAGTAGAGTCTACTACAAACAATATTAGAGATTTGGAGGCCTGGTCTCATTCATTAAAGCCCTCTAGTACTAAAAAGTGACAAAAAAAATCTATATTACATTTCTCCTAACAGAAGAAAAAGAAAGTGATCTAATAATCAAATAAATTAATTTAACATACATATACAGTAATTATGAATATATTTAAAATATTAATTAATAAAAAATTAAAATACTATCAGTTGACGCAATTGTCTATAGTTATTTTTATTAATATATAGTACGCTTTATAAGTGTCTGTAGGCCTAAAATTTGAACTTATAATTAAGTTATCAATATAATATTATACTATAATTATTATAATAATATGACTAATATTTGTCGATAATAATTGTTAGAAATTTATTTATTTTAAATTGGTCTCGTATCAAATTTTCGCATAATTCAAAAGATCGTAAATTAAAACGGTTGCCATCTTCAATATGCGAGACAATCGAGAATCGTTAAACAATTCCGAGAAGATGAAGAAGAATTGAAATCGACGAACGTTTAAAATCCACAACTAATCACATATTCACATATATCTAGGCCGATCCCATCATTATAATGATTATCGAAAGCATTTTCACGTTTTCAAACCGCAAATCAAACGTGCAATCGACCATTGTGCGCTTTTTTTTTTATTTATTTATTTTTTCTTATTATTTACATCTCTTTTCTTTCGGATGTACGCGAGCTTTTTACTACCTATTGTTCTAAAAGCGTCGAGCTTTAAACGGATAATATTATAGTAGGTGTAGCGATGTACTAAACGTATAATAGTTGTCATGGTACACGAAACTATTGAATATGTTACAAGGTAAAGGAGTGTTGCCGGAGTGCGGTTCCTCAGGTTATTGGGCGACTTCTGGTGAACCATCGTCGAAACAATGTGAAAATCTTATTTGGAGCGTGGCACGATCCTATCTTGGATTTCTCAGAAGGAATATATATATATATATATATATATATACATATATGCATATACAATTGACGATTGATTCATTTGTGATGAAGGGAATTTCGTCTGCTATGTAAAACTTGCAGCCGGAATGCTTCACTTACTTCAAAGTCATTGCCGAACTTATGCTCTGTCAATCTTTCACAATACATTCCATTAGATGGCAATCATATACAATTAAACATGACTAAAATTCATCATTTTCATATATTATATCGTATCAAATAAATACGTATATTATTTTAAAAAATATATATAAAATAAATATCAAACTAATTTATTTACCTTATTTTTAATAGCTAAATATATTCTTCATACTATCTGCGAGAAGAACATCTTTTGACTTTTAACAAGATTTTATATCTTGTAAAGTTACGTAAAAATAAAGTTGTAAATTACACAGTTTTTTTTTTTCAAAGTCTTAGACCACCGGTGAGATTAATTCACCGCAATCTCATTTAATGAGCAACGTAATAAAAAATGACGGTAGCAGAAAAATTAATAGCAAATTCCGCTACATAATATTTATGTCTACTTTTAACGATCAATACTCCAATAATATCTATTAATACAAAAATTACAACTATATATTAATTACAATTATATATATAAATATAAAATTAACATAAAAATAAATTATTTTCTTTGAAAATAATATACATGGACCGCAAATTATCTATTAAAGAGATAAAATAATGTTAAAACTAAACGTCAAATTAATATCAATCAATCTGAGTTTTGAGCTTTCAAGCGAAATCACTGAACAGCAAAATGCAATACACAATTGAATTGGCAGATTCCTCGACTCGATTATCTTTCATCTGGGTATTTCGTCCTCCGCATTCGTCGATCACGCCAACGATATGCAAGAAAAATATAAAATCAACTATAAATAAGATAATCCAAGGAATACACTGATTATCAACAATCAAATCAGTACCAACGATCCTTCTATTATCAGCTTGACTATTCATATAACAACTATAAACAAGAAATGTGCCCGCAAAGGACAAACAAATATGTTTATAATATATAAATTTTAATTAAATCTAGCGATGCAACAGTTGCATAACTTTTACTCGTATTATTAGGAACAATGCAAATTCAAGTGACCCAGTTTGAATTGAATTTGCCAGTCGGTTTCCAGGTTGTGCACAATTGTGGACGTCTGTTAATTCTTAAGTGGGTGTTGTACATTGTTGATACGATTGTTGCTGTTACCTAATTATCACCGGATGCTAATTTGCCATTTCCGCATTACGACAATTTTCAACAAGGACGAAGGAAACCGTTGTCCTTTACAGACAGAGTTCCGTGAAGTCATCATACCATTAGGATCATAAAATGACATATATATTAGATTCTCATAAAAAATAAATCAGATTTTTTAATTTTTTTAATAAATCTTTTTAGTTTTCATTTAAAATAAAAAGATTTTAAATAAAAAAAAAATTCTCAGTAGCAGTATTCAAAATATTTTATGATTTACATAGATATCGTTATCTCTACCATCAGTAAATATTGGTAAATCCAATATTTCATATTCTATGATTTTAATAGACGTTGCTAAAATAAGCAATCATAATTAATATTTATAGTCTAAAACCGTAGCAAATAGTAGAGATTAATCTCCATAGCCAATGCTAATGATTTGATCACGAAACATGGAATATCTTAATCTAAATAATCTTTCTCTGTCTTTATAAACTTCTAAAGACCTACAGCTAGCAAAATCGTTACTTAAAATCAACAATACATCGAGAAAAATAAAGAAATCGATCAGACGCCCGCCTGGAAGTTCGAAGCTCACGATCCTCAGTAACGAGGATATCGAGCAAGGATCGCCGTATTTATCTCATGAATCAGCAGCATTCATGCAAAATCACATCGTATACACGTGCAAACTATTTATATATATATATATATATATATATATATATATATATATATATATATATATATATATATATATATATATATATATATATATGTAATATATATAAACAATGCAACATGTTAAATATTAAAAATTGCAATAATACCATCTAGTCGTAAAACGATTGAGACCATCAAGTAATTTTTAAATTCAAAGAAGACCTTTACGAATCATTATGTCATAACACAAAATAAATCCAAACGATGCATCACGAAGAATTTACTCATGACCAAATATATTAAAAAAGGGCACAAAGTGACCCTATATGAACACATAGAGGTGTTAAACGGCATTCTTACGCGAACAATACCAAAAAAAATGTATATATATATATATATATATATATATATATATATATATATATATATATATATATATATATATATATATATATATATATTCGAATGAACGAACTCCGTTGTTGTCGTCATTAAGATGTGATCGATCGTGTTAAATCGCTTCAGACATTTTTTTTCTGATAATATATATATATATAATATATATGCGGTAAGATGATAATGAAAAAAAAAATCAAAATATGGCCCTTTTCATAATGTGTGCGTGTGTGTCCTTTGTGCACCGGGCGGCATTATATATCGTATATTACAAGAGAAGAAGGGATTTTTCGAACAAGTGAGCTTTTGATTGATATTTTTTTTACGTTTTGACTCCAATGGCCGCACTAGCAAGGCGCCAATGCGGTACACTTTGAGCTTTGAAGCACAATGATGCCTCTATCCATCAGACAGACATATTCAACCGATACAATTTATATATTCATATGTTTGAAAAGGAAATTGAGCTTTATATACCATATATATATATTTAAAAAATAATAATAATACATTTAATAAAAAATATCATTGAAACAAAGCTCATGATCATTTCAATTATTCGATTCAATTTTAAAGACCATATTATATCGTATTCAACCTTATATTATCGTTTACGTAATAAATAAAAGATTTTATAACTAATAAAAACACAGAAAATTCATCTCTTTCGGTGCACAAGTACCTTTGCGAATTATCTTTTTATATGCACCTATCGCATTCCAATCAGAAAATTAATTAATTTATATCTTGCGTAGTTAAATTGAAATTGTTTAATAACGTATTACGCTTAAAACGAACAACCCAAAAGGTGTGTCCAAATATATAAAATATACACGTATATAAATAAAATTAACAGTTTTCTTAATAATCTGATCTTTTGAACTTAAAATATATACATATATAAATATTTTAACGATATTTATGCATAATATAAAAATTGAGTAAAAATATTTTTACTCAATTCGTGTTTTTTTTTTATTATTATTATTATTCGAACAAGTCTACAATAATGCAATAGTTTCACAACAAAAACAGAACGCCCGCTGATTAATTTATTACTAAATTTTATGATTTTTTTTTACCGCTTTTATTCACATTTTAAAATTACTGTTATCATTTCGACGTTAAAATAACAACATAATCCAAAAACGCATTCGAATATTCGTAATTAAATAAAATGAATCGTTTAATTGTTCAACATATTTAACGTCTATGTTATGACACTAGTGCAATATTTTCATCAATTTTCCGATTAATCTCATATATATATATATATATATATATATATATATATATATATATACATATATGACGTAATGAAAAATGTATAGTACATTTGAAAAGCTTTTCATCTGTAACTCGTAACATTTTAATCGATGTACGGAGGAGTTAAATGAATTGAAAATTGCAACAACGAGACCGACTTTATATATGAGCTCGAAATTTATTCAATTGCAAGAAAATTAATTCAATGCACTGTGAGGTTTGTTGACCTGTGTGAAAATTGCACTCACACTTACCGGATATGATCTCAGTTTCCTTTTCATTTCAATACACTTTAACACTATCTTTGCATAAATTACATTCGAATAGCCACGTTCAACAGTTCTCATTGTATTAACGTATTCAGATCAAATATTCGATTATAATAAAGCGTTGAAAATAAATTTAAAAAAATCGCAATATTTGAAATGCATCATATATGATACATCTCGATGAAAAAGTGACTAGTATTTTGTTTATAAAGCGCCGACATTACAATCAATAAATTATTCATTTATGTTTTAAGATAAAATCATATATGTATATAAATTTTTATTTCTATATACAATATATTGATTTATCTCTCAAATTTTTTATATAATACATTTCAGAACAAGCTGAAATTTTATATCTGAATTTAATAAATTATATTAAAGGTTTTAGACAATAGACAATTAGCACATAATCGTTTATACAGTGAAATTCTGCATTATTCAAGATATATTAGCATTTAGCCTGTCTAATAGACAAGATAATTTCACTGTATTGGTCTAATAAATGGATAATTACTACTGCATATTAATCCAGAATAATTTAAATGAATTATTATTTTTTTAAACACAGAATTTAGATTCATTCTTTAGCTCGACTCGGATAATTAATTCAAATTATTATACTTTTTTATTTAACACAAAAATATAAAAAGGAAAAGAAGAAAAAATAACTTACAACTTTCAAACAACTAAAATGGCATTCTTTCTTTGTCGACCAAATACCTACTGATTCAAAACCAAAGACCTATCAAAAGCTCAGATAAGTTTAAAGTTCTTTTCACAAGAGACAAATCCAGTGTTCTAAAAAGAATGACAGGATCCTTTCAATATCTTCAATTTTGAAACAACGTGTATTTTCAAAGAATATAAAGTCATCTGATCCAAACCACAAGTACAATAGGATCATTAGACAGTCCAAAACAAAAAAAAAATAACTTAAACTTCCTATATTCAGCCAAAAACTTTGAAACATCGAAGACTACCAACTTTATTATAGATATTCTAAACATTAAAAAGGGGAAGAACGTATGAATTCAGTCCCCAGTCAAGAGTGTCCTTTAATAACAGAAATATCTAGAATCGAGGCTGAATTCACGGTGGTAGATGATAGGTGGTAGAGACCTCTAAAAATTGAAAACTCTCTATGGCCTCCAGTCTTACGACTTGTCCTTTTACTTACTTACAAATCATAATAATAAATTAAAACACAAAAATATGAATTAAAGAGAAAAATATTCATTCATATGAATTATTATATATGATATATAAAATATAAAGCATAATTTACGAAAAATGTTAGACATAAATCGATACATAAATTAAGCTTTTAAGCTTCACCGCGTTAATGAGCTGAAATCAAGGGAATATCAGATCGCCAGTAACTAACGAAGGGACGTTTGTTCTATTATATGTCTTTTTGTAGTAGCATTCGGTTAATATCGCGAATAGTAAAATGCAAGAATCGAATATTCCGATAAAATCCAAAGCCCTTTCCACACGTTCGGACCCCGGGGCATCTGAATATTCCTTTCGTGGCCGTTCCAACAATCTATGCTCGAAGATCTCCCCAGAGGCATTGCTAATCACAGTAGTTAATGTTTACTGCGATGCATTATGCATCTGGCAGCAGGACCGGTGTGAGTTGGAATTTTGTTTCTTTCTCTTTTTTTTTTTTGTCTTCTTTGTCGTCTATCGTCTTTTACCAACTATCGCTGGTGGCCACTTAAGGATTCTGTCGCGTGGAAGCATTGTCTTCGCGCGAATTTGCATGGGCGATTTGTAGCCTCGAAACGTTCACGAGTTCATATATACTATATTCAAAAAATATACTACTCTTTTTTTACTTACATTTCTACAGTATGATTCATACAATTACAAAATATACATACTCTACTAGACTATTGCAAATCTATTAATAATTTTAATAATAAATTATAAAACATTATAAATACCCACCGAAAACAAAAAAAAAAATAGGAAGTGTCGTATTGTCAAAATGGACACGCACTTAATATTTATTTTAGTGTGAAGTAATTGTATATATAATATTTAAGTACGTGTGAATTTTCTTGTCAGCACGTGTTGATCTATTTATTTATGAGCTAGCATCAAATTATTTTAAATAAGCCATTCGAAAAATATGGCGTCATATGTACTGCGAATCTTCGCATCGTAAACATTGTGAGAAATCGCCGATATTATTTAAGGAAATAATTATACAATTTTTTTTATATATAAAACAGATGAAACGTTTGTGTTTTTTTTTTTTCAATATAATATATGACGGTTATGTTGGGATAATGTTAAATTTTCGGATTTCGTGTCATCTCAGCTTGGGACAAATTAAAAGTGACAGCAAATCTCGACTTTGACGGATCGTCAATTTGTGAGGAGACCTTTCGAAATAACAGCCAAACCGGCCGACGGGATTAAGTGCTGCATTATGTTATGTTAATAATCGTCGTCGTCTGATCATACAAATTGGTCGTTCGGACTTGTCGTGTTTACACATAAATGCAATCTAACAAAATCGTTCCGATCCCAGATTAGAGACAATTCGTGTGTGTGACACGAACGTGTCAAAGCTCGCCGTCTACTAAAAAAATAATTATTATGATTGCAATGAAAAAACAAAAAGTTATCTCAATTGAATTATCGCAAATCAGATGATGCTATACGATCTAGTCCTTGTTTAAGATTGTCTGAAGTCAAATTTATCTATCGAATATAAAAGATCTATTTAATTGCTCGCTGAAGATCTGATTATTCTATTACAATCTTAAAATCAATTTTTCAATAAAAAAAAAAGATGTTTATGATATCCATTGAAACTCATTAGTCATATCGTAAGAAACTTCTTAAAATATAATTTCTACCAATTGGCACTAAAAATAAAATATGAAATCGTTACAGTTCCAATAAAATAAAATATTCAAAAATCATCGGGAATAATTTATAAAGACTTCAATCGATCTATTAATGATAAAAAATTCAACAATTACGGCCCGTTAAATGTGAAGCAGTAAACTTAACCACAGATCAATTGTAATAAAAACGTTTTTCGATTTTCAGCTGATTTCAGCAAAGATTTTCAAATATGAACTGCTAATATAACATATTTATTTATTTATTAATAAATTGAGTTACTCTAACGTTTATAAAATAAAACAAATTTTCATTTAAAAAAATATATATAAAATAAAACAACGTATTTTTCACTGAAAATCAATATTTATTATTATTATTGCTGTCCTCGCCAATGATTACGTTTCAAAAAAAAAATAAAATAAAATCACGTCGTGAAAATAAAATGGGCAGAGCCTTTATGAGATTACGTGTGAAAAAGGCAACTCACCGAAGTAATATGTTCGAGTTAATGAATTATTTATTCTAATAAGGATAATGCGGATAAAGCAGTCGAGATATAAATATATGTACGTTCATACATAATGGTTATTGCAATGAGTTGACAGAGCAAAAGAGTTTATGATAGAAAAAAAATATTAAATTTTACATATAAATAGAAATATATATTATACATAAATTGAATCATTAAAATCCGTAAAGCTGAAATAATTATACGGTTTACCATATAAATATACATCGTTTGTATTCTAATGCTCAAATATTTAAAAATCAATAAAGCGAATCGATTGTTAAAATAATTACGCTAGAGCCATTTTTGGATTATAATTAATTTATATTAAATAGTAAAAATGTTGCAAAGACAAAAAAAAACAAATATCAAGATTTATCGATCACATTTTTGTTCTGTTATTGTCTATTGAATTATTAATAATAATAATGTGTCAAACGTAAAAATATAGTCAACCATCTATTCTAATAAATTTATAATATCGTGTTCTATCATTTAACATATATTCAAAATTTGTAAAACAGCAATAATTAACGATTGATTTATACATGTTTAACTCAAAAAATAAATATATACTCTAATAAATCATCATTTTTCGACACTAATTTAAAATTAAACTTTATAACAGAATATTCAAAAGAACAAAATCTAATTATCTCTTAAAATAATATATAATGGTAAATAATACAAGTAATAAAGATTACATCGTAAAGTGTCGTCCATTATAATAATATTAGATTACACATACAATAACCCGTAAATTTAAATGACAAGTTATTACATCAGTAAAAGTCGTCAGTGTATACCAAAGAGATCGATAATTATTGTCAATATAACCAAATCGACATTGTTATTTACGATCTAACGGTAACATTTATACAACTGGACAAGGATGAATACTAAAATAAATAAGTATAAAACTATTTATTCGTGTAATAAATATTTAAAACAAGATTACGTTCACCAATATTCAAGAGTTTTAGATTTTATGAACGATGTAAGTTATGAACTTGCGCAAAAGGAACGGAGACCGTTTTCCACGATTCGAATTTTGTACGTCGATAAATTAGAGGCCTACGCAAAAAAGCGTAGAGGCCGGTTTACACAAAGAGAAACCGAACCTTTTTAACCGATCGCGTAATTATAGTTTTATTTTTTATTTTAATAAATAAATATATATATATATATATATATATATATATATATATATATACATTGTTAACAATGTATACAAATGAAAAAAAACGGCATACGAGTAGCCAAAACGCCTACGATTCCAATAAAGAGAAGCATCGATTTTTATGTACGTATATATATATATATATATATATATATATATATATATATATATATATATATATATATATATATGTTTATATTTTTGTAGTACTTATGTCATTTCGCAATACGACTAACATTATACGGGCCATCAGAATGTATGTGGTGTAATAATGGAGACATAAGAATAAATTCGAACATGCGCAACATAGTCAAATATACCATAGATGTGTATAAAACGTCAAACTTTACTAGGATCATTGTTTTAAATATATGCGAGTTAAATGCGGAAGCGTTTCAATATATATGTATATACATATATATATAGAGAGAAAAAAAATCACGCCTTCTCAAAATGTTAGTAAATAAATAATAAATGAGTCGACGGTTTCGCTTTAACACCGAATCATTATCAATTTTGTGCGAATAATGCGGATTATTGTAGTGATTATAAAGTCTAAACTGTGAGACAATGTTCAGTTGAATATCGGTGATAGTTTCGAGTGGGTTGAATAGTAACTGTCTATGATTTTTTTTTAAGTAATACAGTGACGATGTGGGTTTACTGGTATTTAACTGAGAAATATATAAAAATTTTAACATTTCATAGTAGAAATTTGTATAAATATTACATTTGTTATATTTTACATAATTTTATTGAATATATATATATATATATTATTATAACAAAAATAATTAAATGTAAAAAAAAATATTCGATTAAATGGTAGAAAAATTATGCGAAAAGTGAAGAACAAAGAAAGAAAACGTATTCCATTCCAGAATACGGATAAAAACAACGTTAATAGAATATGGTAATAAAACATACAATATAGTCATGAATGTATAATTGTTCGAACGTAATTACAAAATAACAAAACTGTTAACATGTCCAAGAAATTAATTGAACACGGTTATCGTGCATTGTTTATTAGGCTACATAACGAGATGATAAAACGATGAAAATAGAAAGGATCACTAATTCACCAATTGAGACTCGTTAAGGCATATATTTATTTATGTATATATATATATATATATATATATATATATATATATATATATGAACTAAACTCACCCCAAGGAGCTGATGTTTGGCAACTCATTGTCGTTGTCCTGATTCGATCTCCTTGGCCAGGGTGGTGGAGCCGGATCGGCGACAATCAAACATATTAGGCCCGTGCCCAATAGGGCGTAGAAGGGCCACTTTATCATGACTATCAGTATTACTATTCGCTATTATCAAACACTGTCAGGGATAATCAACACCGGGCACCTGTCGTGTTCGTTGACTCGTATATCGATACGCTAATCGCGTGACCTCCTCATTTATATTGCGATTAGGCGATTGAAACTTGCTGATCGAACTGTAATTAAAATAATATAATCATAAATACAATATAATATTAAATTTCTACATTTTACATATAAAAAAAAAATTTTAAAAATCTGAATCATACAAAAGTTTGACGAATCCTGCACTAGAACGATAAAATTATTTAGGTTTAAATACAAAATATATAATGAAACAAAAAAAAATAACTCGTTTTGACTTTTTGATATCATTTTTATCGCATTAATATGTATATTATATAACCATCTACGAAAGATTAATGGTAACGCACATATTCGATTATTTATATATGATTTATAGGTGACATTAAAATTCACTACATTAATATAAAGAACAAATATATAAAAATAAATTTAAATGCTGCAATGAAAAATAAATATATTATAATTTAATATAATTGGAATAATAATTTATATATTTGTGTATATATATAATATATATAACATTTATTAACAATAAGTAGTAACAAAAACGTCACAAAAAATAAAAGTTTATCGCGTGAAATTCAATATTACATAACAGCATAAAAGAAAACATACATAGCTTAGCAAAAATAAATTTCTATTCCGTTCAAAAATCTGTATGGAAGGCATTATAAATATGTCAACTAATTTATTGCATATTAAAAAAATATATATATTAAATGTTAAACGAGCAAAAATCAAAAATTTAACACACAAAAACAATATAGAAAATATAGAGGTTTATCTAAAATAAAAATTGATCGCGACTCGTTAAAAATTCAAACGTGCACTTCGATAATACGGAAAAACTTCTCATTATCGGAATTATTATTATATATATATATAATACATAATTTCGGCGAAAATCATTCGGGGCTTTATATACAATTTTCGATTTAACAACCTATCACTATGAGTGTTATTACTTTATTATTACGTTATTTTACGACCTCAATTTTGCAGCATTAGTGAGAACGATCGCACGTTTCGACGCCGAAAGCGAAAAAAATCATCGAAAAATTTTCAAAGTGTGTATAAAAATAAAACGATCAGAATCGAACGGATTTAAATGAACCGTCTAAATACAATAATATTTATAGTTAATGCGATTTTTTTTTTCTACAGACTAATATTATTGAGAAAAATACAGTTCAATGTTTACGATTAGAATTTTTTTATATTTACGTAAATAATATTATATAAATATATTTAACTAAAATTATTAATTAAAAAAAAAATTGACAAAAAGTTGATATTTAAATATTATTTATAATATTTTCTTTTAATTTATTTAAATTGCAAAATAATATTAAATATATTTAGATTCGATATGCATAAAAATCTAAGTCACAAATTAAAGACAACAAATAAATCTGGCAATCGTCGTGAACTTTGAGTTAAAAAGATGACCTTTCATTAGATATCAAAAAAATATATATATATATATATATATATATATTCGACTTACGAAATTAGCAGACGTTATAATATATATATATATATATATATATATTTTTTTTTAATATTTAAATATTTCATAATTGATATTAATTCAATTAATAATATGAGCAGATATCTAAATAGATGATAGCGATACGTGGCATGACTCGTGGCATATTTAGTAGGAACCGACGAGCGAATTCGGCACGTGATCGGCTTCTTTTGACCCGTTGTACGTCGACAACTTGGCAAAAATTGAATTGTGTACATGTAAAAGAAAAAAAATTACAATTTTTGCAGAATCGTCACAGTGATCAAATCCGGAAATCCGGTCGTGTGACAGAACAGAGTGACGACCACCCCCGCGACACATCGATAAGCAACAAGATAATTCCACCGAGCCGTGCGACCTATTAACACTATACTGGGTCATAGTGTTTTCAAAACAAGAACTTACCACGTATAAAAAAAAAATCATATATAAATATATACGTAAATAATTCCAAATAAACTGTACGTGATCAGAATAAAAAAATATAGATGTTTAAATCATAAAAATTAATGTAATTTCAATGCACTAATAGTGTTAAAAAATATATAGTGTGTTCAATACTTTACGAGTCATTAAGATATTAAATGTATATATTAATATATATGTCACAAAAGGAAACTGTCATTAAGTAAGCAGCGAATTATTATATTACGGAAAGAACTCATTGTTTTTATCTTTATTTATTTATATATATATTTTATTATTTATTTAATGATTTTTCGTTTAAATAATGAAAAAAAAATTATATATTGTCCTTCAGCTTACTGTCATAATTACAGCCTTTTCACAAAATACAGATTGAGAATCGCTGAATCATTATAGTATTATTATATCTTTACATTTTTTTATACATATGAAATTAATTTTAAATTATGAAAAATTATATGTATATATAGTATATAAATAAAATATTTTATAGATATACAATATTAATAAATTTATGAATAGTTTTTTCGAGTCGAGTCGTTAACTATTTTGATAACTATGGACATATTATTTAAAAAATAAATAAATAATAAATAACACAAAGAAAAATAATTTTACGATTATTTAATTATAAATAAAATTTGAATTTATATTTGTTTGACAAAAAAATAAAAATAAAAAAGGAAAAACGCAATGCGACAAATAATCGAAAAAGTTTACATCGCAGAATAAAAGTGGTTCAGTTGTGATACATTCAAATACGCGAATAAATCGGTGTCGATTCGTTTCCATCGTCTCCGACTCCATGACTCTTGGCAGTTTTTATTTTATTTTATTTTTATTTTTTTTATTTAACACGTACATATTTTGTGACAGGACGCGCGTCGCATGCAAAATCGAAACGTTTCCCATACAGTTTATTCCGTTGGAAAATGGACAATGGTGGAACGTTTGATAAATGGTTTCTGGGCGGATCGATCGTGACCGTCGAAGATCTGAACCTATCCGATGGATGAAAGCGGAAAACTTCCATGTTCAAGTGTAAAGAAATCATGATCGAACAAAAAGAAAAAAGAAAACAATATATAGAAATAATAAAAAAAATCGAATCCGAGTTTAAAACACCTGACATATTCTATGGACGCGTAAGCATATTCGTCTTTTTAAAAAAAAAAAAACACGAACGATTAATTCTAATTATTCTAACGCATCGACGATGGAAAAATAAAAAATTATATACAGAGAGTGAGATTAAAGGGTCTGCTCCTTTCTCATCAGAGAGCAAAACGCTCGATTAATTCCACTCGACGGAATTAATTAATGATTATTCTCAATTAATGTACGCAACTTTTAATTGACATTCGGCACTCGGCAGATATGCCATACGTGATCGCGATCATGTTATATATATATATACAAAATATATTTCATATAATCCTACGTAATTTATTAAACGTTTAAATACAAAAAAAATTGGATAGAAAGAAAGAAATCGTTTTGAATACGTTTATGTCGCGAAAGAAACGCTTCCTATTCAACGAGATAACCGAATATGTATAACTGGAATAATATTGTGGGTGTCGTCGTTGATTTATTTATTTATTATTTTTCACATCTATAACAATATAAAATAATAAATGGTCACACTGAACGCGTGCAATTCAAATCGCACACAAAATTCGATATTTTTTTTTTTTTTTTGTATCTGATCGCAAAGCTTTTCCCCGATTTTCCGATGTGAACACGAGTAGCAGCGAGCTTTCGAAGCGGACTCAACTTGGATCGTTACGAACGTGCTCGATCGTTTCTTCACGGATATATTCTTTTCGAAACATTTATGAATCTAATTGTGTCTTTTTTTTTTGTCTATTATATATTTATTTATTTATTTTTATTTTTAATGTTTAAATTTCCTTACCAAGAGGTCTAAAAACGCAACGGACCGGTCAGCGCTCAGCGGGCGACCGACTCGACGCTTCGTTATAAACTGAACTCTGTCTTGATAGCAGCTTCTGCTAGTACTGATCTTATACTAGCGGCAGATGCTCTCAACTGATAGTTCGCAATCTGAAACAAAAACAAACGATTGCGTCAATTTTTAAACATAATATATCATTAACGATAATTTTCTTAATAAAATATCGTGATTCATATTACATTAGATTGATCAAAATGTTGATATATCTACACAATACTTATATAATTTAAAAATATTGTAGATTTATATAACATTAAATAATAAAATAAATTAAATAGATTACTGTAGATATTTTAAAATAGTTCAAATAATAAATGAATAATATTCGGCAATCTTAATAATAATTATTAAATTACAGGTAATTTTTTAATAAATAAAATTTTTGTATATATATATATATATATATATATATATATATATATATATATTGCAAAATGATTTACTATATTTTCCATATAAAATAAGGCAATTAACAGTAATTTCGTTGATTTTTGTAATATAAAAATTATTTAATATGCAAACTAGTACACGAATCAACTTACATATTTATATATTACCAAAAAAAATTCAAATTAAATACATTTTTTTTTCATTTTATACAAACGCACTTGAGATACAAAATAACTTAAATTTCATATAAAATAAATTAGAATTTATGATAAACTAATTTCGTAAATTTTTATTTATATTATTAACCGTTAATCACGTATTTTAGTATTTTTTCCAAAATTTTAATATTCAAAGCTAGAAAATCCTGTTATAAGTCACATGTTTACACATCGTCAAAATTATTATACGATAATAAATATCAGTGTATTAAACACCGAAAGCGATTTCACATTTATAAATCATCTAAATACTACTAATATTTTCTTTGCATTGTGTGATAGCGCTTTAAAAAGGCATATAAATATTATTCAGACCATTTATCACCAATTACTGTGATGCATATAAATCACTATAAGAAATTAAATCGAATTATAGACGATCTCGTACAACACACAGCCAATTTTGAAGAATTATCAGCATACCCCGAAATTATAAATTTAAAGTAAATATATAAAATTAAATTTATCAGTTAATCTACTTTGGATTAAAAATAAAAAGTGATATAATTTTAATAAATAATTTTCCCTTATATTTAATTATTAATAAAAATCATTCACGATAATTACCGCAAAACTATCAACTAGTATTATTGTTAAAATTTTAAATTAACATTCAAAAACCACAAAACTTTATACGATATAACTATTAAAAAGAATATCGTGCGAAAAATATAGATAATTTCAAAATAACAGAAACGCATCCAAGATGCCCATAAAGTTGATTTATTCGTATAGAGGTCAAAAAACATGAACACAACAAATCAAAATAGCATCACAATAGCGTGACAGCGACGACAACAAAACCCCAAAACACAACTATTTTAATTTACTCCAGCGAGATATGGGTTCACAGCCAGTGTCATTTATATTTAGTAGTATTGCTGGGACAATCGAGTTATTCTTAAATGAATCAATCCGTATAAATACGAGTCGTTAATTGCGGATCTCACGCAATCAACTTAATGCACACGATATATATATGGTGAAAGTGTAAAAGACATAAATACAGGATTCATAAATGAAAAGAAAAGTATTTAATATATTTACAGAATATCATGTTTAAAAAAGTAATATAAAATTTCACATATAAATTATTATTTTTTAAATATCTAGCTTTACTATTCCTGGTTATGCTTTTGAATTAAATTAATTGATAGATTTTAGTTATTAATATATGACAAAAATACATAAATAACATTTAAATTTTATTATTAAAAAAAAAAAATATCTAGATTTCAATATTTTATCCTCCATCTATATCCACAATTAAATTTATGTACTTAAAACCAATTCTAAAACTAAATAATATGAATATTGATTTTTATATATGAATATAAAAATAAAAATAATTTATTTTTATATCGGACGCAAACATATTAAAATATTAAAATGATTGATAACAGCTGAAAAGTTTAAACACTTGCCTTATTATCATCTCGCAGTGGTATGAAGCAGTGATGTTTGTGAATATTGCGTGAACTTATACTAATCATAAAAGTACGATCTACGAGTTCTCATATCTTGTTCGTTTTATAACATAAATGGTTAAATAATGATGCCGATTATGAGAGACATCTTTTTTTTTTCTTATATTTTGCGCGAAATCCGAAGAATTCCACGACGATAATCAGATGCCACGGATGATAAACCGTGACACATCCGAGAAATAAATTGGTCTTTGTCTCTCGAAAGTATGTTGATTGGAAATATTAGAACTGATCTATTATTATATTGCATTTACGATTGTTATGCACTGCTCTAGATATAAACAGCATCACATACAAATAAACAATAATAAACACGTTGCTGATATTTTCATATTGATACCATAGGGTTGCCAAGTAACAATCGAAGAATATACATATTTTATAAAATATATATGCTGAAATATAACAATTTTCCGTTATCCTATCCGTATAGTTTTAAAACAATTCGCCAACTTAATCATTAAAATCTATAAATTGTCATAGATTTTGAAAAATTTTCAATAAGCCTTAAAATATTGAAATATTTTTCATGTTTATAATTGTTATTATATATATATATAAAAAATGTTGAAAATGATCGATTTCTTTATTATATATTTTGTTTATTATGACATATAAAAATTTAATTATCTTTTTAGTGCAATAAAATTCTGATATTCTATCAATTTCTTTCACATTAATAATAAGTAATAATTTATTCAAATGATTTTTATATTTTTCAAAAAATTTTGAAAGCAATAGTTTTGAAATAAAATATCATTATGACAATAATAAATATTTTATAAAGTATGCAAAAATAGATGGCAATAATTTTGAAAGGATTTCTTTGTATGTTTTACAATTTTTTTTTTATTTTTGAAATTTCTAATACAATAATAATTTTACTACATTTTAAAGTCATTTCATTCATATAATTTAAAAAAAATCCTCTTTTTTCATACATTTTGGAGAGTATTATCAAAGAAAAATATATCAATATTATAATAAGTAGATGACTTCATTATATATATATTATTTAACTTTTTAGTACAATAATATATGTATGTCAAAATTGTCAATATAATTAAAGTTACATATATAAAACGATTAAAAACAAAAAAAAAAAGTATGAAACACGTATCCACTGAATTAAGATGAAGCAGACGTTTCTTCTGAAGGGGCGGGTCTCATAGTTTGGATATTTTTACGCGCGATCGCTCGGAACTTTTCACTCCGGAAGTGGACAAAGGCGAAAAAACATGGCATCATCATCAAATAAACGTCTGTTGATGATGACCCACATTTGAACCATTGCTTTTTTCATCCATGAATGGCCACGGATGCATCCAACCGTTAGCATCCGATAGCGAAAAAACGCGCACAAAAATCGCCTATAATATATATATATATATATATATATATATATATATATATATATATATATATATATATATATATAACGGGATGAAAGAAATATACGAATCGAACAAATTAACATACTATATAGTTAAAACGTTTCAATAGAAATTAACAGATGCATGAAATTTTTATTTATCAAATTCATCAATACAGTATATATATATGTACAGTATTCGGATTCATTTTATTCATGTGTAATATATAGTTTTTTATTAAACTATGCGTATTTTATAAGAATTGAAATTTGAATATTAATATTTTATATAAAGAGCTTCTGAATAATCGACATTTTATATATTGCTTACTTTGAATATCATTTGCATATTTTTATGAATGCTAAATCTCAAAAATTATTGACGACATTTTATACTACTTCTGTACTAACAATTATATTATATGATATCCATTTTCAACTAACATTTATAAAATCATAAATTATTTGATTGTAACATCTATATTCATCATTATATTTGCTAATAGCATGTTTAATTTTGTAGAAAAAAAATATTATATTTTAATCTATACAAAAATAAATCATATATCTAAAGGTGTCACTTTCTATTATTTTATGTACAATTTAAGATAATTTTTAAATATAATAACATTAAATCTTCAAATGTGAGAACGAAAAAATATATAAATTTTCGAAAAACAAGATAAACATTCGTCTAATAAAATTTTTAGAACATATATTCGTCAACAGGAGGATGCATTTTTCTTTATCGCGAGCTCTTGCAATTGTTGCAATTTTCAAGACGTTTAAGGACAATGAAATTATCTCGTATTGTTTTTGAGGATAATAATTCATACTCGACATCATCCTCATTGCAGATTAATGTGTCACACGTGACATTTTTTCTAATATGCACATTCATCATTTCGTATGTTTTGATTTAAACGTTTTCGAACGGTAACTTTCTTGTCTTTCAGCACATCCTATGCGCGATTTTTGCATAGAGATTTTAATGAAATATTTAGTCAGATCTAATCGGACGAATGTCCAGTTGTAGACTTTTGAGTCAAATTGCGCAATTGTTGCAATTCAAAAAATGCGAAATTTCAAACGATAACAACCCACACACACATCATTCGCATCAAGGTGAAACGTTTACAATATGCGGAAGAAACATGTTCCAAACAATAATTACGCACAATAAAAAAAAAACATTCTACAAATTGATAAAACTTAAACTGAATAAATAAACAATGATTATTTAAAAAAAAATCGACACATATTTTAGGATCTAAACGATTACAAAAAAAATCATCAACGAAAACATTCCTCCGTTTATCATTTAAAAAAATGAAGTATAATAAACAACAAATTCTAAGAAATATATATATAGTTTATTAAAGAAAAAAAACAATCATTTTTACATGACAACGTTCGAAATTCAACAAGACACAATATTTCTATCAAAATATGGATAAGCTCTAAAGTTGCCAATTTTTTTATTATCAACATAATTATAGGAATGAAAACAGGATTCACAGAACAGTGCTGAACTAAAAGGTACTCGATCATTATCAACAACATGCCATTTTCCTATGAATAAACCGCATATGGAACACTGTTGGGTTTTTGTTGTTGTGAAAGATTTGTAATGTGGATATGCAGAAGAATAACAATTATCAGATGGTTGAAGAATTTCTATGTCTGAAAAAACGAAAACATGTTCGCAAGTTCCAAGGTGTTGATATACCTAAAAATCAAAGTAACAAGTAAATATCAAATTATCTTAGAATTGTGTATATAAATATAAAATTAAATATACCTGAGGAAAACCTAAATGTACACTCAAGTCGTTAAAAGTTGTATTTTCCATAATTGCAGTCTTAAAATTTGGAAAATCCTTTCTTGTGGACGCCCATTCAATTATACAAGCGCTATAATCTATATTTTCTGGATATCTAGTGTCGTTATAAAATGTGTCTTCGATAAAGAAAAAACCAGATTTGAAAGTATCCTATAAAAATGTAAAAACAATTTTTATAACAGCAAAAATTTACAAAGAAAATAATAATCTAAATTATTAAATACCTTTAAAAAATTGACATTTTCAATTGTAGGATTATTACTTAATTCATTTAAAGCCTGATGGTCGTTTTCACATACTATTTTATCTTTTAAAACATCTAAAGTATGGGATCCAAGTACGACAACATCATGCATATATTTCAGAGTTTTATAACTTGATGTAAAATTCTAAAAAATAAATATATATATAAAATTACACCTTTAGTACAAAAAGTAATCTCAATACATTGTTATTAAATAAATATTTACCTTTGGACACTGATATACTCTAATTTTAATAACAACTTCTTGACCAGGAATGAGATCAGGATCTCCTGATGCCACAGACTAAAATCAGAAAACATTTCCTTGAAAAATATTTCACTGGTAGATTACAAATAAATGATTTTTTATATCAACGACCATGTATTTTATAAATTAAATCATTTTAAAATTCACATTTTGTTATAAAAATATGAAACGAGAAATTTTATAACATAAACAAAAAAATATGAGTGAATAAATTTCACCTCGTCGATAGGAGTAACAACTGAATTATGTTTTAAAAGATGTTTGAATCTATATTTGTTATCCTTTTTAATTCTTTTCTTTAAATTTTGTATTGTTTTAAATCTTAGTGCTTCTTGTGTAATGGGTTTTGGAATATAATGACATCTATTAACATTGTCCGAAGGATTTGATGTTGGTAACATATATAATATTGGATATAACTCTCCTTTGTCGAGTGTTGAAAATTTATCCATATTAATAGATCTGTAAGTGTTCAAAAATATTAGCAATAGACGAAAAAATAACTTAATTGTATAAAAATTAAGATATTTTTTTACGTGCAATATTTAGATAACTTATCCAAATATTCTTCGTCAATATCAGCGTCTATCAGTTCTAAAAGGTCAGTATTCTGTGATTTAGTATCATTGTTATATGGTCTATTTGGTAATAAACTTGGACCCTCATGAGTTTCAATGAACTGCCCAATGTTAATCAATTCGGAAGTCCTTTTTTTATTATTTTTGAATGCACTATACATTTTTATTGATGTAATAAAATTCTATAAATAAATATAATTAGAATATTAAACAATTTTACAAAAGGAAATTGCATATATTCAAATTAAACTATAAACGGTTTTATAAAAAGTAAAAAAAAGTTTTCTTTTTTTTACTCAAAAAAATCTTATAAATGATCAATTAAAAATTATTTTCTTATTCAATTTAATTTGTTTAAATTCCAATATAATGTATGTAACAAAACTATTAAAATTATAAACAGTTTACCAAACTTCACAGAAAAAAACAATCCAAAAACTTAACCTAAAACTCGTCAATGACAGCTGTAATATTCGACAATAAGTAACAATATTATGACCATATGTCGGATTCTTTATTTAAAATTCAAATTATTTTATAATATATAAATTAAATAATTTTATATTTTTTTATTGTTATATTTTTGCAATATAACTATAGAAAATTTTTCAAAAAAAAAAAATTATATTTGTCTACATAAAAATGCATGTCATTTTAAATTAAAATTAGTTTTCTAGACTTTTCATTGATTTTTATTTAAAATAAGATTTCTATAATTACCAAATATTAATATTTCTTTGTAAAGATTCAGTATCTTTTATTTTTTAATATAAATACTTATCTAATAAAACATTAATTAAATTTGATAAATAACATATAAAATTTTCAATGTATTTTTTGTAAGAAAACGCATTATAGAACTAATAAATTTTATAGTTACTTTATATTTCAAAAATAACGATATCAAATAATATATTAATCCAATAAATAAAACTTACACGTTATATCCTAACAGTAAATTAATTAATATAAGAATATCTAAGCTTATTTTTTTATTAATTTTAAATTACAAAACTTTTTACTAATTCCGCGCTTTGTCCTACATTTAATAATAAAAATACAGAGATTAACATTAATTTTAAGTGTAATAAAAATTAATATTTCCAAAGTATTTATTTTAAATAAATGTTTGCAGCATGAGAAACAAAGTTAGAAAGTATTTTTTTCTGAAACTCTTAATTGATTTAGCATACTATTAAAACAACAAAATTATTTAAATAATTACTGGATAAAAATAGGTTTCAAAATAAAAAGCATATTAAAACAAAAATTAATTTAATTTCAACAATCATACAGACACCATCATAAATAAAATGTCTTTTTCTTCTTCAAAATGTAATATTTAAATACAAATAATCACTTATACATACAGAAAAATATAATAGGTGAGTGTTTTGTTAAAACATGATTTTCTTTTACAATGGATATGAGCAAAAAAATATTAATATTATACAAACTAATATGTACAAGGTAACTAATCAATTGACATGTATTTATGATGAATTAATAAAATAGAAGTTTAATATAAACTTAATTTTTTAAATCAATTAGTTCAATAAAAATGTAATTAATTTCAATATTTTTTCAATGTTAATAAAAAATAAGCGAATAATAAATGTAAAACAGAAATATATATACAATTTCTACGTATACATTTTTTCATAAATAAAATAAACAATTTTTATACCAATATAGAAATATATCGATAAAATTAATAATGAATTTTATGCATATGAGAAATACTAATAAAATTATACAATTAATATTTTATAAATTATATGATATTCATGTATAATATTTGATTTATAAAATTAAAGCAATTTCAATTTACTATTAAAATATTGTCCCATATTCCACTGAAATATGCAAAACATTATTCAACTGATAATATACTGTCCCATTTTTGCGTCAAATCAATTATAACAAAAATTATCAATTACAATTTTCACAAAAAATAAACATACTACATAAATAAAACAGTATAAAAATCACATATGATAAAATACAACGAAATTTAAAACTAATTTTTCTAAAACAATTCTACGAAATAAATTAAAAAAATACAGCCTTCATCTCAAAATTAATGGAAATTCTTCATTAATCGTAATCTTCTTGAATATTTGCGAGATTTATGCGATTAATAGTGTAATTATAGATAAATAATATCAATGTGGCAAACAATAAGCGCAGTGTAGCAAAATATTTTTTTTAATATTGAATGATTAACTTAACAGAAATTCTAACATTGGAAATTAATTAAAGGTCTTTATTATAAATTACAATATTAACACAAAATATTTCTTTAAATATAGCATAGATTACCAAGAGATAAATCAATATATATACGCATATATTTATATAATGTTTCTCACAATTTATATTTGCTAACTAAGTTTACATTGAAGTTGGAGATAAGAAGTTCATTTCTCGTAATTCTGAAGGCTTAGGTCTGTAAACTTGAGGTTTTGGTGCGAACGATTCTTGATTAGCTGATACTTGTTGTGAAATTTTAGAAGCATCGGCTTTTGGTGAAGGACCTAAGTTTTCTATTGATGCAACTAAAGATGCTGAAAAATCAATAAATTATTTATTCATATAATAAAATTGAAAGAGAATTTAAATGTAAGTTAATTAATATTTTTTGACATACTTTGTCCTTCATCAGTGGGTTCACGTTGTTGACCAAGAAGACCTGCTAAAATCCAAGAACGCGATCCTCCTACATCAGATGGAATTTCAAATGGACTCGTAAAAAATCTAATAAAAATAAAAATATATTAAAATCTAGAAAATTCTTAGAACGAAAGTACACAAAAAAATATATTGCAAAAACGTTACCTATTGACAGCTGTTTTATGTTTTCTTTTTGAGCCAGGACTACCGGGCGGTGAATTTAATGGTGTAGCTGGTAAACTTTTGCTACCTCGTCTCATATTATTATTATAGGATCCGGGAACCAGTAAATTTTTATTGGACGAATTTTCCGGATCGTTTGCCATTTGAATGAGTCCGTTTTCATTAACAGGTTCCAAGGAAGTTCCGCGAGAACTAGAACGACTAGAAATAATCTGCTGAGCTACTCGCACTATTGAAGATCCGCAAGCCGCACCTTCACCTTTGAATCCATCATCTGTGCCAGCCGGTTTTGGCTTTATAGATGGAGGACCTGAATTATATAATACATTATATTAAATATAAACAAATACATATCATATATATTTTTTTTTATAATAAATATACATACATTTACTTAAAGCTCCAACGGGAACACCATTTATAAATTGCTGGCACGGTTGAGTATGTTTCGACCAGTCAATTATATCTTTTTTAGGTGCAGTTGAGCTTTGTTGCACTTGCGTGCTAATTCCAGTATCTTGTTTATTAGATCCAGACAATAAATTACTGGCGTTCGGATATCTGATCAAGAAAAAGGAATCATCATGCGCTGGCGGCGACGCGAACTGGGTATCGAAATCACTGTAAAGAAAAAAAAAGAAAAAATAACGTAAAGTACACATCACAAAAGAAAAACTACGATAAATAAGTAGACTTGTATGCATTTTCTTTCGTACCACAATCTAGTGTATCCCATTATATGAACGGTGTTAAACACAACTAATTACTTTTTAATATCACAGTAGTAAAAAAAATCACAATTGTATGCACGAGCCTTTCACGCGCGTCGTAAAACAAATAAAAGCGTCGCTAAATGAACGGCAAATCGGAAAAATCTATATTGGAATACCAACGAGAGCACATGACAAACGAACAAACGACGACGAATAACTAGAAACGACGGCAACGACGCACCGCTTTATATAACGTCGGATATGACGTACGATATAACAGAAAGTTGATTTGGGATAACCCTTTTATTGCCGCACTGTTAATAATAATATTTATGAAAATTATTATTCATCATCGTCAAATTATGTGTATAAAATATTGTTGATAACCATAATTATTCAAAACTTTCTCCAGAATGTAGTTATTTTTCTTCTATATTTTTTTTATCAATTTCAAGTAAAATATTCAGCATTCGTTTTAAAAAGCTAGTGATGAATAAAAAGGACCAAATATTCGGACTATATTTTTCCAGAATTCAAACGAAAATGGACAAATTTAAAGTTAAATGAAATCGAATATATTTCTTTTAATTATAATAGCGAGTCTACAAAACTACATACACGATGTTACTTTAACAATAATATAATATTAACACGAAATATGAATAAAAAGCAAATATAATAACAGGTATACTTTTACAATAAAGAAAATGATAATTCATTATTCGTTTAGAACAATAATATTCTATCTGGGATCTGATAAAACTTTTTTTTTCTCAATATATGAATCTAATTTAAGTAAAAAAATATATGAAACTCTAAATGATAAAGAGTACTACAATAGTTTTAATAAGTGTAAATAAATAAAAAAAATGATACGATTGTCGAACTCTTTCAAAATAAAACTTCTATAAATATTTATTCTAAATTTAAAGAACATTATAATACATAACAAAAAAAAAAGCTAAAGAAAAGTTTAAAAAAGTTATCTAACAGTATTCCGATCTTTTTAACAATATAAAAAATCATAGAAATAAATAATAAATCTAAATAATAATAATAATTATCAATTTCAGTATATCAGATAATTCTTATAATTTTCATGAAAACAATAAAAAAAAGATATAAAATCACATATGTTTATTTTATTGTAATTAATATTGTTATGATTCAAACTGAAATGATTCATTAAACACTCGTGCATAAATTCGCTATAAACATAAAACGCTCGTAATATTTTATATGCTTTGACACTTGCATAGACTATATATATATATTAAGCATATATATATAAACATTAAAATTATATATTAAAAATACTACATTTAACAATAATATCGTGATAAACACACTTCAATGTCACGCCGCATTTAAATACAAATAAAGAAAAATAACATATACAAAATGGGTCACAAACATGTTAAATAATCAATCATAAGAAACTGCGAATAATTTAACTAAATATAATAATGGATATAATTGATCGTATCGCAATACAAATAGTCCGAAAACGTCACCGGTCATTTTAGGGTTAATATTGAAATAAAAAAAACAGACTCAATTCAAAGTAAACCTTCCTCGCTAGAAATTCTCGGAAAAACGCATGACCTGTTCAATGACGAAACCTTCTGGCGGTTTTTTTGGTCATTATTTTTTTTTCTTTCACACGAAACATAAATCGATTGTTGGAAAAAAAGACGTTTCAAGATGTCCGTTGGATAAATTGCAGTAAACCAGTTTACATGTACATAGTTTCGAGCAAAAATCGTTGCAACGGGATTGTGAAAATGTCCGTTATTCATCAGCATGTATCGTTAAAATTGTGACAGAAAAGTCGCAAAAATATCGAGCGCAATGCGACAAAATAATATAATAGAACGAGTTAATGAATATTGCCATAATTGGCGCAATAGAGTTTATTAAAAAAAATATGTCATAAAACGACATATTTTTTTTAGTGTTTTATCGTTGTGATGCTTTTATTGCGTGGTCTTAAAATATATTATATTTATCATTTTATAAAAATGTGGAGATTTTTTTTTAAATATAATTACTTTCATTCGTCTTAGAAAATCTATTTTGTTTTATTTGCAAAAAAAAAACATTTTGAAGATTTTTATTATTTCAATGAATGGTAAATATATTGTGGTTTGTGTCACACGTGATGACGGGAGGCAATGACCTCTTTCGAGTCTTTTGACATTTATTTTTTTTCTTACCGGATCCAGTCATCAATTCGTGATAAACCTTCAATCTATATTAAAATTTTTGATACATCACACAATTTTTCCGTTTACCGATTTTTATTAGAAAAATCTAGTAAATTCTAAAATCTACTACGAACATTCAGTAAAAATGGAAAAATTTTGCAAATCATTCATTTCCATATTAGACTATTCTAGAATTGTAATTTAAACGTGACTGTACAGCAAAATAACTGTAACACTAATTAATAATACTAATTTTGAAATACAACACTCACTGATAAAATTGCCACAGATCATCTCAAAAACATTTACTTAAAAATTAATAATTTCACTTTCGTTTTGCTTTCTTTTTGTAAATAAATCAAAATTAATTTAAATTATTTAGACCACGCATATATAACATTAGAAATTTCAACACAACTAGAAATATTGACGAAATGTAATAATCATACCAAATATCAATTTCAACAGCAACATAATTATCTCTGGGAATTTCCAAAGTATTACACGAAATAATAAATGTATTTATCAATCGCATTATTATTTATACTATATATACAACTGTATTTTTTTAAGCTATTATAATCGACCTGAAAATGCAGTCGCTATAAAAACGACAAAAACACGCCCATTACATTTAAAAAAAACAAAATCAAAAAATAGAAACGAATCGACCTTGGTCGAAACTGCTAAGTGTGTTTGTTTCGTTTCTGAAAAAAAATTAATAAATATCACGTTCTTGACAAATTTTCCGCGTTTATTTTTTCCGCGAAAACTCCACACAATCAATCGATAAAGAATACATGTTTTCAAACTGCACTGTTTTTGCATGTGATTTTTTTTTATTTCTTCGCCAAATTATAACACACACTACTCTTTCAGGTAAGAGAGTGTGAGAGGATCGAGGTCGAAGACCAGACCAATCGCGTTGCACCTGTCCAATGACGTCACGCGCGATAGCCAATCGCGCGGCGGCGATCGAGTCGGGCCCCTTTCGACGGTCGCACAGGGTTACCGCGAAACAAACCAAAAATAAATAAATAAATAAAAATGAAAATGAAAAAAAAATTGAACCGGTCGCGGTTGCAAGCAAGTAAAAGTTTACACGACCGGTGTGACTTCTTGCGAAACAAAGAACGACAATCTGGCTCCACGACGACGTCCAGCATGTAGGACCGGTCGATGTTGAAGAAGAGCACGCCATATATTCCAGAGAATTCTCAAACTTTCGGATATAATTAAAGAATTAAAAATAAATTTGGCGTGAATTCAGAATTTAGTGGAAAAAGGACAAGACTGAAATTCAGGTGACCGGATGTAATAAAAAATATAGACATTTGTCTGTAAATTTTTGAAGTTCTTTTTGTTTTAAATTGACAAACGTAAAGAAGAGTTAAATTTGTCAATGTCGTTCTGAAAATTGGCATTTTTTTACGGAACGAACAATACATTTATTATGTTGCGCATACGTCATAATGAATTTAAAAAACTGCCAATTTTACAGAACAAAATACTCATATTCATAAGTTAGTTATAGGTCTACTAATTTCCATATTTAAAATGAGTAAAAAATCGGCAAATAATCATATAAGGAAAAAAATAGCTAAAAATTGATATTCATATTTAAATTTATCAACAAACAGTAATGAACATTATTTAAAAACCAGTTAAAACATGAAAATTCAAAAAAGAAATTCTAATACACTTGGACAATCTTGATGATAATTAAAACGTCTTAAAATTCGTATTGTTTGCGGAGACATTATAACGAAGGACAAAGATAAAAACGTAACGTGAGCAAAAACAATTAGACGTTAAAGGTGAAAGGCGAAATATAAATGTCAGCATTGAAATGAACAATAAAACGACAAAATTGTTTGAATTCAAATAAACCAAGAATATATACTAATTGTTCAAAGTTTGATCGAATAAAAAATGTAAGATCAGTTTAAATATATTGAATATAATGTGATAGTAGTTTAAATGAAGGTTAATGAACAACCGTGACTTTAGAATCATCTAGAGACGTCGTCTGTCTACCTATTTAATACATATCTTTTAAATTTATTAATAGTAATAGCTAAACAATCTTTAAACAAGAATAAACATATTACATATTATAAAATGTCATAATTGTATTTCTATATCAAGGATTTGATTTAGATAGAAGAAATAGACCGTGAAACAAATAATGATTTCTTATATATTTATTCTTAAAAATGCCAATTTTATATTTATTTCCACACTTCCTTTGAAAAAAATAGGAAGTAGTAAATTAGAGGTTTTTTGAAATTTAGAGGAATCAAAAATTATATATATATACATCAAATAACACTAAAAAAAATGATAAATTACGAAAAAAATGAAATAAATTTAATTGACATAATAAAAAATACAAATTCTGTTTTTACATAAAAACAGTATAACTGCATTTTGCACAACGAATAGAATTTGCACAAATGGCGTATCAAAATAAATTTTAGTTCGTTTAAACCTCTGGCAAACGTATAAAAACGTTAAAATCTTAATTCATTTGGACAGCATCCAGAGATATAAAAAAGAAAACACGTGGCATTTTTCGCACAAAACAAAAAGAAAACCACCGGAAAATTATCAAAAAAAAAAACGAAATAAAAGAAAAACTCGGAGCCACCGCCCCCACGAACGTCAACAAAGTATGCGCGAATTGTTTTCGAAATATTCAACAACTCGTGACTCGAACAAAACGATGTGTTTACTCATCTGGTTTTCGTCAGTACGACGATACAGGCTCATTGCCTATTAGGAAAAATCGAATAAATCAAACGCGATCAAAAAAATAAAATTAAAATAATATATAATAAGTGGATGTTACATTAAAAAAGAAACCGGATCGTTTTCAAAAAAATCGAATCGAAATCAACTTCTAAATAACCCTCATCGCGTTTAGCACAAATAAATGTGACATCATCAAAACGATGTTTTTTAATGTAATCATAATGTCACCTTTATCCATTTTCGATATTTTATATTTTAAAATCATATAAATTTAACATATTAAAAATGGCGATTATCTCGTTCTAAAATGATAAACAATGGGATCGTATCTACATAATCAACATCCTTATGATAATATAATTTATCTAGTAATATCATTGTAAAGTTGAATAAATTGCGAAACATTATTTTCAAAAAGCAAATTTGTCATTTATGATTTTTCGCATTGGCATTATTCAGCGATAACGAGAAAAAATCGAACACAAGGTCAAAATTTGATAATATTTTGCATTGAATTCAATTTTAATATTAATGATAGAATATTTGACAAACAACGAACATTTTAATGATTCCCATTTGCAATTTTGTATTTGAGCGGTCATAATTTCGAAAATTCGCATACATGTATAAAATTAACCGGTGCATCGATTATTTACCGTTTCAATATTTGTGCCTAAATGTTGTTTCTGTTATTAAATACGAGGAAATTGTGCAAAATAATTTTCACGAGATAAATTAACACTTTCTACGTACCAAGTCACGCTGAGATCCACTAAAATCAATATGAAGCATAAGTAAATATTTATGACGATTTGTGATTAGAAAATTTACACGTATTTTAAGCTCTTATTTAATAATATAAATTGTAACGCATGAGAATAAACGAGATATTACAATAAACAAGATGAATTGTTTATTCAAGTGATTTATTAATAAAATGTGGAGTTTTAGCGAAATTAATTAAAACTGATAGAACAAAATGTACTAAACCCCTCAAAAATAAATAACGGCTTGTCTAGACTAAATATGACAACTGTCATACATAATAAAATTTGTATGAAAACCATACGCAATTACATCAATCTTGTTGTGAGAAAAAATTATACAAAATATTGTTTTTGCAATGTGTTTCGAAATAAATAATATTTCATATAATTAATCACAACTGAATTCCAGTTCCAATAAATGATTAAAAACGAGATATCGAATTATTCTTTGTAAAGCGGAAAAAACAATCGAACGATAGACGAGCCTCTAAATAAGGTAATTAAACAGATAATAATTACATAGGTAATCATAAAAACGATAAGAAATGACACACCTACATTAAAATAAATGAAGAAAAATTTTTACTTATTGAACTCATATTTCAAATCTATGATTTGTAATGACATATTTTATTTCTTTTAACATTTTCACATAATGAATATGAAAAAATGAAATAATAAACGAATTAGAATTTGTATAACTTGTAATTATAGAAATTAATATTGTAGTAGTAGTAGTAGTAGTAGTATATATATATATATATATATATATATATATATATATATATTGAATAAAAACTTGAAATATCATTGTTTATAAACGAACGTCTTTCATGAAAAATCAAGATGTTTTACAGCACAAAAATTAAAAACGAAAACTTAGTAAAACAAATATATTACTAACAAAATAGGAACTAACATTTTTCATTCACATATATCAAACATATGAAATAAAAGCTACGTACTTTATTCCCATCTGTTTTAATGATTGACATAGATAGCCATAAAAATAACAACAGTAATCAAAATGTATAAATGAAATAAAAATTAAACGTTAAACGAATTATCACTTATAATAAGAAGAATTATATGATACATTAATCAATAAACAAGTTTCATGTAACAGTTTAGTTTATTAGGAAAAAAATAATAGAATTTAGATTTTTCCACAGATAAATAACATACGTGAATATTTCTGTATTCGAAATAAAATTATCTCTACAAACACAATATAAACAAAGCAATTAGTTAGCAAATATAGTAAAGATAAGAACAAAAAAAATAGACCCCAACTTGAAGATCGTGGGGGATCAAGTCTTTAAAAAAGTGATATTACTGACATTTGACCCGTACAATCATTTTGGAATAAACCGAATTTACATTTATACACAAACAATGTAAATTAAATAAAACAATGAAAATGTTAAAAGCGACAAACTACAAATGAACCGAGCTAAATAAACCGCATTCGTTGATATGTCAAAATATAAATTCGAAACGTAAATATTTATTACATACATCGGAAAAATGGTGAAAAATTATTTTCCGATAAATAAAACTGATTTATTTTTAAATACGATCGTTTTAGGTTTACAAATTGAAGAAATTCCCGTGCTATCGATTAGTTTAAAGATAGTACACGCGTGACCAATTAAAATCATACTCGAATCCGAAATCATTAAAATTTTATGAAAACTAAAATATTTATTCTAAACGAAATAACGTGATCGATGTTATCTTTCAAAATAAAAATTTCAATACAAATTGCTTAATCTTTTTTTTTCATAATTAACGATTAACACGAATATCTAACATAATAAAAAAACATGATGAAATTCGCTTTACGTATTTCGTACAAGTTCGACTTATCAACAATTCTAAAAGTATATTTGTGTGTTTATACGATATATAAGCGACCTACATTAAATGTAAACAAACTATTCAACTAATTAAACCGATAGCAACGATTGTAGATTATTATTAAAATTGTTTACATAGGAATTTTTGCTGCATTTGTTGGTTCGACTAATTCAAATCTAAAACTATTAATAAAGTTATTTTCTATGTAATTTTTATTCACAAAAGATTACAAATCATTAATATTTCTATAAAGCAAATGCTTATAATAATATTATATCTTATAATAATTAATGTGCATTTTCAAAATCAAGGTTATTAAAGTATATAATTAATTATTAAATAAATGTTAGCTATATAAATATATTTTGAATAACATTTCAAATTATATTTGCATACATATATACTGTATAGTATAATTTATATAACATATTAATTAAAACAAAGTTAAAGTATACAATAATTATTCCAGACATCTTAAAATAATATTATATTACCAATGAACGGTAAAGAACAATACTAGATCAGAAAATATTTACTATAATAATGTTCTGATATAACATTTTGTGACAATAATAATACGTAATGTTTAGAGGCAAATAAATTCTGACTCGTCTCACAAAACTATATATAATAAACATTATTCATTGTTTACATCTGCAAAAAAAATCAAATAAAATCGTTATGAAATAAATAACAGGAAGAATCGGACGTAAATCTTACGCAGTAAATGTGCGTAAATCTAATAAATTAGATAATATGAATATTTGACACAAATAAATACATCCCAAAAAAAAATAGCACATTTAAAAACTATAAATTATTTACGTCACTAACACAACTGATAAAAAGCGCGAAAAATAAGTTTTTTTTTTCTAGTAATATGATAAATTTTATCATCGCTACAATCAGAGCATAAATGTTCAAATGTAGTATATATGGACAAATTTGTTTATTTTTTTTAATATTTATGTAACTCAAAAATTATATAATCTTAACGGAATAGCGACTTCAAGATGGATACTGAACTAAACCGATCAAAATTTAAAGTGAAAGTTTAACCCATGAATATACGCGGTGAAGCAATAATAGAAATTGAAATCGAGTAATTTAACGCTGGAATTTTTTATTGCATGATTGATACTGAATATGTGAAAAATATTGAAATATTTAACTAAAAAATATTCTTATATTATATTTTTAATGAAATACACTATTTTTAAAAGCTAAAATGCATTAATAAAATTTTATATATAATTAATTAGAACAATACGCAGTAAACCGATAAATAAATTGTTAATTATCCATATTTTTATTTATACATTAAGAACATAAATTATTTGGCAATCACATTTATAAATCAAAGTACAGCACGTGATTTGCAATATGTAATTTAACCCTATAAACATATTTTAAAATGTGATTAAATATTTAAAATAATTTAAATTATATTAATTTAAAAAAAAATATTAAAATTGTCATTTTTTGTCAGTATTAATCTTTTTCAGACCTCATTTCGCACATATTGCACAAAACATTCGTTCGAATATAGATTAATACATGTCATTATTCATAATAATGAATAATAAGCGGAATTTTTGAAGAAAAAAAAATAATAATTCGCAAAACAAAATGAAAAACAGACAGAAACACAGGTTGATAACCTGCTTCGAAACGAGCTGATGCAAGAAATGCGTCGTCTTAGTATAACTTGACCTTCTGACTAAGATTCCAAAGCGAGAATAGTTCGAGTGATTACTGTAAATGTCTATAATAAAATATGATAAGAAAAATTATGAAATAGCCACAGCACGAATGCACGACCGAAATCTTAACCGACAGTAAAATTACTCAAATGCGTAATAACTATATTACTACTCAAAACATTGAAAATATATTTAGATATTATAATAATAAACGTATTGATAATTCATTTGTCGCAACAGGAACAGTGTTATAAAAATCTCGTTTTGAGCTTATGTCATTATTGCACATATCGCATCGAATCATGTGCTAGTATATATTATAATGTAAAACAATTTGTAATTTTGCATTATATAAAGTACAAAGTCCAAACAATTGCTTATTATACAGCTTATAATAGCTTGCAAGCAAATTTTATATTAGAAAATTACGTAAAAGATTAATAAGTAAATTAAACATAGAAATTATTTTTATGGATTTCTGAAGAATAAAATAAAATAACGTTTAAAATATTATGGAATATAAAATATGAAGTAGAAAAAATATATTTTAGATATAAGAAAAAACAAAATTTTACAATTCGTATTTACCTTTAAATTATCGTTATTTGATAATACTATGATTTTCAAAACACAAAGTAAAACCTTTTTGTTTTAGCAAAATAACTTAATATTATTGTTTGATACAAAATATATACACATATATAAGGTGATCAACTTTTTTACAATAACAAGGAATACATAGTGGACGATCATTTGTTGTAAAGGAAAACGCATTAAGATTGATTGAAAATTCTGAAGATAGTTGAAACTCTGACGACCCCATAAAAAGGTCCTCCATCTTAACGCCGAATCTAAAAAAGGTCCTCAGTCTTAAAATTGACTCCAAAAACTAAAATGATATTCAAAACTCTCAAAATCTTTCTCTAACATAAAAAAATGTAAAATTTTAAATGTTAGGACAAAAAGGATGACATTTTTCGAAGGAGGACTGTTCTTCCAAAAGGAAGACGATTTACCTCAACATAATATAATTAATGTACAATGTTGAAGTCAATAAAAACCAATATCCTTGATCGTGACAGCAGAGGCTAACAATAGTATCGTCAATATTATGATAAAAATATAAATGATTATACGTTTACTACTTATAAAAAAAATTAAAAATAATAAATATTTGAAACATATGTTACATTGTTACTGTTATAAAATATTTTGACGTAAAACATACTGTTAATTAGAAATCATTTTAAATTTATATTACACAAAGTGTCCACAATAGAGAATAGGAATATATAACATAATATAATCGACAAAATTACGAAATGAATTTATAAACGTGTGTTGCAATACAAGCACTAAATCGGGTGACCCATTTAACGAACACGTGATGATCTAATTTGAAACGTCGAGTACACGTGGAAAAAAATCAAGTCGAATAAAAATTATGCGAAAAATAAAAACGTTACATAAAATCCAGTTATATCTAATAATAGAAAATCTAGGAACAAAAAAAAATAAAATAAAAAACGAAACAGCGATCTGCATAGCGTTTTAATATTAGCAACGAGCATTTGAAGGTAAATAAAATCGAGGTATAGAAAGCGAGGTCACGACGATGGCGAATTATTTTTCTTAGTATAAGCATAATCATTAATCGTTTTGATATAGGAAACGTGAATCACGCCAAATTAATTTATAATGATCAA
This sequence comes from Leptonema lineaticorne, assembly GCA_024500535.1. Lineage (NCBI taxonomy): Eukaryota > Metazoa > Arthropoda > Insecta > Trichoptera > Hydropsychidae > Leptonema > Leptonema lineaticorne. Next base: position 4,215,355 of record JANIJI010000061.1, read on the forward strand.
GATAAATCGGCACGACAATGTTTATAATATTCTTCCGGTCATTATTAAAATTTCTATGTTATATTTTAATATCGTACTAAATATACTATTTATATCCAAAGGATAAATGAACGATATATATATATATATATATATATATATATATATATATATAATTAATTAAAAACGATCTTTCTTAGAAATTAATAAAAAAATTTGGTAATGACTATATAAATATGTTTTATAAATAAGGAAAATAATTAATTTCTCATTATCAAAATTGTGACTAAGTTATATAAATATTGACTTACACTTTTATTTAACAATTCAATATTTTAATAAAAAAATATTCTATAAAAATCTACTATAATATTAAAGCTATATCGCTTTATTATTTATGTATAAAAAATAAAAAGCATAAATAATAAGATAAAATATAGAACTGGACTAGCTGTGGAATAATCTAAAAATATATTCTAAAGTAAAGAAAACTTTAATAAATCTCAGTGTGAGTCTAAAATATACTATATAATATATGAAGTAACTAACGAAATTAGAAAAATAAAAGTAAAACTACAGCTCATTTCTCGAATAAAAATAAATTGATTATTTCCAATTGAAAACATTATAAAGGTTTTTTTTATAAAAAAAATTGTTTTGTAAAAAAGCAAAGATTTTCTATAATTTTAAAATCATCGTTTCAAAGAAATAACTAGAAAGCTGATTAATAATACTTAATGAAAAAAAATTGAAAACTATAATTTGAATTGAAGTGATACAAATAATATATATTATAATTGTTTATTTTAAGAGTGAAATTTTTATTGTTCAAGTAACGTCACTATGTTTAAATGTGCCAAATTATATATCATAAAAAATATATGACCATAATTATTTTTACAGGCAAATTCTCATTTAATAATATTTATTTTAAAAAAGAAATATTTATTTACAAATATCAATTTCAATACAAACAATAGTGCTATAAAAACATACGAGTTAATGTTATGATAATGATATCGACACAATATTCAGCATATAATGCAATTTTTATTGACCCGTTAGCTTTGATCCAACGTATTTAAATATATTTATATGATATTGGAGCAAAAATATAATTTAAATATTGAATTATTTATTTGCGTTCATGAATGTTTTATAAATACTATCCGAAGGATATTTAGAATACTTACCGAAAAATTTTGGGCAAAAGCAACTCCATCATTTCAAAATTGGATTTGAAGGTTAAAAAACCGTCTCTAAAAATATAAATTTCAAGACTTCACAAAAACAACACTATCGTAAAACTCGATAAAGTCGCTTAATCGAATTAATTAATATTAAATTACATCAAAAACAAAAAAAAATGTAAATAATCACGGCACCGACAGCGGCGATCGACTGAAAGCGAACGATTCACACGTACAGTATTTATGCATTTATTAAGCATATATGAACGAAGGAAGAAAAAAAAAGATCATCACATTCAACAAAGATAATAATAAAGACAGTGGGGATAATGGAATATTATTATCTGGTGAATAGTGTAAATAATGATATTAAAAATGGGTATCTATCTATAAAACACACACCCAAATTAAATATGTACCGGTGGTTTAGCACTATCCGATTTAGCAAACGGTATCTATTCTCAGACCAGAAAATCCACATAAAATATGATAATAATATTAGTTTTCGGTGATTGAATGTAAATCCTAATATGTAATTATTATTTTTGACCAAAAATTCTTGGAATTAAACGTAGCTGATAAGATATTTTTATACGTATTTAAGTACAAATAATAATACTTAATCACAACAAATATTTTTACGTGAAATTCATTGAATATAATGAAAAATTATATAATATATAAATAATAGTGTTTGAATCGGTATTGTTGTATAAATATTTTTTATTTAAATAAATAACGTTTCTTGACTACATAATTTTAATAATTAAAAAAAATTGTCTTTTTTTGCATTATTACAATATTTGTTGAAATATAGTATGCATAGGATTTTGGTGTAATAATATAAATTTGTTTTATGTTTTTTTAATAAAAAAATAAATAAATATAATTACATGTAAATTTAAATTAAAATTGATATTTTTAATTCGAAACAATCTCATATAATCATTAAATACAATAATCGATAATGGCAACAAATACTCAAGCGTAAAACATAATATATTAAAAAATATATTTCACTAAAGATACTAAAATATATGAAAAAGACATTCACACAAATGAAATACTATATTAATGAAAAACAATATTAACGTCATAATGAAGTCTTTCAAGAAAATTACCTAAATGTGAAGCCATTCAAGATTATATTATATTTTTATTGCTTCAATAGTTGTATGAATAAAAATAGTTTTACACAACTTAGTTACATTAGTGATGCAAAATATAGAAAAATAAAGAAGAAAAATTGAAATACTAAATTTGTATATAAATATATTAAAATTTAATCAGATAAAAAATTAATACACATACATAGAAAAATGAATAATTCTAATCTTACGGAATATACATACAAAAATAAATTTAAAATAAGGAAGAAAAATAATAAACACAGATAATGTAGGGAAAACTAAAATGTTGCATTAATAAGTTGCAAAACTAAATAGAGTTGCATTTAAGGATAAAGGAAATCCTCATAATAAAATTAGAATAAATATTTATATAGCTTAATATTTAACTATATGTTATTCATTATACATAAAGCATAAAAATAAAGACAAATACATATTTATTCTCATTTTACAATATATAAGGGAAAAATGGACCAAATGGAAACTCACATTTTAAACAAACCTCGGCAGAATCTATTGATCATCTCCAAATCACTACGGAACTACCTGTCTGTAATTTTTAACACTGAAAAATGATATTCGCACTCGAAAAGAGCTGGAACACTATAGAGAACGACGCTCTAAAGTGGGCGATTAAGAAAATTTCCAGCAAAAACTTGCAGTATTATTATTGGAGATTTTCGTGTGTTTTAAAAAAGTTTTCCAAAATTAAAAACGGCACGGAGGAGCGGTCACCTCGTGGCGAGACTTTCAGCGTCACGCGACCAGATATACTGAAATAGAGTGACCGCTTTTCAGAACATATCAGCGACTGCGAAACCGAAGATTTGAACATACGTCGTTGTATATGTGTAACAAAAGAGTAGATCTCTATTGTTCCAGATTTACTCATTTATGAAGTGGTGAAAGTATGACCGGTATAAATGCGCAAAAATTTAATTAAAATCACTTTCAAATTCAAAATAACTATTTGGTAAAATTGTGTGACAAATAACATCCACTCTAGAAATTACTATAAGGAAAATTTAGGAATTTACCTTAATGTTTTTACTAATTAGTTAATAATTAACTTCAATTATATAGCCTTGAAAAAAAAACAAAATATTTTAACGATTATATTCAAAATATCATTAAAATTAGGAAATAGTTTAAAAAACACATTTGTTTCATATTAATTGAAAACAAAACCACCATCAAAATGCGCAACTGCAATAAAGAGATTAATTTCATAACAATAATATTCAGACAAAGTAGATTGAACAAATATTATTCAAACAATTGTGAAACTAATAACTAGTACATAATAATAAATATTTGATATAATAAAGTAGCGTTACTAAATATTAATTAAACGTTTAATAACATATTGTATATAAAAGAAAAGTAATACAAAAACCAATTAATTAAAATAGGTAAACATATCAATAATACTAATTAATAGCATTTCAGGTGAACTAGATAAAAGAATCCGCTTTATCAGCTAATGATAACCAATATTATATGAAAAAAAAGCATGGGAAAAACGCGAAAGATAAATTTATATAATGAGTTTAGATATTTATTTCTATCTATAATATATAATAATACAATTTAAATCCTTTAATAAAAGAAAATTAAATATGATCGATGATTCAAACAGTTTGAAATAATAAAACAACGCTGAAAGGCTTCAAAAGTAAGGTCAAGGTACATAAAACACAATATATGCGTGAATGTCTTATTTGTTGAATGGATGAAAGACGTTTTCATAATAGTCAATGCGACTGAATTAGATCGTTTCATTAATCCGCCAAAAAATTAAGATTTTTTTTTAATTTTAAAATAGTTACTAACCGAAAATCTCATAAATTTGAAGATAAATGTGGAAAAAAACATGTTTATAAGCAAAGTGGTGTGTCGTTTTACGTAAGCAGCCGGGGCAGAGGTGTGTCGAATAAACAACCAATGGCCGAGCAGTTTTGAGGACGAAAATATTTTAGAATGGAAAACAACGCCGCATAACAAAAATTTATTGTTTTTATATTTATATTTTTCAATAAAAAAAAATAGTAATAATAATAAAAATAGTTCACATAGACCTGGCAGAGCCAGATTAGAATTTTAAATTGGACAAGGAAAGTGTTTACATAGACCATCTTTTCAACTAACGTAAAATATTATAAAATAATATTGTGCTGACTAAGCATGTAAAAAATATAAATATATATTTGAATTATATATATATAAGTATTTAACTACCGTAAAATAGAAACTTACTTAATTTAAAAGAAATATCAGTATCAGGAGGTAAAGTTTGTTTTCGTAACAAGCTATACGATAAAAAGTGTTCAGCAAATAAGAACTTGAATTTAAATAAAAATTTATATTTTATATTAAGAATTATTTAAATTTTGAAATTAAAATCAATCGATTTAAATATTTATTCTTCCAAAAATAAGTATTTCATAAAATTTGATGGAAAGTAAACAATTAAATATTAAATTATTTATAAATAAATTAATACTTAAATCTTAACAGCCTTCAAAAGTAGAGAAAGCAAAAAAGAGTGACGCACAATTCCTAATAATAATAATAAAAAAAATAATTTTGTATTATAACAAATACAAAAACAATACGTAAAATTAAAAAATCCATAAAAAATCAACCCATTATTATTTTAAGACATAGAAACTCAAAATACTACATACATAAAAAAACAATTATATAAATTTAATAAGATATTACGCGACATCTACATATTTTTTAAAAAACAAATTTTATAATTGAAAATGAGACCTGTTGCATAAAAACTGACTTAGAATAAAAAAAGTAACATTTCACGTAAATATTTTTTTAATTAAATTAATGATTTACAACAAAACATTTACATACTTTTCACAGCAATTAATAAATAATGGTATCAATTTTATTTAATTATACCATTAATAAAAATTTTAATTCTCTCGACAAAAAATATTCTTCTAAATAAAAATTATTGAAAAATGTATGAATTTATTCTTTAAATATATATTAATACGTATATATTTAAATATCAAATTAGAGAGTCAATACGAAACTGATAATTGGGCATTGTTAAACAAGATTTGCAAAAAAAACTGGATACTATCCAAAAATTATTTAAAACATATTTATATACATACGTAATTAAATAATATAGAAAAAAATCTATAACGTCGTAAGTATTTTTTTTTATAAAATATAATTAAAAAAAGTATTGCCATATACTATAAATAGTTACAATAAATGCTATTAATATGAGAAATATGGGAAATTATAACTTTTAATTAATATTTAAATCATATATTTAACGATATAAATACCCAAATATTTTTCAAATTCTTTTGACGTTAAAAATATCATAGAACTATTTTGAATTAATTTTTAAAATTTTATATATAAAAATTAATAGTATAAAAAAAATAACTTACGCAGTGATAGATCCTTCTGTCGCTTTAGTTTTCATCCACTGTGGTAATGATACTCCTGATGAACGAATTTCTCCAGGTCCTCCGGAAGCCATTTTAAAGGAAATTTACGTATATATATATATAAGAGAAAAATGACAAAGATGGTGTTGCGGAAAAGCAAATTATAATGATGTACTTTCTCAAAATAAGAAACTAAAGTATTCAGTTTTTTGGCACGTTTGCCGAAGTACTATAAATAAATCGCAATAATAGCAAATTTATATAGATTGCTTTTATAGAACAACACGCGAAACAATATTTACAGTATTATGGACACAAATGAATTGCAAAAAGATAAGATTGATTTAACTTATATATATATATATATATATGTATAAGTAACAAGATTTATTTATAAGATAGCGGAAAAATAATGATAATTGCAAACAAACAAAAATCAAGTGTATATGATTTTTTTTATGAAAATCTATTAGTTTATGCAGAAAAAATAAAGGGTGCCAATAATAAAACAACTGTCAAATGGAAAACATTTTTGTGCAGAAAAAACTACTGGGATGAACGATCCATCTGTAAAAATAAAAAAGTGTAATAATAAGATAAGAAAAGTAGTGTACAAAGTGATAAGCAATATGTTTCATAAAATATTAACGAATTTTTCGAACTCAATTTAAATTATATATTTCAATCAAATAATACTCAAATAATATTGAATTGCGTCTACTGCATTTTCAATAAAGCAACATTTACAAGAAAAAAAAACTCAATTTGAAGTGACGCCTTCCAATTAACAGTAAAAAAATATGTCAAATATTCAATCATAAATATAATGAAATATAAAAATGTAATAATTCTAATATATTAAAAAAATAAATTGAAATTTGAAAAATCGCGCATATGTATGATAAAGAAAATAAAATGAGCACGAAATAACAAAAATAAAAACGTATTTTTTACTTCATTTCAAATATTTACACAAATGTTCGAATGCAAATATTCGTCTTATGAAAAAAAATTAAACAAAAAGAATGATATATATATTTATTTGATCTAATGTGCAATTTAATGAATAAAAATATGATCAAAGATACAACTATTTAATAAAAAAATAATGATGATTCTGGAATTATATCTTAATATTTTTAAACCTATGACGCTTAGAAATATTTTTTATTATAAATAAAAATTATTAGAATAATTTTTCAATTTTATTTTAATCGATTTTTCGTTAATTTGGTAGTGTAGAAGAATCGCGTGACAAGGTTCGCACCTTTTTAAGTTAGGAGTAATCGATATTGGCATTGAAACAAAAATAAAACTCTCACACGTTTTCTACATTATCGAAAAATATATATATATATATAAAGTGCTTTCATTTATTTCCATATAAAATAATAACAAATTTTTAAGAAATCGCTTGTAATATAATGAAATAAAGAAATTTTACAAATGTGTCGTTAAAATTACTAAATGAAAATAAAACTGTTCAAAAATAACACGTTGAAATTATATATATATATATATATATATATATATATATATATATATATATATATATATATATATATATATATATATATATATATATATATATATGTAATTATAATTATATACATAATAATTCTGTGGATTATTTAATTAATTGTGTGAAATAAAATATATCAAGCACGTTATACAAAAAAAAAGTTAATACATTATACCAGCAGTCGTTCAAACTGATAACGATACAAAGAAAAAATGATATAAAATTTTTGTCTAGACATTTGGCATTAACATGTTATGAATATTAAAATAAAAATGCTTTCGTGTTCAGTTGTGAAAATGATATTATATTAAATTTTAAAAAAATAATTAGAATGAGAAATGATCTCTATTACAAAATAGAAAAATCTAAAAATAATCATTTTTTTTGTTTTAAATAAAATAATTTTAAAAAATATTACAATTAATATTAAGAACATAATTAGATACTAAATATTTATTTTCAATTAAACACGTAGTTAAGACATTACATCAAAACGATTTAATATATGTAATTATAATAAGTTTACATCTAAATTTCTTCAACAATTTACATAGAATCTGTTCCATAAACAAAAACTGCAAACTGATTATACGTAATCAATAGTGATACTAGTCAATTTAAAAATTAATAGTCTAAAATTAAAAAATATATAAAAAGCATAAAAAACCTTATCGCTCAATACATTTTTAGGTTATGTCATAAGTAAGAATATAAAGCAATTCCAGAACATTACCTAATATATAAAAATCCAATTCAAACAAAACATATGGTAATACCAAAATAATTTAATGATAAATTTGTTCATAATTACCTCTAAAAATTAAGGGATTTAACGTATAACCGAATTCTGACGGAAAAGAACAAAAACGCGACGAAAGGAACGTCAAACGACTTAGCGACAGCTAAAAAAAAAAGTCGTAGGCGATAACACCTTAATCGCCAAAACCTATCACACATCTATTTAAAATAATAGTAAATATATTATAAATAAATTTCGATATTTGTTTCTATTTTCCGTGCTAAAATTTATTTTAATTTTACTCCTCAATTATAAATATATGATTTGCTGCTTAATTATAAATATTTTTTTTACTAATGTAATGATTTATCTACCGACATAAAAAAAATTCAAAAACACATTTATTAATAAACTACATTACAAACGATAATGAAAATAAATAATTCAATGATGTTTTAATAAATCATATTTTTGAAATTTTATTATTAAAATAAATCATATTTTTAAAAATTTTACGTTGAATATTTTAATAAACATTTCAATTAAAATTAAAATATAATACGTCAAATATTCATTAATAAAAAGAAAATGAATTATCAATATATTATAAAAATTAATACAATCAATATTAAATTTTTATAAAATTAATTTTAATTTTTAATATAAATGGTTTAACTTGCCTTAACGATATAAATTTCTCACACAAATCCATTTCATATTAATGTTAACATATATAAAATGTATATTACCGCATATACGATGTTTAATAGATTAGATAAATGGTGTATAAATCAAAAACAATAAAATAATTATTTTAATCTTTTATTATCATTAAAAATTGTATATTGTACCCATTTATTGAGATTATAAAAAAACCTGTTGCTTTTTATATTTTTATGTCACATTTGTTCAAAATATCCTTTAAGGATTATCTTAATTATTCAATCTTTTTACATATTTCATTAATTTGAATTTATTACATTATATTATGATAATTCTATAAATAAAATAATAATTGTTACTCCAAAAAATGTTTTATTATATTTTTTTGTTAATTAAAATAAAATTTCAATCAAATTAAAAATAAATATTTTAAAAATATTTAAAATTTTATATATACAATTTTAAATTAATATTTTATGAACTGAAGAAAAATATATATTTTATTTCACAATTATAGTTTCATTTGATATATAAATTCTATATATAATTCATAAAAGAATACAAAAATTACATTTGCATTGATTCCAACATTTCCGACCACTGTGAAAAGTAAAATACAGTAAGTGTTTGTAGAATATAAAGGTAAAGAAATTAATCATTGAAAAGAAATTTAAATTAAGTTATAAATTTTGGTAATCACATACTTATAAAGTCTTCAATCATAAAATAATAATCTGAAAAATTAATTTGGTAACCCTGAAACATTTAGGTTAGTTTGACTTATTTCTGTTTACTTTAGAAGGTTATAATAATTGATGAATGCGGGATTATATAGAATATTTTAAATTAATACATACAATATCATTTAATGGTAAATTTAAATATTTTTATGTGTATTCTAAAAATATATTTTTATTTTAAACTTGTCCATAATTTTGATTCTGATTATTATTTTTGTTTTATTTGATAAATTAAATTTTGATATCTTTTCATTATTTATCTTTTTTTTCATGAAAGTTTAAATATATTGATATTCATTTACAGTTGACAACTTATATATTACTATTAAAACATGGAAATGGAATTCGAAGTCCCAATTGTTTCAATAAAAATTGAGGAGTTATGTTGTTTTTGTCAAAACAATGATTCAGAACTTTGTTGTATATTGGAGCCTCAGTATCGTCATGGGAAAATTGAAATTTATTCTGCTTTAGTTACTCGGTGCTTTGGAATTGAGGTTATTTTGTTATTATCTTTCAACTGCCTTCATATTTGATTTATTATTGATAAATATCAATCAACAAATTCAATTTAAAAAATTTAAACTATCTCCATTAACATATATTTTATTCCATAATAAGTTTGAACTTAGTATGTTTTATAGATTGAAATGAATCCTAGTGATGAATATAGAAATTTGTATAAAATATGTGATACTTGTATTCAACGTTTAGAAGATGCTGCTATATTAAGACATCAAATTCTTCAAGCATATTCTCATATTCAAGGTACAACAAATATATAAATTTATATATAATGTAGAAATACAATTCAATTTTAAAGTTATTACATTTAAATCATTATTTATATTTTGCAGATTTAATTAGGAGAAGTTTAGCAAAACTTCATTATGATGTTAAAGTAGATGAGGTTAAAATGGAATTTTCAGAATCAATTGACAATTTCAATATATTAAATATTAATAATCTGGAAAGTACAAATGAAAAACATGTTATTGAGGGTAATAAATTATTTGTTCTTAAATTGATTAACACTAACACTGAAATTTTTAAACTTAATAATTAATATATTTCAATATCATAGCAAACAATAAAAAAATAATAACTAGTGATAACGAAAATCTATCAAATCTTATGACTAGAAACAATGGAAATCTACTGCATAACGATAGTCTAGTAAAACTTAAAAAGAAACGAATGAAGAAAGAAGAGTCATGGAAAAAAACAATTGCAAAGAAAAATAGAAATTCTGGTTTAGCATATGAAAGTATTCAAACGAAAAAGAATGTGGGTCCTCGTGAAATTGGACCACCTTGTAATTGTCATTGCTTTACAAATATAGGTATGGAAAAAGTTAAAACGATTTTCAACAATTTTTGGAGTCTCAGTGATTATAATAAACAGAATATTTATTTATCTGAACTTCTTGAAACAATGAGCGTAAAACGTAGTACTGTTAAAAATAGACCGAGCAGAATAACGCGTCGTATTAAGTATATGGTGAAATATGACAATCAAATATATATAGTTTGTTCTAAGTCATTTTTTAATATTCATGGAATAACAGAGAAGCGTGTTAGATCAGTTTTAAGAAAAATGAATAAAAGTGGTGTAGTTGAACCAGATAGACGTGGTCGAGTTCCAAGAATTAGAAAAGTAGAAGACAAGAAATTAAATTCTGATCAGTAAGTTTCTATTTAATCCCCCTTTTTCACATATTTATTTAAAATGTTTTAATATAATAGTAAATATTTATAAAAATTTCATAAGGCGAATCCTTTTTAACTCGACGGTCATTTTTCATCTTTTTTTTGTATTTTATTAAATAAATTTGTTATCTTCTTCTTAAGTGATAAATTATTGTTATTTCTTTTTAATTTGTTTAAAAATGACTTTTTATGAAATATAATAAATAGACTTGTATTATTAAGTTTTTGTTATGTTTTCTTATTTCATATCTCTATATTTGTTGTGTTAAGTTTTACAAATGATGGATATTAATTTATAATTCTTTTTATATATTTTCTCAAAATTAATCTTTTTTCATCAAAAGAGAAAGAGAGCAGGATCTCAAGGATAAAGGATAAAAAGGTTTTTTTTAATGGAAAGAATTAAATTGAATAATAAATTGTATATAAAACATTTTTTTATTGTGTATTTGAAACTCGATTACATTCCTTATATTTATAAAGAATATTCTGGTATTAATCCTTTACACTTGACTATCGTAATTATATCGCCATCGCAATTGGGCGACGATTCATTATTTTTTTACTTCTTGCAAAGTTTTACATATCGCTGCTTATTCTTTAAGAACATAGTTTCTCTTAAGTTAACATATGGACTGATTTATTATACTTCCTGGGCGAATTTCTCTTCAGCAACTAATTCATTCTTTTAGGAGGCGTATGCCTGACCAACATTATTAAAAATACAACTCGACTTAGAGATTTGAACACCGACAAGGAAATGGCAGATCTTTTGAAAGAATTTAAAAAAAAATGTTAAAAAAAAATCACGTAAAATTATTGTTTTTGAATCGTTTAATAATACTATGGAAAAAACGATTTTTTATAATTTTATTTAATAAAAAAAAATCGTTTAAAATTGTAAATCGTATGCGTATTGTGCAAAGTTGTGCAATTGCAGAGTGCATTATTAAGGAAACGGTCCGATAATATTGTTGTTGCGGCGGCGTGTCACGTTATATTGTGGTGCGGCGTTCATTGTCGTTGTAGTGCCGAACACTGGTGTT